>CM076574.1:1375468825-1375765924 GCA_034641835.2 Pinus albicaulis
AAACACAAACAACCAAACAAGCAACCCTGAGCCTATAACTAGCCTAAAATCATAACTTAGAGCTTCAAAGACATATCCTTTGACTTGTATAGAGAGATCCCTCTTTGGACCTAGGAGCGCTAGATCCTGAGGTCCCAAAGTGGTTCTATGTTGTCTCATCTTTTGGTCTCTGTCAACCTGGCCAAAACATGGGAACACCAACAGGGCCGATCAAAACCAACACAAGGTTGTTTTCTCCTCATGTAGATAGAAGAACACTGTAGATCTGATGTGCACTGAAGTTACCATGCTCCCCCTGAATTCATGCTGAAAGTTCAAACATATTTTTCAATGAAGTACATGACTCTATGACCTTCTTATCACCAAGGACTCATACTTACATCAAAGATCCAACCAAGTGGATTTACATATGAGACTCAAGTACCCAACCAAGTGGGTTTACACATTTTGACTCAAATACCCAACCAAGTGGGTTTACACATGTGAACAAGTCCTTACATGTCTGAATATTACAATTTTACATCATAGGTCTCATCATGACCTTTTCATAAAATTACAAATATGACTTTTTATGACCACTACCAAAAATACCTCAAGAAAGAGATCACATTTCAGACACGGCTAATGCTCCCCCTGAAACTGTGCTCTTGTTCTTGAGCCATCTCACTGTTTTCCTTAACAGAAAATCATACGCTTTTGTCTCCATTGGAACTCGCATGTATACGCGACTTTGCTTCATAAAACCCACGTATGGAAAAAAAAATTCACATTCCTTCTTCTCCCCCTGAATCTGTACCACCTGTACCACCTGTACCTGTCTTCTTTTGTCACATCAGATGCACTGTCAGAAATAAACATAACCAGAATTACCAAAACCAACCATGGGAATCATCATACATTGCTCCCCATGAACACTTTCAACAACCAATCATCAAGGCATATTTACCCAATATCAGAGAATGAAACAGAAATATAAGAGCTAAAACATCATCAGAGATACCATACAGCATCAGAGATACCAAACAGTACTGCAGTTGTGCTAAAAAATGCTGACCCAAAACAAAATTTGTCAGCAACTAACCATACGCGATTTTCTGTGTATAAACCCGCGTATATACGCGACTGTCTTTCAGGAAACTCGCGTATCCAATTTAATCTTCTGAATTTAAGAAGTTCTAATTTTCTGCAAGGCAGAGACTACTCCCAGCTTCTGTCTGAGATATTCGAACGCTTCCCTGGGCAGAGGTTTGGTAAATATATCAGCAACTTGTTCTTTGGAGGGAACATACTCCAACTTCACCTTTTGTTCAAGCACTTGTTCACGTAATAAGTGATACTTGATGGGAATGTGCTTGGTCTTGGAATGCATAACAGGATTCTTTGAGATATTGATGGCACTTGTATTATCACACATAATGGAGATAGGAGGTGAACATTTGATTTGAAAGTCTTGTAAGGTTTGCATCATCCAAAGAAGTTGAGTGCAACATGATGCGGCAGCCACATATTCTGCTTCTGCTGTAGATAAGGCAATAGATTTTTGCTTCTTGCTGAACCAAGATACTAACCGGGGCCCCATATAGAATGCACCACCACTAGTGCTTTTCCGATCATCAACATTTCCAGCCCAATCTGCATCAGTGTAAGCATGAAGAGTAAGATCAGTATTCTTTGGATACCATAGTCCAAAGTCTTGAGTTCCTTGTAGATATTTGAATATTATTTTGACAGCCTGAAGGTGAGACTCTTTTGGATTAGCTTGGAATCGTCCAACAATCCCAACTGCATGCATAATGTCCGGTCTAGTCCCAGTGAGATACAGAAGACTTCCTATCATAGATCTGTATTCTGGTTGATTTACTGTGGGAGAATCATCATGAGAATTGAGATTACATCCGGTTATCATTGGTGTACTTACAGGTTTGCACTCTTCCATGCCATACTTCTTCAGAATTTGCTTAAGGTATTTTGCTTGTGACAAGATTATACCATCTGTAGTTTGATGCACTTGCAAGCCAAGAAATAATGTTAGTTCCCCAAGTAAAGACATTTCAAATTCTTGCTGCATGACAGAAGCAAATTTCTGACTCATAGATTCTTCATTACTTCCAAAAATGGTATCATCAACATATACAACCATAATCAATAGTTTATCATTTTCAATTTTTGTGTATAAGTTGCTATCAGCAGACCCCTTTGAAAATCCTTGTTGATAAAGATATTTGTCAAGACGATAATACCATGCCCTTGGAGCTTGTTTGAGACCATATAGAGCCTTTTTAAGTCTACAAACAAGATTTTCATCATTTCCCAAAATGAATCCTTCTGGTTTTTCTATACAAACTTCTTCTTCTAGATCACCATTGAGAAATGCATATTTAACATCCATTTGATAAACTTTGAATTGTTGAAAACTTGAAAAAGCAAGAAACATTCTTATGGCTTCAAGTCTAGCTACAGGAGCAAAATTTTCTCCAAAGTCTATACCTTCTTGTTGAGTATACCCCTTGCAAACAAGTCTAGCTTTGTTTCTTACAACATCCCCATTCTCATTTAACTTGTTTTTGAATATCCATTTAGTTCCAATGACATTTTTGTTATGAGGTCTTGGTACTAATTCCCAAGTATGACTCTTTTCAATTTGATCCAGCTCTTCATTCATGGCTTGAACCCAACATTCATCTTTGCTAGCTTGATTGACATTGTGAGGTTCAATAGTGGATAGAAATGCCAGATAGCTAGAAGATCCCACAAGAGTCCTTCTTGTTTGTACACCTGATCCCTTATCTCCCAAAATATGAGATTCTGGATGATTCTTTTGAACATATTTGGATGGAGCTTTTTCAGATAAATCATCTTCAGGTTCTTCATTGGGTTCACTGTCTATATCATTGCTATTTGATGTAGAAGGACATACACTAGTACAAAATGGCTAATTTGTTACTAAAAAAACGACTAAAATTCGCATATAAACGACTATTTTTCGATCGGTGACCAATAGTAGCTAATTTACAGTATCTTATAACGTGACCAACTTTTGTTCGTTTAGCTTAGTCATTAATTGGTTATCTCAATTTTGTCATCTAGTTGTATATTTGGTCATTGATTTGGTCAGCTGATTTAGTCATTGATTTGGTCACTAATTTAGTCATTCATTTGGTCTTTCATTTCGTATTTGATTTAGTCATTCATTTGGTCTTTCATTTTGTCATTGATTTAGTCATTCATTTGGTCAACGATTTAGTCATTCATTTAGTCATTGATTTGATCTTTGATTTGGTCATTAAATGTCACAATTAATGACCAAATACCTAAAAAAATATATTACTATATGATCACCAAGAAATCCAATTAATGACCAAAGAACTATGACCAACATGTTGGTCGTGTTATAGATACGTAAATTAGCTACTAATAGTCATATATATACAAATTTTAGTCATTGTTTGAAACCAATTAGTGTAGAAGAAATGTGACTAAATTTTAGTGGAGTGTTATAAGATACGTAAATTAGCTACTAATAGTCATATATATACCATTAGTCATCATTTGTAGTCACAAGTTTTATCATTTGCAATAGTCATTTATTCATTATATAAACGACTACTTTAGTAGTTTATATGCATTTCATTAATCATTCTAAAAACAAGTCGCATATTTTTATTACAATACTAAACAACATCAAGTGCAACTATAAATAATTTCAACCACATAAATTATATTATATGAAATGTTAAAATATTACAATATGAGTTTCCAACTTTATACTAGTTGGACTACAATTTACACATAGAAATGATGTTTCATCACTTCAAAACATTATCGGTTATTGTTGTCAAGGCATTGCAATTGAATTCACCAACTACGAGAAGCTTGATCATCGGTCTTTATATGTGTGTCTTATGCGAGAGATATTGGTTCTAAGGGTATCACCAAACCAGTTCTCCTCTCTTTCATTTGTCGCTCCAATGTTTTTGCTCTTCTCTTTTTTTCAATTCATGCTTCTTACCATCAATACGATTTCATTTTACGAAAACAAAAGAAAATATAATGCACCTTTGTAAGAAATGAAAAACAATGAACACTAGAATATAATATAAATTAGACTATAAATAGTTTATACAACATATACCTTAACATCTTGATGTCAAAGCAATTTTCCTTTAACACTCCAATTTTACTGCCAAAAATAAATGTCCGTTATTATTTCCCATCTCTCAACATACTACATACGATAAATTGAAAATCACATAAAACCAAGAGCAAACCCTTTTCTAATCAAAATAAACAAACAAACAATGCCTCTAATAAAACTTCCGTATAATATTAGCAAATGAAAAAAGAGCTAGTGGACCATTTGTGTTGTTTGACTTTACTTATTTTTGTTATAAAGTGCTCGGGAACCAAAAAATGTGAGCACGAGCTAAAAACTAACCAACCATTCACTAGTCAACATGAGAGATCAAATAAACCACAAAATTGATCAGGCATTAAAATTGTAAATGGGCCCCACTTGAAATTTTCTTCTTGAGAAATACCTCAAAAATCCCTCGTTTCTAATAAGCTTCCTGGCCATGTACCTCCATCCTTGATTTCCCTTCTTATATCTTGAATAAAGAATATCCCTTCAAACAACCAATTTTGCGAAGATCCTACCAAGTAACTCAAAAGCCTTGTGCACATCAATAGTAGCATCCTCCAGTAAATAGTACAATCTCCAACCTAGAAACATCAAAATTATATATAGTTATAATGTTGAAGAGTGTAACTAGGTAGGTCTTCACTTGTAATGACTATGTAACTAGCATTTGCCTTGAGAGGTGCAAAATGCCAGCAGGAGTGGGAAAACAATAATTAAGTGAAATATATGGAAATTTTAGTTCATATATATCTTTGAAAAATGTAATAGGAAGTTAAAATTTAAAAGTTACACTAACATAAAGGAACACTAATATATTGTCCCGAATAATGGCATAGTAATGATGGTATCAAAGATCCTTCAATGATCGCTCAAGGAGATTTCTCTAGCTCTTCAAATGATTGAATAGCGTAGAAACTAAATATTCAAACCTGCTCTAAATCCATCATCAAAAGGTTTTCAATGTGCTAGAAAGGGGTATTTAAAGGTTTTTTTTTTAAACTTTAAATTAACGCTACAAAATGTTTTAAAAGCTGGTCCAAAAGCGCCTTCTAACAACTTTAAAAGATGTCATACAAACACCTTCAATAAAGCTTGCTATACAAAAACACTCTATGAAGTAATCCATATAGAGAACACACCAATAGCCCAGGAAGAAGTAAGAAAGTTTATCTGTGGTCTACATTTTACTCTAAAAAATATTCATAAAAAATGCAATTAGCGATCAAACCAAAATTTTGTAATTTTCAAGATCCTAAGTTGACACCAACTACTTAGCGGCCCTAGCAAACTTGACAAGAGAAGACCACATTTGTTCTTGTACACTATAAGACAAGATGGTCGACAATGTCATGAGTTATAGCCAAATACCTACAATTGTTTCGGCATGTCTTATCTTTTTAAGCCGATCCATCATCTTGAATTTGTCTAGCATTCTCTCAATCATCAAAATCAGCATTGTCAAGCTTTAAAAATATAGCATTCACTCAATCTAGAAACAAAAATAGCCATTCACAACTCAACTTACCCGGTATTTTGCTGACGGCCTCATTCTTAAGTGTAATTAAGTGATGCCATACTCATGCGATAAGCTCCGCGTCATGGACCACCATTCACGCTTGAAGAGGATGGCCACTCAAGATTAAGCCACTAGTGTATGCCTTCAAAGAAGCATCACAAAGTAATTCTAGAAACAATTCAATATCATATTAGAAAATCAATTCCTTCTCATCATGCAAGTATATTGGGTGTGATAATTATTGTCCTGTAACTAACCACCATTTCGGAGTTGGAAGTTCTGTCCTTTCCTCGATGTCTTTGTGGCCAATGAAGAATATCGGTTAGAAACATCTCAAAATCTCAAAATCATTTTATGATTCATATCACAACTTTTAGGCGTACTTTGTCATGAGAAAGAATGGTATTTAGTATCAGAATCTCAATGCAATTGATATTTCTTGTCAACAAAGGAGACTACAAAAGTAGGACAAATTATCCCTTCTATATTCATTTGGAAATGATCCTTCGCTCTGCCATCTTTGCCATCAATTACAATGAAGTTCTTGTTACCATTTGTCTTGACTCCATGACTCATTTCTGAACACTAGAGTTTGCAACGAGAGATCTCCCAGGCTCAACAATGAGTGTAAGATTTCCGGATAATACCGGCTCTTACACGGTGAAGCTTGACCAATGGTGCAAATATACATCTTTAAAGTGTCTATATATATTCTCAAAATAGGTTGTAACAAGGCGACCACATTAAAGCTGGTCCAAAGCGCCTTCTAACAACTTTAAAAGATGTCATACAAACACCTTCAATAAAGCATATACAAAAACACTCTGAAGCAATCCATACGGAGAACACACCAATAGCCCCGAGAAGAGGGAAATGAAAGAGATTTATCTGCGGTTATTTGCTTTAAAAATATTCATATCAAAATACGTTAATGTCAAACAAAATTTTGTAATTTTCAGATCCCTAAGTTTCCAACACCAACTACCAACGACCTAGCAAACTTGACAAAGAAGACCACGACTATTCTTGTACGCTATAAGACAAGATGGTCAACAATGTCATGAGTTATAGCGAGCACCTACAATTGTTTGACATATCTTATCTTTTTAAGCGATCCATCATCTTGAATTTGTCTAGCATTCTCTCATTCACCAAAATCAGCATTGTCAAGCTTCAAAATATAGCATTCACTCCAATCTAGAAACAAAAATATGCATTCACAACTCAACTTACCCGATGATACACTGGCCTCATTATTAAGTTGTAAGTTGATGCCATACTCATGTTTGATAAGCTCCGCGTCATGGACCACCTTAGAACCAGGAGAGATTTTGTGTCATGGACCACCTTAAGTCATGGACCACCCCTTGTCACGATTTTGTGTGCGACTTTTGTGTAATGGGAGATTTTGTGTGTGCATTTGTGTAATGGGTTTATGAGCAGTATTTATTACTAGACAATAGGTACAATAATTTCCTTTAGAAGGTTACGGAATGGTTTTGAAATTGAAATCCATTTTTGATGATGTGAAAAACCCAAATAGAAGAGTGAGTGGTCAAAGGCACATATCGAAATTCAAGTGATTCAATTACGAAAATATGGTGTTTTCATATCGGTATTGATGAATGTGAATTTAGGGTGTAAATGCATTGAAGATGGATTTATACGTTACGGGTTATTAAATGAGGTTCCTTTCGTGGCTACGGTGGAACATTTTTTGATACATCGAGGCTGAGTCGATATGTGGAATGTTTAAGTGAATGTGCCTGGAACATGGATCGAATCACTTTATGAGACATTAGCATAGGTTAAGTATTACTCTACTGCGTTGAGCAAGCGATTGAAGACAAGGAGAATCTTGATAATGTGTGTGCCTAGAAAATAAGTTATGAGCAGTCCGTGGTCAAATTATGGAGGAGAAATGTATTTGGAAATAGGAATGCATTTTGGATGAGTTAGAGTGGCTATTAGGTCAAGTTATTGGTGAATGGTGGATTATTGTCTCCAGGTTTGTGAGATCGCTAGGAGTGATGATGCATGCTTGGACGAAATCAATGATATTTGGTTTCGAGAATTAGTAGATGCAAATATTTGAATCATCGTCTTCAAGATTCAAACAAACCTTGAAATGTCGTTGGTATGTGAGATCATTTCTAAGGTAATTAGAAACTTTGTTTGATTTCTTAATTAAAGGCAAGGAGATCTGGTATGAGGTTGATTGGGCGCGTTTGGTGTGTGATTTAGTGTAAATCATTCTAATATTGTATTTTTAATTGTTGAAGATTGTGGTATGAGACTTGTTGGAACGGGAATGTAGATATTACCACCGAGAGAAGGATCCACGAGGATGTGGTTTTTGGATGCTCAATTTCGGTTCGATGTGAAGAATGATGGGATGGGTTGTTGATTTTTCAAGAGAGTTGAGCTTGATTAATTGATGGAACGAGTCAAACTCTTGTTATTGGAAAACAGTATTAGTTGAAATAAGAGTAATGTTGTAGAAACAATTATTAGTTGGGAAATGAGTCATGTTGCGGATCCAAATCGATGAGGGGATTACGAGAGAAATGATGAAGAGTGGTTTTGGCATTGACTTACATAGTCCCAACAACTTTAGAAGCGTTGGAGCAATTAGTGCATTGTAGAAGTAGAGATCGGTAGCTCTTGAAGTTATTAACTATTCTTTGTAACTGTAATAAATTTATTGATAAGTCCGGTTTTTGAAGTTGTATGAATCTATGGATATGTTGAAAGGAGCCTATAAATAGATGGTTTAATTAAGGCGACGAATGAGTGATTAAGCAAAGGTGAATGAGTTTTTTAAAGAACCGTGTAAGAAAGTTTCGTTTAGGTATTACAGAGGAACTTCCCTGGCAGTGTGAAGTGTGAGGTTTATGATTGTGAGAATAGCTAGTAAAAGTTAATAGCCTACCTCCATCAAATCTCTATGGAAAAAAAGTAAATGAATGAACAAAATGAAATGCGGTATACAAAATAGGTTATGGATATAATTATTTAGAATCATTAGGACTTCTAAGATAAACATACCTTTAGAGTTATCTAATTAATTTATCAAAATTTCGTTAACTACATTTTAAATATTACTTTTAACTAACTAATTTACAATTGAAAAAATGACAGAAATGGATTAACTTTTGCAAAGTTAGTTGTTTTATGTAGAATAATCATTTCACTTACCTTAATCAATTAGTTTATTCTTCATCTTCTCTCCTCCAACATTCCATATTATCTCATAGTTTCTCCCCACCAGCAAAAGCATCTCTATCTCACAAATATACGCAAAAACAAAGATCGAAGAATAATTAAGCTATGCCATCATTTTGATTAATATAATTGATTTAAATAACCCAAACAAACAATTTATAATAAAATTAAAGTGCTTTTATCTTGAAACAAAAATATTAAATATCTTATCTTCACCACCGATGTTGAACTTTCCTTTCCTAACCTATTGTAAATCAAAATTTATTTCAAAATACTAACTAAACCAAAATCAAGAGAAGCCTAAACTACTTTAAAAAAAAATCTAAATGACTTTTCCATAGAATAGAATAACAATAGGTTGAAATGTTCTTGGGCGCAAATAAGTTTTCCATAAAATAACTTGATAAATTGAAAAGTCTTGATTTAAGTAAGGTGGTCCATGACTTAAGGTGATCTCATAAACCCATTACAGTACCTGCAAATATGACCTTAAATCTCTCCAACGTCATGGACCACCTTAAGTTGATTGCTTCTTAAATTCAACGATTCTACTTTTAAGCTCTAACAAGATGACAAAAGCATCGTGCCCTCCATCTTTAAGCATTTAAATCCAAATATCCAATAATGCATCCAACGATATCCTTTCATATCTACGAAATGTATTTAAGTCTAAGAAGCACTCCGCGTGCTTCCTCATCCGAGGCATCTATCTTTGGTCTCCAAGCATCAGCCCTTCTTTGTGATAATTTGATATTGATTCCCCCTTTTAGAGTTTGTTCTTGGCACCCTCCCAGGCCGGATAGAGCTGACCATACAAGAGCTTCGATCACCTTGGAGGCAAGTGACGGAGACCTTTACATTCTGCTTGCACACAGCTGATTCATACATTAGCAACACTAGTGAAATTACGCCAGGTGGAAACCAATCAATACCAAAAAAAAAAAAGTTGTTGAAAGCATGAATAGTTGCACGATGAAATTATAAAGTTCACTCACGAGGGTTTGTTTGATTGTTTATGAAGATGAATATACATATCGTAGAATCTATTTTAATGGATTAGATACCATTGTTAAGAGCATAGTAAGTACTAATATGGAATTATGTAAGTCTAACATTATGGAATTATGTAAGTTAAATTCAAAGACAAACATGAACCAAGTGACCTGATTCTATCTACACAAAAATATTGTGAAAACGAGCAATGAAAGAGATTACATTTCTTCAAGTTTCCACTTAGACCTTGGATATTCCTCACTTGGAACTTTGGACTATATTATCGAGGAGTGGATCTTTGGAGGCCATGTGCTTGCTTGGTCGATTGAAGAACCTAACGAGACTCTTGAAAGAAAATGATTTTTTACTTTTGAAGACCAACACCATTACTCGGTTCTTGTAATCACCCAATTCTTCTTATAAAGATACAAGGCAATTCCATCTTTCCTAGCATATGATAAATTTATTGAATAGTCAAGATATGTTTGACTTATGAAATACGACATTCAATAATAATGGATCGGTTACACGGATTTTAGGAAATGGTAAAATATTAATATTTGGAAGTATAACATCATGGGTCACCCGGTTACTTAACTCTCGGGATCTCACTCCTTTAAAGATATGATTGGTATTGAGGAGAAAATTCCACTCCATTTCTTCATGGGACGAGCTTTAGGATTATTGAGAGGTCGGATTTTGGGGCTCCACCTTCGGACTTGTTCCATTTGGTGGCCTGATGGAACAAAAATTTCATGTTTGTGCCCATAAGAACCTATAGGAATCATACGTAGCGGGTGGGGTTTAGGCGAGTATCAATTAGCGAGTTATGCCCAACAACTTTCTTGTTGTTCACTTCCCCACAAAGCCTAAATGCGGAGAAAAATATGGCATTCGGATGCCTTTCCAAAGATTAATATTTTCTATGGACCTTTATCTTATGACAACATATTAACCTCGAAAATATGAGAAGGAAATCCGGGGTCCCCTCTAATTGTGCTCTTTACCTTTAGTTTGGAATCTTCTCATTGCCTATTTTAGATTTCCATTTCACTGTATAAGCGCTTGGTCGGTGGTGAGTAAATGGCCTTGAGAGTCAGTTTCAAGTATTCAAATTCGAAGCAACTAATTTGGACATGTCATAGTCATTACATAAGGTCCTTTCATTTACGAGGCTCTTTGAAAGGGTCTAGTTGCATTGTCTAAATTAGTATGTTGAAATACGGCTAGCAAAAAATCGTGCCATTTTCCAAATAGATGCGAGTGAAATGGAGATGAGTGGCAATTAAAGCTAAAAAAACCTTTGCTATATAAACATCTTAATTCAAAGGGATTAAATTCATTCAGATTAATATCTAGACAAGTAAGAACTTCAAATTGCTAGATCAATTTAATTTTAAATATTCTTGTTCTTCTTCCCAGGCCGGGGACCCAGTAAGTATGTCCACAATCATGTTGGCAGCTTCATATAACTCCACAATTATTTCATGAGTGAGTCAGACTCAAGCAACATTTTTGTTTTGATGGTGCCTTGAAACGAAACCCTGAGGAGGCGCGGGGAGTCAATGGGGTTCTCATTAGTCCCTAAGAGGGGAAAGAAAGCATATCCCTATATTGTTGCATATATCGACATTGGGATATGAAATATGATCTCCTCAAAATGGGAGAATTCCTTTTTGTTTTATGTAATATTTCTCACAATTAATATACAGATGAATTGTATCAAAGCTAATCATCTCAATATACTTGATGGCCTTCTTATGTGTAAGAAATACGATCTAGTTGAACCTTCAATTCATTTACTAGTAATACACAATATTATTACAGCCAAATTCTACAACATACCTTATCTAGAATATGGTGACAAAATACACAAGAATGATGCATACAGCCCTTGATTACGACATTGGTGTTTATAACGAGGCATTTCAGCTCTAAGCTCCTTTTCCACCCTCAACTAAACTCTTTTCACATGAATATGTAGTCGTTGCGGCGGCTTTGAGAGAAGGGAATTTTGACCGACCGGGTTACACGGTGTTCCGGGGTAATTGCCTACTGATCAATGCCATTGAAATGTCATTGGAGAGCACATATATAGAGCAATAAAAATGATATCCATGGATATACAAATAAAGCATTAATTAATATACTTTAAGCACATGCTAAGAGTCCTTCACAACATCTAACAAGCATTGCTTCTTTCTGATAAATATCTGCGGATAAGCAGAACATTGAATAAAGTCCAAAGAAATGAAAATTAATATGCATAACTAAAACAAAGTCCATAACCCTAAAATAGCAAACCTTTGGAAGGTGTTACACAACATTCTACAAAATACTTGAATGTCCTTCCTTAGGACTTGATCACACATTAAGAAGCTTGTTAGACAACAAATGACGGCCATGTACCATAGCAGTGGATTTTAACGTATAAAATCGGGGCGAAACATAATGCGGTGAAAGGCATAGGCACGAGTAATATGGATGAAAAAGGAAATTAACATCTTTAAAGCACGTGCTCGATTCCTATGCAATTTCTAGGCAAGCCTCGTTTGCACTCTACATCAGTATCTCCCAAATGACATGAACATGGAATAAGAGAGTCCCACAAGATTATGAAAAGTGATATGCATGAACAAACGAGTATACCATTAAAAAGCAATCCACAACACTCTACAAACATTGTTAAATGTCCTACCTTTGTAATTTATATGGATTCATTAACAACCCAAATCAATGGCTTGAAATGGATAAAATGACCAAACAAAGAAACAAGTCCTAAAAGGATAGGTCTTTAGAATCTTGTTGTATGAAAACAATGTGGCACTTCCACATTAAAACACACATTTAGGAAAAGCCCAAATAAACAACAAAAAATAGTGTGGGGTGATGAAATGAAAAAAATATTAATGGACTTGTAATTTCTCTACAAAATTTTCCAGATTGCAATTTATGGAAGTTTTCTGCCTTGATGCCGAAGCAAAACAGCAGAATATTTCACTAATTGCAGATGAGTAAATTATAATAGTATCCAACTTGCATAATTAGATAGACCCTCTACATAATTAGCAAGACATTTTTATGAGGTAAACCATCTGGAATTCTTTAACAACAAGTGGTCATTAGCCTACTGTACATAGAATGGTCAAAAGCACTTTGGTTACGTCACAGCATATATACGATTACGTTCCTTGTATACTTCTCCTAACAAATTCTTGCCTCAAACAATTTGAACATAACATGTCTTATACCTCAAGATTCTTGATATGAAGAGTGCCACCCTGCTTGCGAAGTCTTTTGTGCACGAAGATGCCTTTGAGAGATCTCAAGTCTTCCCTTTCCTTTGTCTGAAAAGATCATACCATAGGAAATGAAGAAACCTTGACTCATGATCAATTCCCTTTCAGTTACTTGCATAGATCTTTAGTCCACTCAAGTTTTTCTTCTTTATAGACTTAATCGGCCCTTTGAATAGACCCTTGATCGGACCTCGAAGGTTAGATATACTTGATTTCCTTCTTCATGGATCTTTTTGTCACTTATTTGGAGATGTCTCCCCTTTACGCCCTTTCCTTACGTCAGCGATATATCTTTGATTGCAATCTTTGATAATGTCAGCGATGTCTTCGAGTGTTTGAAATTATATAGCACAAGGCTCGGATTAGCACTCTCCCTTAAGATGATTCAAACAAAGCTTCTTAAGTTAACACCTTTGTTATTGATAGCCGAAGTGGTTCGGCAAATATCTTTTGAAAAGCGACTCAAAAACCCTTAGACAAGCCACGACTAGAGGTGCTTCTTGCCCTTGACAAAACTTTTCGGATGCCAACAAAATAAGCATCGGGGAAAACAATGAAAAATCCTCAAACACCCTTGGATTAGGGTTCAAAATTGTAGTAAAAATTTCCTCAGAAAAATTTCTTGAAAAACTTACGACAAACACGGCAAGAACCCTCCCCAAGACAACGTGAGTACTTCAAGTTCACGAAGTGTTACCTTGTCTGCGTGGATATATTTTGCTTGGTGGTGAAATTTGGTCACCCAAGCACACCTGGGAAAGAGGGCCAAACTTACCTCATTGTGAGAGAAAAACCTTCAGATAACAATCATTGAGCCGAATAGATGCTAGGGTAACCGCATAGATCCTTGTCAGGGAAATTAAAAATAATCATATAAGCTGTGCCTCGGATGGTGCCCTCAGGTGACCAGTGAATAAGGAAACCAGTCAGAGCCTCGAAAAGATATGAAATTGCACGGACAAGTCGGACATAACATTAAGAAAAAGCAAAAAATCACAGCAGCGAATCAGATTTGGCCTTCTAATGCCAATGAGCAGTCTAAAGAAGGCTTTCAACACGAGACCTAAGGCTCCGATGTGTTTGAACTTTAATTTCTTGCGAGGCTATGAATCTTGTGTGTATACAACATCTAGGTAAAGTTCTAGATCTTGTTTCTGTTAGTTACCCATATTTTAAGTTCTATTTGTTGTTCCTTCTAATCTTTTTTTTTTCTATTTGAGTATGGGTTTAAAATGTTAGTTTGGACGTCTCATGACTAAAACAATCTATAAACATAATTATATTGTTGTGACTATTACGAATATTGTGTAGTATCATTTGTGGCATCTAGTTGTTGTTTCTTCTACTTTTTATTTTATTTTTACGTTTTGAGTGTCGGTTTAAAATGTTATTTTGGACATCTCTGACTAAAAATCCTATAAACATATTATTATATTGATGTGGGCTTCTTGGAATACTGTTTATTATCCTTGTGGTTTATGTGTAGTAATGTAGGTTACCTAGCCACCTGGCAGTCCTTGATGATCTGCATTTTCTCTTATTCTTCTTCATAGATACAATTTGGGGAATGGTTCATGGAGGTCTATGGGCTCTTAGTCATTTACCTAAGATGTCCAAATCTCAAAATTTGTGCACATTAAATGTTCTAATTTGGCGAATATTAAGCGGTTTGTTATTCTTGTAGTTCTCATTGTAATCCTAGGGACTAGAAATGGCCTAAAGTCATTACATTGAAGGTTGGGTTTAGGATCTATGCTATCGTAAACGTGATCGAAGCCAATCGCCCCCTGATTTTCTGAAACTTTATGATTGTTATACCTCACCATTTGCGAATTTGAAGAATACTTGAGCGTGGATTGTATCCCATTTTCCTAGGCAAACTTATAATGTCTGTCAAGCTATTGCTTGTCTATAGGGAGGTCATATGAGACGCTGAACTTGTGGTCATCGGTTGAAAAAGAAAAACACCATTTATTGTGTGCTGCGTGCTAACTGCATGTGGGTCGATTTCATGCCCATTTGGGTAAAGAGCATGACAATCATTGTCTTACATCCATTTACCCCCTTACATTTGTCAGGACAAAGAGACCAATCACCCTTGAATGTTTTTAGAGTAGTGATTTTAGTAGTAGCATTAAAGTTCTTGTAATTGATAAATGATAACGTCACTGACTTGTTGCGATTTTTGATTTTAAAAAATGGCATAGTGAATACAGCAGTACCCCATCCTCATCTAGTGTAGACTCCATTGCTTCTTTTTCATTGCTAATTGGAAGGGGTAGCAACATTGACACTACCAGTTCTGTTGGCACAACTCAAATGGCTATGAATCCATTCATGACCTAAAGCTATTTAGATTACCATGAAATTTTCTCTACAGGTTATGGCTTAGCATCGATAGATTACTTCTAGACTACGGCAAACTATTATTTTTGCGATGTAAATTTGGTGTGCGAGAAGAAGTAGATGGGCCAGATCTTCAACATTGATTATTTTTTGTGAAGGCTGCCAATTTCTTCAACTTTGCCTCTATTGTGAGGTTGGATTTGTTACACAATTTCTAAGCCAAAAGTGAGTGCTTGAGCCTCAACTTTGAAAATAAGGAGAATAATTTGGTCTTGTAGCAAAAGAATTTTCACCCATTGCTATTGCATTATAATGGACTCGACCACACACTTTATCCTAATGAAACTATGCTACATTCATATGCTGCATTTACTATGTGAATGTGTTAGTTAAGGCAAATGTATGGATTCATGGCTTATATGACATCGAAAACAAACCAAAAGCAAACGAGGAACAAGGCATATATTCCCATGTTTTCCATTGTATCATCCAAACTATCAACTTATCAAACAATACAATCAAGCAAGCTATGGAAAATTTATAGTTGACATCAAGGTGACCAAGTCCTTCCATACAATACGTGTGATCATTTAGTCGACATTTTACTTGCAATAAATCCAAATGAGGAGTTCAAAAACTTAGTCCAAATATTAAAGAAAAAAAAAATTTGTTACGTATCAGGAGTTATCAAAGAAGAGTGGTTGGATTTGAGAAGTTATATATGAACAACAACAAGGCGACCATGCAGATCGATGACTTTTTCCAAATACTTCTTGGCCACCGAATGAAACTATTTTCCTTCTCCTTCAAACGAACACATCCATCTAGCCACATCTTCCTCTGAGAAAGGGGATGTTACTTGTGACATTAATGACATTTACATTTAGTCTTGGACCAAGTGGCACTCCATGTATGATAGAAGTGGCCCAGATGCGTCCGATGCCGGCCATGCTGCTTGTCATATGGATCTAATATAATTCACTTTGTCACCTACTTGGAGTAGGTCATCCCCTACGGAGTTAATAAAAACAGCATCCAAAATATGAAAAGTATACATAGATATTAGGAAAATAATAATTACAATTAAATTGCAAAAACATACATAGCTATTTAATTAAGCGAATATGCACTCAGAGTTAATATTTGAAATACCGAAAGCGAGGATTTGGCACCGATTGGGAATGTTCGGGTGCATTAATTTTGTCATATTTAGAACTCTCGAGGTAACCATTTTCCTTTAACATCCTATACATGATTTCGTAGAAACAATCAAATATTACATTAAAACAAAATAAGTTTTAACATATGAAAACCAATTAAATATAATATTAAAACATAAAAATATTGATAACACTAAAATAGAAGCATATGGCTCTTGTAGATATCTACAAAAACATACCTTCACATGTTCATGGCCCTTTTTGAGTCATTTAGCATTCTTGCACCACCCAAATTTACATTTTCTTCTGTGATTGACAAGAATTGCCAATAAAAGAGATGCTTCATGAGTGGAGGAAGTAGGAACCAAAACATTAACATATTACAAATTCAAGTGGCTTAACGGTTTCGGGGGAATTATAATTTGCTTACCTCATCTAAATCAATGTTAAATTCCTTCTTTTTCCATGCAGCAACAAGAGGTTCAATGGAGGAGAGAGTATGGTTGAAATTGTCTTTTCCAAAACCGATTATACATTGCATTGCATGATTATAATCCTTAATATGGTTTTCAACGATAGATAAAGCTCCCTGTTGTCTACTCTCGACGTCAATAGATGGAAAAGAACTTTCTCTTGGATTTTTACGACATATAATTATGTTTGGAATTTTCCAAATCACACATGCATATAATGAGCCATTTCACTCACCTTTGGTTCTCTTTTAGCTTCTTCCAACCTACAAATAATTTTCAATGCCTGACTAGTTGGATATTAAAAAAACTCAAAACACATAACACAATGTACAATATTCAACAAAAAAATTGTATACTTACAAATATTTGTTGTTTGTCACTCTTCCAGGCCCAAAATATCTGAGCCTTCACTGCTCTCTTGCTTTCTTCGCTCTTATACTCTTTGACAAATACACTTGACAACGCTACTTTCCTTCAAATCTTCCCATTTTTTGGAGTGAGCTACTCTCCCTATCTTTTCCATCCAAGATTAATTTTCTGCATTTATGCCTGGAGTTATTCATCAAAATTCTCATTTACGCTTATAATATTTACTAGAAATCCTTCCACCAATAGTCTCAAACACATTTTCCATTTGTTGGATCACTTGATCAACATTTCTTGGATCTTGATCTGCTTGAGGATTGGATTTGGTAACATCCAAATGAGACCTTATTCTTGTGCCTACGTGGCCCACCTTGGCAGCATTTGGTCCGGTAGGCTCACCATCTTTTACCTCAAATCAGAGTAAGCCTTCTTCCCTTCTGATTTTAGATTATTTGGCTTCCCTTTTTGTGGACCTATAAAGGCTTTGACTAATTCTTTGTCTTTTCACTAGTGATACCATCTTCAAAACCAAGACTAGGTGATGGTAAATCACTCATACTTATAGCTAAAGAAGGTGTGGTAGTTCCTAACACCTTACTTGGAAGATGTAATTGGTGTGCTTTACGCGTGACAGAGCTAAATTGGTTTCTCCTTGTCCACAATGGGTGTGGCACTAGGTTGCACACAATCTCCTCATATATGTGCCTTCAAATCTTTTCTTTGCTTGTAAATAAATTTCTTGCAACTACTGCTTCATGAGAATGTGCCAATTTTTCGCGAACACCTTGGACATGATCATCGATATATGAGAGTTGATCATTAGAATTAATGACTTCATCTCCATGCATTGAATTACCATGGCGTTTGCTTACACGAGTTGGCAGGGATATGTCTTTTCTTGCTTTTTGTTTATTCTCATTGTCTATGGGATCCAAGTTTCCCCTATATAAAATAAAAACTTATCAAATAATGGCCTACATCATCAAATATATTATATACAAATTTCATTAAATATGCATAGAAATGAAAAGTGATGAAGAGTAAATACTTACTTATTCACCAAACCAAGAGATGAGAAATATTCTTCATTTTTTGTGATGCGTTCTTTACGAACACGCTCGTATTCTCTGTCTTTTCATCAACACTTTAAGATGTTTTACGTTTCAACCCCTTCTTCATAGTATTTATGTCCTACATTTCACATTTAAAGAAAAATATTAGTGCATGGATAAATAACAATTATAAAATATATCTATTATACGATCATGCATTATGATCAATGAGAATGAATTATCCTTAAATTGATAGAAGGAACACTTTAATCAGTATTAACACCTTATCTAGAATTATGGATTCTATTTTTTTAATTGCAAAAAATTGTAATATTTGCATAAATTTATCACATAATAAAAACATAGCATATTGCAATTGGGAATGCGGGTGGTTGTCCCGACCATTGTGACATTATTGAATCTATTATATGTGTTACGGCGTCGGTACCGTACAACTTTGGTGAAGAGCTCCACGAGACCATATTAATGCTTTGAGCCCTTAATGCATGACTCCATAGACTTACATTTAGCGCCGAGGTTTGCAAGGGAAATTTGAAAATCAAATATCCCGCAATAAAGATACTCATCCCCCAATTTATGACTAAAATAACATTAGAAGAATCTAGATTTTCTGAGGAAAAAAAAAACAACTATAGAAGTTACAAAATAAATATTAAAGGATTAGCATAACTTCATGTAGACAATTCATTTATGGATCTAGTAATCCTCTTTAAGATAAATTGAATCACTTCATGCTACAATAGAGTCAACGGAATGAAAAAAAATTCACACAAGCGTGAAAAATGAATGATAAATTTCTACGAGTTTAATACAACCATCGGCTAATCCCATGGCAAACAATAAAATCCATTTGCATAGTGAAAATTTATGCCATAAAGTCAAGGTGATAAATCATCATCATGATCATTAGTGGTCATCAAGATCACAATCACGATCACTTGTGTATACATGTATGAGTTCCTTCATTGTCCTCATTACATTATATTGTCCTGGCCATGAATTATGTTTTTCTAACCTAGGTCTCTTCAACGGGAATCAATGCTTCATCTTCAAATACTCTGTCGCCATCTTGATTCTTCCTCCAATGTTTCTTGTAAACTATTACATTGCCCATCAACCATTATATCAACATATTCCATGAATTTCCTTTTGAGGCGGGGCTCTATTTGAATGACACTCACGACCATCACGAGCTTGTCACATCACCAATTAAAAATACCAGTTAATTTGAATAGGGAAACATATGGCTCATTGGTCGGCAAAATTTGGCGTGTATTTGCACGTACAAATCCATACTCATCATGTTGTATTGAGATGGCTTGATCCATTTACATTTTAATAATATAGGACTAGTTTCACCATAATCAACTTGAATAATTTCTTGTATGAATCCAACATACCAAGTTCTTTTTCGATGTTGTGATGAAATTCAACACTAAAAATACAATCACAATTTGCCTTTCCTATATCCCTTTCTTCCACTCTTAAATGAGTACCATAGGCCCACATCCCACTTGAAAGAAGAAGCCCATATACTTGGGGTTGTGAAAGTTTGAATTTCCTCCTTGATCATATCTTGACCTTCTTGTCGTGCATCATTAATTGCATCGACAATCCAATCATCAAATTTTGGGGGGAAAGAAACGATCTCCAAAGGTTCAAATCTTGGGGTGTACGCTTCGAGATGGATGCATCCCATTTTTGAATCTCTTCTTCGTATTTTGCATAGAATATGAAAAGTAAGAGTGATAATAATTTAGCTATTAAATGAAATTAAATAAATAAATTATGGTGTAAATAATATTTTACCTACGCCACTTATCGAATGATGATGTGTTTTGAAGAACATGGCATGTATGGCAATTCTTTCCTCATTTGATAGCTTGAAGCGACACCCATTTCCTTCTAATACTTCACCAACTCTCGGGTCGTCATCATCATCCCATACACGTCGATTGACATTGCTAAAATCCTTCATATATTTTGTGCAAAACCTATGGCCTCTTGCATTAAATATCCTTCTAAAATGCTACCTTACGGTTTTGCCTTGTTACGAACAAACTTTTCAAAACTTTCATGTATCCTTTCTATGGGGATACATCCATCTTGTTCTTATTGGGCCACAATGCTCCCTAGTTCATGTTCTAGATGTATAAGAAGATGCATGGAAATATTGAATATTGTTGGTGGAAATTCGTTCCAATAAGCCAGAGGACTTCAACAACCTCTCCCCTCAAATTATCAAAGTTTGAAGGATCTAGCACATGCAAACTCATTCTTTTTTAAGATTCGACCCAACTTAAGTGCCCGATCTTGGTCCCCTTTCCAAACTTGATGTAAATTTTAATGAGTAAAATATCCTCAATTATGACATGATAGTCATGGGTCTTGAGGCTTCTTAAGCTATTATTTTTCGGTTTAGCTTCTAATATTACCACTTACATATCAGAGTAGGAAATCGAGTACGAGACATCAACTTTAAGAAATTGTGCACATTGATCCTTTGTCCACATAGCGGCAATAGGTTTTGTATTTTCCATTACCATATTTTCAACCCAAAGATTTCGTGAATATTTAGTTCTTTAAGGTCTAGGCGTGATGACATTGTATCATATGCACCAAAAAGAGTTTCTATAATAGCAAAAGCTATGTTTTTCTCGGTATGCATAAAGTCAACGAGGTATGCCTAATGGTTATATGCTTAAAGTATGACGATTTATAGAATATGCACACTCTTTTTACACCACTATCGTAAAGTGGATCATTTTTACTTACCCTGAATACCACCATTTTCAATAAATTGAATTCTTTTTTCTCCATTCTCAATAATGTAATCACTTTGTTATTGCAGTGGTGTACGGTCTCTTCCTTACCATTGAAACGTGACTTTTGTCGACTGATGTGGATCTCCATTTGAGGTAGCACGATGTCCTGATAAATACACTTGTGCAAACTACTTGAGTGCCTCACAAAACCCTTTAAAGATGCAAGGCTGGACATCCATAGGTATCCATGAGCATTGAGACCGATCAAAGTGCCATATGCGGGAAGATCGTGGATTATGGCATAATAAAGAAGCTCTTAAAGTGAATTGAATTGAATTACCATCCCTAAATTTAGTTAGCTGAATTCCTTTCCACCAATTCCACTAGTTCATCAAATAATGGTTCTAAATAAACATCAATTGTATGCGAAATCACACTTTTTTTCCCTAGGTATGATCAATGACAACATCAAGAAAAATGGCCCGTTTACTTTAACCATGGAGGCAAGTTATAATTTATTAGAAACAACGCGTAAGTTGACCATTTAGTGCTTTGATGCGAAAGGGTTCACCCCATCTAGAGCTAAACCAGTCTTATATTGCGAGATCTTGGGCAAAATCGGGGGATTTATTGTCAAATTCCTTCCAAATCTTAGAATCAGCCACAAATCGTTGTTTTCCATCGGGTGCTCTTGTTTTGGGCATTACCATTGCATTAGCTCGGCAATGTCTCGACATTTGTACATTCGAAGCAGGTAGGTTAGTGGAAAGTGGCGAAGAACCCTTCTCGGAGCTAAATTTGATTTCCAACCACAGTCTATACCTCACTTCTTTACATTTTTGACATTCGAGTCTCACTTGTGAATTTTGCGAAATATGCCACAACCATTCACACATGTGTGGATGTTTTTCCATACCCTAAGCCTAGCTTAGTGATTTGCACTACACATGTTCTTCGTTTTGTTGGCGGTGTGGAGTCGGGTGGTAACAATCGTTGTAAAATACCAATAACTCATCGGCACTCTCATTGTCCAACCATGCACCACTTGCAAGTTAAAATTAAAAGGATTGTTCGTAACCAATTGCAAGTACCATACACGGAGTTTTAAGCATCCTCTTATCGACTTCATACATTCATCCTTGAAACCCTCATTCGACATTCTCTCAGCTTCAATCCCTTCGTAAAGGTTCCTACCTTTACATTTGTGTTGTTGCCTCTTCATCTATGTCTAGTGCCTCTACATCTCTCATGCTATGCAATTCTATCCTATCTGGATAACAATTTTGAGAAGGAGCTTATACGCTATGCCCATATTTTTATATGTTGAGAAAAAATCCGCTTCTTTTTCTCATTTTCCCCACCACGACAATCATTACATGGACATGCACATATTTAAGCAAGCTCTTCTCATATTCTCTCATCATGTGCATAGGTATTCATCTGTTTTCAAAATTGGGCTTTGACTCATCTTCAATTTTACGCATTCCAAAGATGAAACTAATATGTTAACTCTTAATTTCAACTCTTTTCGGAGACTTTATTTTTAAAAGTTTTCGGCTCCTATTTGAGCACAAATGTCAATTGTGCAAACTTTTTAGAAACAACATATAGGAAGAGAGAGAAGACTACACATTTTTTACAGGTGTGAACACACCCATACACAACAATCACATAGTTAAACAACAAAAAGAAAGTCATATTTGAGGGAAAGCTTTTGGATTAGCACTTGTTTGAGGAGATATTTTTGTTGTATTTACACCTTTTGAACGCAAATCTATCGGCTTATAATGACAAGAATTTTGGTTTTAGGCATGAGATCTATCGGCATTACGGCAAAATGTTTTGGTAAATATATTAGCATTCAAGGGCACAACCCTTGCGGACATTTTTAAACATTCATTACATCAACGGTGAGGAGAAGAACACACCAATGGGAGTTGCCTTAGCGGCAAAATAGAGGATGCATCACTCGGCTAAAGGGAGCGCAGCAATGATGAAGTCACGGTTACCAGTGGTGAACTCTCTCCTTTAAATCTATTTACGACATGTTCCCGGTGCTCATTCTTTGAAAGCGAGGCCTCCAATTGAGGGAGTCACTTACCTATTCATAGCGACATGACGAGTTACAAATTATCACCTTTTGGCACGGAAGGGAATACATTACTGTTTTTTGGCCACTTGCATGGAGGGCACATTAATGAAGGATTTACACATTCTCTTCTTATTCCTAGCATGCAGAGGGTACATTATTTGGAGATTTACATTACTTTTCTAAGCAGAAGTTCACCCTAGTGAAAATATGCCTTTGGAGTCATATTTATTATTCTATCTTCATCTATAATTATGTGAATGATATTTGATACTCATTCAAGACCTTCCTGAAGTTATTAATAATATTACCTAGGATAAAATACTCTCTTAACAAAGCTGCAGTTGATCAAGAAAAATGGCTCGAGTACGCCATATTCACGATTATAAGACACATTACAAAGTGTGATAGGCGACAATTTCTCACTATGTTTATCTTGTTGTCTATCTTGAAACTGTTAATCAAGGTTGTCATTGATGTCAATGTGGCATTGACCAAGATGTCAATATTCTTGAGATGCCTAGACCTGGTATGATGTCAAGATGACATGGTTGATGGAGGACCATTTGATGACATGAACAATGTCCTAGAGGACATGACATGAAGAACACTTGAGGACTTAATGACATGGATATGACTATACTTGATAACATAGATTTCATGGACAATCATGGAAAATTGTTGGAGGGCACTCTTGAAATTATAACAAAAATGATCTAATTTCGAGGAGTGAGTCTGAGAAAAATATTTGTTGTCACCTTGGAGGCATCCTTTCGCATTGGCTCCTTCACCATCTTAAAGAGGACTCTTTCCTCTTTCCAACAAGCCCTCACTCGGCTCCTAACTCCAAATACTCCTAAGATAAATTGATTTTTGAAGTTTACATCATAATTATTAAAAAAGCTGGAACCGGTGACGGACCGGTGGACCTAATAGACCAAGTTTCGAACCGGAGCCGGTCTAACATTACTTGAGTCATATCTCAATGAACCCGAGTTTAAAAAAAAATACATTAAATAATTATTTTTAATAAAAAAAACTATTCTCAAGATTTGCAACCTTGATTCCAAGCCAATAGAGACAAAATATGCAGAGTTTGCTCATTTATATACCATGCAAAGGTGAATATATCAAAATGGCACCAAGTGCAATTGGAAATCTTGCTACTCAAAGTGTTGAGGAGGTGCTTGAGCGAAATGCCTTGTATGCTTGTGGGATGCAAGTGTAGGTGCCAAGGAGAACTTTGCTGGAGTAAACGGCTTTGGTTAAGAGTGATTCTAACTAGGAGTTGGTGAGTAGGGTTTTCCATGTTTTCTCTAGTTATGGTTGAAGAGATTGACTGTATCGGCTTGTAATAAGATGTTGGTATGTAGATGTACTTCATCTCTTATATATAAATAAAGTGTTTAAGGTTTGTCCAAATACTTGCATACTTACAAACTTGTATTATCTTCTTGTTTAGGGGGATTCTGACACTATTGTTCAAGCTGATTTCACCTATGATATTGCTGAAATTGTTGTGATGAGATTTAATACCACTGACATAGAACATAAAGAACATATTTTACGTTGTAATAAAAATATTGAGATCTTTTATATGCTTGACAAAGTGTGCCCCTACATGTTAGACATTGTTGGCGGTGAAGTCCACATATATGGTATTTATTCTCTTGGTACACACAGTGATTTGGGTTGAAGTGAATTTAAGTATTTCTTTGCTATAATTGAATAATTTCTGATTATTTGGTAGTTCGAAGATGAATCTGAGAAACATCATGTTTAGGTGAAATTATTTGAATTTTCATTATACCCAGTTGTGAAATTCCCCTGCAGTATTTCTTCCGGAATGACGTGATGTTCATCGTTTCATCGAATAGATCTAAGAAACGTCATGTTTTAGGTGAAATTACTGAATTTGCATTATAGCCCCGAGATTCATGAAATTCCTACGTTATTTCTTTGGAGATGATGTGATGTTCATCTGTTCATTGAAGATTGTTTCGGGAATCTTTGAGAACGACAAGGTGAGACGGAGGGAAAAGTCGATTTGAATTTGTTACAAGGTAGATTTCTGTAGGGTCGTACCTCCCAGCTATAGACCCCCTTGGAGACACAATTGTGAGGGCTCGGATTACAATCCTATGGCGATAAATTGTGGATAGTCATCAGTTGCTTAGCTCGGATTGCGAGATTACAAACTCATGGACAACTTGGTTTAAAGGTTGGAAGTCCCTCACATGCATATATACCCTCGGACCTTAACTCATTCCCTCGGGCCGACGATGGCCACAATCCATAGCAGGGCTTTGTAGTCCTTGTGTAGTCTGTAGCTTATTGCTATGAAAATCACACGTAGCTTATATTTGTGGAAGTATCCATTTCGGATCTGGAAGCTTGAAAGTGAAGCTTGTAAATTTGAACTTTGAACCCGGTGAATTGAGGCTATCTAGCTATATGTGCTAAGGTTATTCTAGACTTACCTTCAACTGTGACATGTATTAGACTTGGACATGAGCAAGAAATAAGCTGAGACATGTTGTGAAGAGACATTTGGGTGATCTCATGTAGACGGACACATTCTTCTTTGCACCCAAATTGCAAACCTGCGAAGCATTTTCGTTTGTTATGAAGACTCCAAAAATCTAAATTGTGATCATCTATTCATCTCGAAATACGTGGCATACTCTGTGAAGTTAGTGTGAAAGTGGACATTACGAGGCGGGAGATAAAGGGCATCTTTGTCATATTCTATATGGGATACAAAGACAAGAACACCATTGAAGTTTTTTGAATTGTATTATAGTGAATCCTTATTAATAAGGTTTGGTTGGTAAAATGGAAGCACTATATTAAGGTTAAGCACAATATTGAATTTGTTTTGAAAATCCGAGAATTGAGAAGAAACGACCATACGAAGAGTTTATGTACAGCTAGCAATGCGGGGTTGGAAGCATTTTTAAAGGAGATACGAGATCGGTCACAAGATTAGGATCGAGAAAACATAGGAAACTTGACTTCTGATGTATGTAATGGTTCATATGTAATGGATCAAGACCTTCTTAATTCACATATGTAATGGTTCATATTGGTTGTGTTCATTGGTGATTGATATTCGTTATATTACATCATATAGGTTAGATTACCATTGATTTGATTAGGATGATCAATTATATCCATAAGTAAGATCATAGACACTTAAGGTTGATAGATATGCTTGTTTATACGGAGAGTGTATTCGCTTGTCATACATCCGGGCAAGGTCATTGAATCTTGAAACTAGGGGAATCACCGTACTCATATATCATGATAAGCTCTTAGTAGCAACATAAGCCTTTACCAACAGCCACCATCATGTTGAATGTGATCCATATTATGCAAATTACCTCTATCCCGATCATAACCCTTTGCTAGGATGTGTCAATACTTCATATGGTAACAATACTCATATTAACTTACTAGCTCTTTCCATATTAGGTTAGATTGAATATTGGTCTTAGCTTATGATATGTGCATATAAATGGTGATGATACTAGCCACTTATGAGTGATTTCAAGGGTGATACATATCTTTGTAAAGTACTCCCTCACGATTCAATTGAATGCGATCTTTGGAATGAAGCTTTATGGTTCTTATTTAACTTAATCACGATAGGGTTCTAAGTCACTCTATTGATAAGATGATCAAAATTTTGTATTACTATGAGACCATGTTTACCCTTTGTATGGAAGTACACCTTTATTAGTATAAATGCAGGAGTAATAACGTGATATCCCTAATCTTTATACCATAATAGAGCTAGTATTACTTGCATGCTATTATTAGTAGTATACGTATTAAGAAGCTAGGATATGTGTATAACTAACTAAGCTTGTCTTATTGTAATCATTAAGCATGTCCATGCTACTTGTTCTTATATCTTATATTGATAGTGTAATCATGGAAACATAAGAAGTGAGTACATCTTACCCATTACGTAATATACTAACATGTAGTGATCTCCTATTAATAGGGTTGAAGGCGATCTATTACCATTGATTTCACTTACATAACTACGTATCCTAATATAAGAGCAGCCTCGGAGTAAGTGATAGCGAGATCGAGCCTTCTTGGAACTAGGAAAATAAGGTTCAACTAGACCTATATACTATATGAACTTGTATCTATATGTTTATATAATACTTGTATGTACACACCTATGACGAGATCTTATGCGAGCCTGGTTTCCGGATCGGCAAGCTGCCTCAACTAGCAGGAACTGCGGCACCTGCCAGATGGCACCAACGGGTTCGACTAGGACCAGAACTATGGAGATGAGTATATAGGTCTAGTAGTACGAGGCCTCGGGAAGCTGTACATGTTTTTATTTAAACTTTTCACCCCGGATCATAAACGGTACATTTCTTAGATCGAAATCCCAACATATACGAGTGGCGAATAAGGGTAATAGCGGTTTGGAGGCTTATAAATAAGTGAAAAATATCGGTTTTGAGAGAGCGGAAATTGTACTGCACGTTGACCCCTTGAAAACAATGATCCTTACCAAAAAATTGTATGAATCGACAATATCTTAAAACAAACGGAAGCTGATGCAAAGCCGGGAAATAGAAAATATTAAGTAGACAACTTTTTAATGACTGCAGGTATACAAACTTCCAATTGTTTATTCTTGTGGCCCGCCTCTTCAAAAGCCTCAAGTTCGTGTCTAATGTGTTTTTATCCATGTTAAAACCTACGATTATATAAGTCGCAGCCTAAAATAACCCTCTCGCCAACGGCAAAGTCCTGTAAGAGCAAAACTTTGGCGCGAATAACCAAAAACACGGCTTGATTTCATGAGAGTTTTTATCTAAATTTGAGAACTAACTACATGGCGGCGGCTAAGAAGAACAACTTGATTTTCCTCTATTCTTGGAGTGAAATCAACCATGACCTCTCCACACTTCGACTTTGACGGACTTCCAATGTGGCATGCCCTCAAAACCTTGTCTTTCCCAGAGCCCCGACTTTGACAAACTTGACATGCCCTCAAAACCTAGTCTTTACGAACTTGAGTTAAACTAGTTGAACGACGAGTTTCAAAGTCAGGATTCATACCAACATTTACGATAAAATCAACGCATGCCCCATGCAAATGTTCGGCTGACTTAGTTTCGATGCCGTCTCCACTGAACCGAGCGCATGCACGTGCACGAGTACGAAATAAACCATGTCTCCTTGAACCGATCGAAACAGATCGAAATAAACCATTCGACTTGCTTTCACTTTGGTCTTGTCGAGAATCGGTTAGCAAGCGAACTTCTACATAATAGAGATTTTCCACTATATAATAATCCACTCAAACAATAATTATCGGACTATAGTTTTAAAACCATATGAATATACCACCATAGAATATATATTTGCCAGGGATTATAATGCCATCATGTGATATACGTATCTTGCAGACACTGATTAAATCCTTTGTAATATGGCTTTAATAAAATGCCATAACATTACATATGAATTAGTTGACATGATTTAATATGTGGAATTTAATTAATATAAAGTTTGGAATTAAAATATAATAAATATTAATATATGTAATAAATATAATATAATATATGATTAATAACCATATATATATATATATATATATATATATATATATATATATATATATATATATATATATATTTGTTTGTGTGTGTAATATCAATCCATAGTAAAAAAAGAATAATTCCAACACATGAATTCACATTCAATCTTGGAGAATATTGAGAATTTTTTACCTTCACAAATTAAAGAACTTCTACATAATAGAAATTTTTCTTTTTCTTTTTTATTATTGTCTGCTGTCTCAAATAAAAAATACCTCTTTCTATAAAAATGATGATATATGCCAAACATACCACCAAAATTTTTATTATTATTATAAAAATAATTACTTTTTTTACTTTCCATTATTAATATTTGTTTTGTTAAATATAAAAATTAAATATATTTATTAAACCAATAATCATAAAGCATTGATAATATAATATTTTTCATAAATATCATTATTAAAATTATATAAATAAAATAATAAACCATAGATAATAATATTAATTATAACTTCTTTAACTTTCCTATAAATATTTTCTCGATTGTCTATAAAAAATATATGTATTAATATCCATATCCCTTGCAATATTCATGTAAATAGTGAAGTATTTTATTGTTAGAGCAAAGGCAAAGGAATTAAATCAATTTCAATAATTTGGGAAAGTGTTATAATTCTATGATTCTTTTATGGACATTCCTTGCAATGATCGCAAGAGTTTGCATTGCATATCATTAAGTGTGAGAAGTCAAAAGAGGTTTATTTTTCGTTGAGAAAATAGTGAAAATGATTGTATAACATTTTTCTTAGATTTTAATTTGTTATCTCAATGACTTAAAATATATATATATATATATATATATATATATATATATATATATATATATATAGATATATATATATGTATTTATAACTAATATCTATTTATCGATTAAAAAGATGGAGCGATTATGGTCAATATTTTTTTAATGAAATAAAGGCATTAGTTCGACTTAATTCCACTTTTGTTGTGGACACTCCTTGATTAAAGTCGTGTTGGTGAGCCGTTCGGTGTTGCGAAGATTGTGTAGTGATTGGGCGAAATTTAGGCGGGACACGAGTGCGGGTGGTAATCGATGAGTCGTTGGGGGGCGGATCAAGAACTCATGGTGGCAAGGGGAATCATGGGTATAATATTGATGCTTGAGGTAAATGAGGGAGTGAGGTATCCGACTTGTTAATGTTTCTTGGAGAGCGTCATCCGGTACTTATCAAAAACCTAATGGAAAGAGTATTGGACACAAGCGGGAGAATTTTAAGTGCTGCGGATGGATTGAGAGAATCTTGTATAAGTGAAATGTAACACTTCAATATCAAAAATGCAATTTTCCATTTATGGCATGGCAAATTAAAATTATTGACATAAATGACTAATTCATATACTTGTTTTACTAGTCATATTTTATTCTTGGACTATAATATTAGTGATTTACATTAATCATTATTAATTTAATCGTATATTTTAATCTTTGGGCTAAATTATTCATTTAAGTTAGTCGCTTTTAGTTTAGTCACTTATTATCTAGTCATATATTTTATCCTTAGACTAAATTAGTCATTTAAGTTAGTCGTTTTTAGTTTAGTCACTAACATCTGATCGTATATTTTATTCTTTAGACTAAATTAGTCATTTAAGTTAGTCATTTTTAGTTCGGTTACTTAAAATTGCTCAAATTTAGTAGTAATTCACTTGAAATAATAACGGTGACTAACTTTTTTAGTCACCTGGTCATTAATTTCATCATTTTTTACTAGTGATAAGTCACCATCGTCTTCATTTGTTGTTTGTTTTTCTTCTTTTGGGGCTGCATGAGACTCATCAATAACAACATCAATACATTCAACAATCTTCCGAAGTCTTTTATTGCAACATTTATATGCTCTACTCCTAGAGGAGTATCCAAGAAGTATTCCTTCATCTACTCTAGGTTCAAACTTGCCAAGTTTTTCATCATTATTTTTGATAAAGAATTTGCTTCCAAAAACTCTAAAATGCTTCACAGTGGGAGGATTACCATACTAGAGTTCATATGGCATTTTATCACTATTTACACGAACATGTGCCTTGTTAAGAATATTTACCGCTGTATGTGCTTCTTCTCCCCTAAAAGTGTCAGGTGTTCCGGAATCATCAAGCATAGCTCTAGCCATTTGTTGAATTGTTCTATTCATTCTTTCTGCTATGCCATTTTGTTGTGGAGTGCCAGCTACAGAAAACTGTCTTTTTATGCCATGTTGTTCACAAAATTCAAGGAATTCATCTGATGTATATTATCCTCCTCGATCAGATCTGAGGCACTTAATTTTTAGATCTAATTCATTCTCAACTAGTGCTTTGAATATTTGAAATTTCTCAAATGCTTCATCTTTGTGTTTAAGCAGCCCAATCCAACACATTCTAGAGAAATCATCAATGAATAAGATATAGTATTCTTCACCACGTGGTGACCTTTTCCTCATAGGTCCACATATGTCAGTATGAATGAGTTCAAGAGGCTTACTTGATGATCCTTCCTTGGCATTAAATTGCACTCTGGTTTTCTTACCGAATTGACAGGATTTGCATATGATACTTTCAGGTAGAGTAATATTGGGAAGACCACGAACAGCATTAAGTCTGCTTGATTTGTTGATTTGAGAGAAGCTTAGATTCCCCAACCTTATATGCCATAGCCAGTTTTCTGAAGATTTACTCAAGTAACATTGTTCTTTGCAGTTCTTCAATACATACAGGTTGCTTGGAGTTCTTTTTCCTTTTATAATTGTTTTACTTGTATCAAGATCACGAACCACACATTCTTTTGAACTAAAGACAACTTCAGTTCCTTGATCACACGTTTGACTTACACTTAATAGGTTATGCCTTAATCCATCCACATACATGACATCATTAGCCTTTACCTTTTCTCTTAAAAACACAAACCCTTTTCCTTTAATTATAGCAGGAGTATCATTTCCAAAAGTAACTTTCTTTTCCTTTTGTAGAGCACTATATGCACGAAGTTTGTTTTTGTCACCTGTCATGTGTCTTGAGCATCCACTATCAATGTACCATTGATTTTCTTCACCTTCTACAAATAACGCTATGCCACAATTTTCAACCTGTAATTCCTTCTTTTTCCATACCTTGGATTTTGAAGGAAGATGCTCTTTTGGCTGAACTTTGCTCCTGCATTCAGATTCTTCATGGCCAAATTTATTGCAATAAGCACATTCAACTTCATTTAGAAGAGGAGAAAAGTTGTTATAGGTATTCTTCTTTGTTTCAATATCAATCCTTTTCTTTCTTGCTTCTCTTGTCATGATGGTTTTATATGCAACACATTGAACAGCTTTATGACCAAAATTGTGACATGAGAAACATTGTCCATTGAAAAAGAAATTTTTGCGATCATGAAGTCTTCTACTTGAATTTACCTGTTGATTGGTGTTTCTTTGAAAGATATTCCTGATAGTGTTCTTTGAATTGAGATGATCATGCTTTACCTGTAAAGATTCTTTATTCCCTTGTTGAGTGGTAGAATGTTGTAAACCAGCTGTAGCGGATTTTAGATAATTTGGTGCTGAAGCCTGAGAAGATTATCTGGTATATCCAAGACCTGTCTTTATAAGAGGAGAACGTTGTACCTTGATAATCTCATCTAAGGTTTTAGATCCTTTAGCAAATATAAGATTCAGAGTCTTTACTTTCTCAAGTTATTTTCTTAGACTTACTACTTCACATTCTAATTTCTCATTGTGTTTCTGCTTTTCTTCATTCTGCTTTTTCAGAGTCTCAATGATTATTTTACTTTCTTCCAAGCGAATTTTGAGTTGATTGTTTTCATCAAGAAAATAATTGTCATCTAGAGCATCCATAAAAGTATCCTTGTCTTCTCTAGAATCCTTTTCAAATGCCATGATAAGTCTAAGATCTTGTTCACATTCTTCCTCACTATCAGAGAACCCATCACTATCTTCATGAGTATAGTAACTTTTTCTAGTGCTAGACCGGTTCTTAATCCTTCTTGCTACTTCATTCCCTTTTGCAGATGTTTCTTTATAAAGACACCTAGCAGCATAATGACCAACTCTTCCACAATCAAAACATTTGAAAGGAAGCTTACCTCTGAACCGTCCTGTCCCAAGTTGAAGTTTCTTTAAAAAATTAACCTCATCTTCTTCTGAGATATATCCTGATCCTTCTGCTTCTTGTACTTCTTTTCCTTTTGTAGAAGCTCTAAAGACGGCTTCTTTGACTTCAGATGGTCCTCCTCTTCTCATTTCATAAGCAGTCAGTATGCCATGAAGTTGCACCACAGTAAGATTTTGAAGATCCTGTTTTTCTTCAAGAGCAGAAACTTTTGACTCAAATTTTGCCGTTAGTGATCTTAAAATTTTCTCAACCAAAGTAGATTCAGCTATTGTTTCTCCCAGATTTCTCATACGATTTACAACATCATCAAGACATAAAAAGAAACTGGCAATACTCTCATTACTATGCATCTTTAAATTTTCATATTCAATTCTGAGAGTTTGGAGTTTTGCACCTTTTACCATTGCATCACCTTCATAACTTAGAATGATTTTGTCCCATATTTCCTTTGCTGTATTTAGCTGCATGACCTTGACAAATTCGGATTTAGTTAGACTTCCCAATAGAGCATTGACCGCCTTTGCATTTGTTTCATAATTCTTCTTTTCCGTCGGATCTGTTGGTACTGCGGCTGGATATTGATATCCTCCTTCAACAATGGCCCATACATCTGCTCCCAGAGACTGAAGATAAGATATCATCCTTGTTTTCCAGAAGATTAAATTGTTTTCGTTAAAGAGCGGAGGCCTGATAGATGTTAATCCCTCTTGATTGCTCATCTTGCTTGATCTTCCTTCTAGCGGCTAAGATTTTTCAGAAGGACCTGCTCTGATACCAATTGTTGGGAAAAATACTGAGAGGGGGGAGGGGGGGGTGAATCATTATTTAGGACTTACTCAAATATTTTTACTTTTTCTTACTTCAAAACCCATACGCGACTTTCCTGACGCCAACTCGCGTATACATGCGGATATCCTTAATAAAACATGCGTATGTCTAGAAATCTTATTATGCAGATAATTCTTCACTTATATCATTCCATCATTCATTCATTAGATGTTCAATAATTAGTAAACATATTCAGTAAGAATAGAGTAAATCATCACACATAAGAAACACACATGAACACCAGGATTTTTAGGTGGAAACCCAATTCGGGAGAAAACCACCGCTGTCGTTGTCTCAGCCTTCAATATTTTATTATAAAGAAAACATCTTACAACCATGTACTGGCGCAGACTCATACCACCACGCAAGCACCCACCTACAGAAGGCTACAACCTTCTCTCGTTTACCAGTCTCTCATGGAAGGGAGCTAGAACCCCCCTGCTCTTTTTTACCAGCTTCTCCTGGAAGGGAGCTACTACCCCCTTACTAAAGGCTTTGACCCTCAGCTCCACTGCAGACCACGTTTCATCAATTTTCAAACTGGATCAAACAACTTCAATACAACCCTTTACTTATCAACAATCATAGTTTTCCCATTGCTTCCAACAGAACAGTGAAACCACTGTAACCAAAATATCAGAGATAACCCAGACTTCAGAATAGATATGCAGAACCACATTCAACCTTGAGAAACTATAAGTTTAGATAACATACGCGCCTTTTTTTAAACAGATCTGCGTATACACGCGCTTTTCACGAAACGAATCCGCGTATACATCTGTGCATTTTTCAGAACAACCCTAACTGCCCATACACACCTTTGTTTAAACAGATCCGCGTATACACGTGCTTTTTATGAAATGAACCTGCGTATAGATCTATAAAAGATAAACTTTGCAGAATAGACCAGATCTATGAACTTACCCAGATTTCTTCAATTTATTCAACAGATTTGCACCAGGTCTTCAATACTTATTTTCAGATCATCCTAGAGATTCATCATTTCCAGATCTAGAGATTTTGAACCTTCATCATATTCATAAGTGCATCATAGATTTAGATTTATCGATTAAGAACAGATTTCAACCATACAGATAAAATTCAGACTGAAGTATTCATTTCAAGCCCAGACACCTGCACACATTTGCACAATGATCTTCTTCTCCTTATATAGGTTTAGCCTTTATCAATACCATGAGTCAACACCACACCACTTCCGATGGTATTCCTGGACGGGACCAAATAGATAATCAAGCGCTCAATACAATGGGTCAATACCATGGTAGTAACCCCAGGTTTTACACATTTAGAGCGCAATTAGGCATACGCGACTTAGAACGTACTTTTCCGTGTACATACGCTACTTCGCCTAAAAAAACTCGCGTATGCATAGTGACATGTCTTATTCATCATTGCTCCGGCCCTTTCTGAAGTTTCTTTCTTCTGTACTCCTTAGTTGATGTGTAGATATATCATCTGTACATATTTTACACATAGGTTGCAACTCATCAAGCTAGTTTCCTTCAAGAACAACTTCATCAAACAGGTTTCTATCCAAAGACAACTTCATCACATCATATAGCCAATTCTCATCTCATCAAGTAGATTACCATCAAAGACAACACATGCCAACAATCTTCACATCAGATTTACATCATTAATAAACTCATCAAGCATCAAGAACAACTTCATCAAGTAGGTTGCCATCATCTTCATCAAGTGGGTTGCCATCAAGGACAACACTCTGCATCATATTTCCAACAGACTGCTCAAAGGAACTCAAGGAACTATGGATGTTCTTAAAGAACCTTTTCCATCACAATAGATCCAGATGGTAGAGCAACCTCAACCCTCTGCCCCATTTGGTTCTCAGGTTTTCATGATGAATGGTTCTACATCCATTTCTATTGCTACTTTGTTGAAAGATTATACCGGATCATGTAAGGCAGCGGGGAAGGAGATCATTGATGGTCCTCCTCCTTCGATTGCTTCTGGCCCTCTTCAGATTGAAAGGCCCAGTACTGAGCTTGTTGTACAACCACCTTCTAAAGGTGTACTCTCTAAGTGTTCTTACAATCCCAACGCCTGTGATTCTCAACATTACAATATTCTTAAGGATCTGGCACAGGCGCCATCTGCAATGTCTACATTAGAAGTACTTCAGATTTTTCCATCTCAATGGAAGGCTTTGTTATCTGCGATCGGCGGGGTTGATCCTGCTGATACTAGCCTTCTCGCTTTCAACTTGGAGAATTTCGTCCCACGAATCCCGCACCAAATTGCGCTCATCATACAAGTTGGTGTTAATGGTCTGAATATCCATCGGGTGGTTGTGGACGAGGGTGCATCTATGTGCGTCATGTCATATACCTGCTAGAAAGACATTGGTTCTCTAGCTCTGAATTCATCACCAAATTCCCTTGAAGCATTTGATTGAAGAGAATCAAAACCTCTTGGTGTTCTCACTAATTTTCCGATTACATTAGAAGGGAAGACAGTCAATGTTGAGGTTGAAGTAGTTGATGCCAAGCTCAATTACTATCTTCTCCTTGGTCGCAGTTGGACTCATTCCATGCTATGCATTTCATCCACTCTCTTTCGTGTTTTGAAATTCCCACACGAAGGGAAGATTATTACCGTTGATCAATTGTCATTCTTCACTTATTCTTCCGAGAACAACGTTCCATATGTGGATCAGATTCCTACTCCCTACGAGAGCGTAGGGAAGGGTCTCTTCAAAGATCCTTCCCTCATGGGTATTTTTCCTCTTCCTCCACCTCATACTGTTCAGATTAATATGATCTCTCGGTTTGATGACCCAAGGATCATCCTTTCGCCTGAACAGATCGATTCTTTCGGAGATTTGATGTCGTTGAGTCCGATCGAGATTGATTATTGTGAACTCATTTCGGCTTCAGAGCCTCCCTCTTTGGATCATGCTCCTTTGAGCATGTATCTCGAAACTTATTCTCAATCCCCTTGGCTCGGCGATTTGGATTCACATGATCCCTTGAAAGAGATATTTCCCTCTGATGAAGCCGTCATGGAAACTATGTCTCTCGAGGATATTTTGTGGGATGATAGTTGAAGAAATCGCTAGTCTTTGCCAATTTGAGTTGCTCCCTCCCCTCTGACTCCACTCCATCTGGTTCTGAGGAAATCATTCTAGACAATTCATTTTTTCTGATTAGTACCCTCGATCCTTGGTACGGTGATATCATCGTATATCTTCAGACTTATACCTTCAGATCTGAGTTGACGAAGGATGCTCGCTAACGCATCCGCCATCAATTGCAACCTTATCGTATCATCAGAGATACACTCTACTGCATCGGAGTAGATTCCATTCTCCATCGGTGTTTGAATCTCGAGGAGGCTGAGAAAGCCCTGAATGATTATCATAGTGGTGCCTGTGGTGGTCACATGTCTAGTTATGCCACTGCACAGAATATTCTTCATGCTGGGTATTTTTGACCCTCCATCTTTAAGGACTGCATTGTTGTTGTTCGAAAATGTCATGAATTCCAGATCTATCAACGAAAGATGCGCGTGCCGCCTTCACATATTCACCCTGTCATTACTATTGGTCCCTTTGTGAAGTGGGGCATCGATTTTATGACGTGTAACCCTCACTCAGCCGGGGTGCATGCTTATATCATTGTAGTCATTGACTACTTCACCAAATGGGCCGAAGAAATGCCTACACTTTCCATCGATGGTAAGACAACAACTTAGTTCATATTCAATCACATCATTTCTAGGTTTGGTGTCCCTTAAGCCATCTTTATTGATCATGGTTCCCATTTTTGGCATTATATGGTGGTGGAGTTGACTTCCAGGTTGGGCTTGCATCATGACAGCTCAACGTCATACTATCCTTAGGCCAATGGCCAGGTTGAAGCTGTGAATAAAGTTCTTATCACCATGCTTCAATGTAGGATTGGGATGCACAAATCCATTTGGCATCTCATTTTATTTTTGACTCTTTGGGCATACCAAACCTCAGTTAAGGATGTGACCGGATTCACTCCATTTCAGCTTGTTTACGGTCTGGAAGCTACCCTTCTGATTGAGTGTGAAATATCTTTGCTCAAGTTGGCTTTGAATTGCTTCTGAACACTTCACTAGAAGAAGAGTGTCTTCTCTACTTATAAAGGCTAGATGAAACTCACTGCTTGGCTTCTTTGGTCATCGAGGCACAAAAGAAGTGGGTCAAAGCTCATTTTGACTAGTCAGTTTCCCCTCACTCCTTTGTAGAAGGAGACCTCATCCTCCTATACGACCAAGCTCATGATAATCTGGGGGCAAGAAAATTTCAACCCATGTGGCATGGGCCCTACATTTTTAAACGTGTCTTGTGGAATGGGGCCTATGAGCTCATTAATTATGAAGTTCATCCTCTGGATCAACCTAGAAATGGGTTGTATCTCAAAAAATATTATGCATGAGTCATTCGTGCATGTTTTGTGTACATAGGTGTTTTATTTTCATTTTTTTACATTTTTGGCTTGGTGTGCTTTGCAAGCATTTTCCTGCTTATTTGATCGTTGCTTATTTTGCAGATGTCTATTACTCTTTATGTCGGTTTCGCGGATGGTGCTTCCCGCAGTACCCGGAACTTGTCTTCGGCAGCCTGGGTGATTTATGATCCTGCTGGTGAGTTGATAGATCTACAAGGTATTTGTCTAGGATGAACTACAAACAATGTCACTGAGTATTGTGTTGTCATTGAACTGTTAACCGAGGTGATTACCCTCGGCATTCGTGCATTGGTTGTAAATTTGGACTCACAACCTGTTGTTCTTCAACTTAATGGACATTATTTAGTTAGAAACCCTCATATTTTAAGGTTGTATTTACGTGTTCGTTTGCTGGAAAGACATTTTGATTATATCACATATCAACATATTCCTAGGCGAATGAATGCATTAACTGATATAGTGGCTAACATTTTATTAGATAGACATTTGCGTAATCTATAAAATCATCATCACATGAAAAAGATCCATATATGAAAATAGATGTATATATATATATATATATATATATATATATATATATATATATATATATATATATATATATATATATAGATGTATCTATATATATATATCGAATGTTTGCATCGGTTAGCATCATAAGTGTAAAATATGTGTGTTTCTGTTACATCCTGAGACACCATGTCTCTTAAAAATATGCGGAAATAAATCCTAGGTGTCTAATCGGCGTGATGATCATGATAACATGTCACTACCCATACAAGCCACCTCAGCAAGCGATGAACTCGGTTTGACACCCCTATAGTATGTCTTTGATATGCACGAGGAACATCATCAAATCGCGCATAGTCTAGGACCCCACTTGATATTCCCTCCAAGTTGCGCACGATTTCCTCCTTCTCGCCTCCCTCACCATGAGGGGCAATATCAAAGTCGCGAGGGATTCGCCTTGCTATCGGGGACATGCCTGCAGGTCTTTCTGGTCCAACATCTCCATAACACATGGATTTAATGTCTACACATACGTAACAAAAAAATCATAATACTCATAAAAATAAAAAATGAGTCTTACTAAGTGCTTCATCCCAATCCTCTCCTTCTGGAGTTGGAGGTCTATATCACCAGTGAAATCTATGCCATATTAGGGCCAATCCTCCACGATAATCAGCTGTCGGCGGAGCCAATCAAAGAACTCTGGTCTCCAGGACATCTGTTGGCCGCCCCCTTACCTTGGCATCAGTGCTGCCCAATGGACATCCGTGGCTCCTGTGCTGGTGGTGTTCGGACTATCACTTCCCGTCGCTGGAAAATTGGTAGTCGTTCCAGGAAGAACGATACCAAGATGGATCCATATCTGAATTGCTTTAGTTTGCTCTTCTTGCATTTCGTTAGTTGACGTTTCATATTGATCGTCACTGCCTCCACCCAATTGTAGAGGGTTGGTGTTAGATAGTCTACTGCAAGGAGGAGCTTTTTTTTGGTTGCTTCGTGTGGTGCTTGCGATCCTGCAACTCGCGTGATGGTGTGTAACACTACTTTTAGTGCCAAGTCCAAGATAGTTTGGATATCCACTTTCCTACTCCATGATCCTTTTCGTGCTCCTGGACATACCCTGTCGATCACCATGCTCATTTTTTCCATGGCAGGTTGGGTGTCGGTCAAGACTAGTCTTGCCCCCCTCCGCGATAGTCCTGTTATGAAGTAAATGTTTGAAACATCAATATCGAGTTCCTAATCTCGAAGAATGAATTTTTCTTGATCTTCATCCCAGATACTGATCAAGTATTACAGCAGCTCCGGTTGAGCTCTAAGGCACGGTGTCATGAAGAATTCTTTCAGTCCACAGTCTCTAAGAGCTTCCATGCATCTCTCATTGTCCATGGCAAGCTCGTCTTCTTCACTGTGTTCCCATTCTTTCCATTCAATAACCATTTTTCCACTTTACACTTGCAAACATGTTCATATGAACTTCATTAGCCAAATTGAAAGCTTTGAATTTGTGGAAATTAGGCCTGCTTACTTACATTGTGAACTTAAAAAGCTTTACATGGTTGGTGTGACTGTTTTGGAAGCAGTCGCGCCAATGTGCGCACCCCAATTTAGAAATATGGGCGATTGGCACGAGTTCGTGCCCGATACTCGCGCCAATCGTCGTGCCCTGATTTTTACAAATTCCCCCATAGAATTTCAAATTTGGGGTTGGAGGTAATGAAAGAGGAATTAAAATCAAAGGAAGGATGTTGGCTCTTACCTAGAACTGACGGATTCGAGATTGATCTGCCGGGTCGCTCACTATCGTTGCCGCAAAATTACAGTGCTAAATGGGTAACTATTGCTCCACAGGAGGTGAAAGTGAAAAGTAATTATTTTTTACCATTTTTGGCATTTTATAAATTTTTAGAACCCCAATTAGGTTTTAAGAAATGGGTTTTAGAACCCTAATTTGTCGATTATTACATTATGTTATTTCGAGAAATGGGGTTTACGTTTGTCTCTTGTGCAGCGACATGTCCTTTAATGAGATGACAATGAAGTAACGAGTTGTATTTTATACTTTTTTGGACTCAGTAAAAACACGAAAAAGTCACTACTGGAGTCATCTTTTAGCTCTTTTCTGACTCTCTAAAATTGAAAAGATTTTCGAGACTCTTGTCATTTTGAACTCGTTAAATAGCTGCGAAACGATATCTACCCAGTATACATTTACCCCTTTTTTGGGTTGGGATAGATTATTTATGAAAAAGGAATACCTTAGCCTATCGCAACTAAGAGGTTCACCTAGATATTGTTTTCTACCTTTTTGGATTTGAGGGAATATTTACGAAAAGGGACATGCTGGAGTTTTCTTTTCTGCTTCTTTTCAAACTCTCTAAACATGAAAATATGTCGAGTTTTTACTTTTTCAGACTCTTTAAACCCTGATGACATCGGACATCGTCACCATGACGTTCATTGAGTTCCTCCTTCCTAGGGCTCGTAAAATTTACTAGGATGGATTTTTCCGAAGGACAAACTTACATTGTAAGCATATGCTATCCCCTTCAAGCTTGTTTTCCAAAAATAATTGGGGTACTCACCAGAAATGGTGGGGGAAAATGGAACCAATTTTTAGTTGTGTCAGCATTATGTCGCTCTTGAACATGACACTTGTTTGCATTCGTGTCGGGTTGGGGACATCTCATTTCATCATTTTTTCCTCTGTGGGTTTGGGTAATATTTTTTGACCTCTCATCTTCTATTTTCCATGTCATCATGACCTTAGATCCCTTGATGTCAAATACTGCTAAATCCAGATTCGTGTCACTGACATGTTCAAGAGAATTTTTCCTCTGCGATTTTCAACCTTCCTGTGATCCTCTGTTCTGTCCTGATTCACTGTCATCATGTTCCTTTTTCTCGTGTCGATGATGCAGGAAACATTATGGTCCTCCTTCAACCGGATCACTTCCTGTCAACTTCAGCTCATTATCTGAGAACCTGATCTAGAGAATCCCTTCCAGTACCTTGGAGCTTGCATTCCTCAATGGCAAGTTTTTCGCATTCGACGACATGTCCACATCATTGGCCTTCGATCGAGTGATTCTGCGGGTGTTTGATGCCAAATCACTATTCACATTCTGTGGATTTTACCTGTTGTGCCTTGAGAGCCAATTAACAATAGCTTCGACCTTCGACGGATCGACGCAAATGCTTGATTTCGAGACAACAAAGCCCAGTAAACGACTCGACTCGACACAGAAAACACATTTGTGTGGATTCAGCCTAATCTTATAATGCCGAAACCTCATAAAGATAGCTCATAAGTGTGTGATATGGTCGGCCCTGCGTGACGAATGAGTAGGTAAATCATCGAGATACGGCTGCACAATGTGCTTAATGTCATGAAACGCATAAGACATTTCCCTTTGAAAAGTTGCTTCAGCGTTCTTCAATCCAAAGGGTAGTTTGCGATAAGCAAATGTCCCCCATGGACAAATAAAAGTTGTTTTTGGCTGATCAGCAGGGAGTATGTTTATTTGATTATACCCGGAAAAGCCATCCATAAAGGAAAACATTTCGCTACCGGCATAATCATCGATTATCTGATTGATATAGGGAGTTGGATAATTGTCTTTGGGACAGGCTCGATTAATATCCCTATAATCGATACATACTCGTATCGTTCCTTGTTTTTTAGTCACAGGAACAATATTTGATACCCAATCCGTTAAGGGAATTGGATAAATGAAACCTGCACGCAGCAATTTTTCAACTTTGATAGCAGCAACTTTTCTAGGATGTATTTGACGTAAACGTTGACGAATAGGTTTGGCATCCGGGTAAGTCTTGATTTCATGTATGACGATTGACGGATCAATTCCTGGAATTTCTTCATAAGACTAGGCAAACACATCACAGAATTCTTGAAATAGGGCTTTATAAGCTTTAATTTCATCTTCAGTACAACAAGCACCTATATGAATGTTTTCAATTATTCCTGGTTTTACTGAAATGTCAATTGGAACCGTTCGAGAAATATTTTCCAAATTTAATTCAGAATCAGGATTTTGCAATGGATTCCGGGGTTCTTTGACATATTCAGCAGTTAAAATTGAAGCGAAATCATCTTCAAAATGATCTGGCTCAGATAAAAATGAAGATCGGTGATGCAGATCTTCCCATGGTAAATCATCAACAGACAAAAATTCACGAATCTGCTCATCAGTATGAACAACATCCGGAAATGTCGTTGTGGTTGAACTAGATATAGAAAGTGATTCCTCAGGGATCCCATTCATTGGATCGATTCCGGTTGAAGAGGTGTCGGAAAGTGACTGTACGACCTGGTATGCAAGTTCAAATGGACTCAAAGGCATCATGCCCTCAATTGAATATAACTTGGAATCAGAAGGTATGATCCAAGGATCATCAAAGATAATAGTATTTGACGAAATCATGTGAATAGTTGCAACAACAGGTGATACATTAGGAGGAGGAAAGGCAAAAGTTCCTAGTAAACCAGAATCTCTAACTAATCCTACTCCAACATCCTTATAAGGGATAGTCGCTTTACCAACATGCTGGATTGTTTCTGTAGAGGCTGGGTCGGAAGAGAAATAAGTTAACTGATCTATTGTGACGATCTTTCCTTGATATGGAAATTTTATGAGTCAAAAGACCGAAGAAACAATAGCAGTCATCGCATAAGACCAACTGCAACCTAGAAGAAGGTTGTAATATAGAGGGGCATCAACCACTTCCACATCTAGATTTACGGTTTTACCTTCGACCCCTATGGGTAAATCCTGAAAAATACCAAAAGGGTGAAAACCTCGACCATCAAAATCCTTAAGAATCGTCGGAGATTGGTTAAGTGTAGGAGAACCAAACGATTTCCAACACTGAATCGACATAATACACGTTGAAGCCCCCTCATCAATCACATTCCGATAGATTGGTCTGTTTTTGACTAACACTGGTATCTGGAAAGCCATTTGATGAGGCAGACGAGGTGTACTATTTTCTAAATCAAAGAATATAAGATTAGAATCCTGAACATCTATAGCTCCTATAGCAGACAAAAGCAACTTACGCTGTGCTGGGCATGATTGCAGCACTTCCAAAGCCGACATTGCTGAAGGGGAAATAGCTAAGTCTTCAACAATGTTGTAATTCTGAGCAGCTCTCGCATGTGGGTTGAAAGCTGATTTACGAAGAACACCTTTAGCAGGCGGTTTGATTATTAAGTCTAGATTTTGTTTCTCGATCTGTAGTGGAACAGAAACATGAGGAGGTGTAGTTGATGCATTTTTATTAGAAGATTCTGCCTCTTTACCATCAACAGGACTCTTAGTACCATAATCTTGTGATCGCGTCACAATCCTTACATGAGACATCATCAAAATAGGTTCTTCTGAAGCAGTCAAAGTAGAACCAACCATTTTGCTATCTTGAGTTGGAAAAGGATCCTTCAAGACAACAGGTTGTTGTGAACCTTTGACAAATTTTGCAACCTCTGCATGATGTGGGCATTCCTTAGTGAAGTGATCCTCGTCACAAATGTAACAAGGGTAACGAGGCTTGCGCTTTTCGTCATTGGATTCATTTTGATCAGTTTTCTCTTTTGAATTTTTCTTGTTTTTATTCTTTCCTTTCTTTTTACCACCAGATTTAGATTTAGCCGTAGATGTCTCTATGACATGAATGTTGGCAGAAATTTCGGGGGAAGATTCTCCTTTCGGGGAATCTGGTAAGGTTATAATAGGAGAAGAATTCTTTGAATATTTCTTCTTACTTTTCGTATTGATTGTACCAATCATGCCATCAGCAGCATGAGACCCTGAAGGAGCAACAACTATCTTACCTTGTTTTGGAAGGTCAGGGATTTTTTCGTGTAAAGTACCTGACTGCGTGTAAACGAGATCAAGGTACTGAGCTTGAGCAATCACTTTCTCTTCAGTAACAACACCAGCCTTAGCTACATCTTCAGTGATCTTGGGTAACAATGACTTAACAAACCATTCTACCAAAATTTGATCTGGAATATAAACTTTCACCAAACGCCTTCTATGTCGCCATTCATGAATATGATCAGAAATATACGTAGACGTAGATTGCTTAAGTGAAGTTAATAATTCCGTGCCATTGTCGTATCTGATAGGAAACTAAAAGTGAGTCAGGAAGGAAGTTGCTAACTGACTGAAATTATGAAACGAGCCTCGTGGTAACTCAATGTACCATTTGGCTGTAAGACCAATAAGAGTTCTTTGGAAAAGACGTAAGCGAATCAAATCATCACTAATTGAATTAGACACACACCAGAGGTGATAATTCATGACATGATTTGATGGATCCTCTCTTGACTTACCTTTAAACTTCAGTATATCACTAGGCAACTTATGCAGCATTGGCGGCCAATACGGATAATAGAAAATTGGATCATTCGTAAGGCGTGTCAAATCAGGTAAATCCAAAGTTGCAATAAATGGTAACTGACAGTTAGGGTCTCGAAAACCTTGAGTAGCCAAAGCAGTTCCAGGAGGTGGATACCCAGGATAACTGGGAATTGGATTTGCGTTAGGAATTGTGTAACCTCCTGGAAAACTAGGATTAACCGGACCAAACTGGGGTTGATAAGGCTGCTGATAAGTTTAGCCAGGGTACGGTTGATACTGATAATTTGGATTTTGTGAACCGGGACCGAATTGAGGATATCCCTCGTACGGTTGATACATGAATTGCGGTTGAATTGTGACAACTGTACTTGTACCGGCTTGTCCTCCAGGCATCTGAACCGAAGTCTGAACGAAAGGCCTTGACTGGGGTACAGAGACTGGAGGTATTTGCACGGATGCAGGGATAGATGAACTCGACGTTACAGATACTCCAGAAATAGGTGTTACAGGTTGGACAGACGTAGCAGCAGTTGCAGCAGTTTGAGGCAGAGTCTGAGGTGAACTAGGCCCAGCCTGCTGAACAGAACTAGGTGCAGGAGTTTGAATAGTAGGCTAGATAGGTTGCTGGGTTGGACCAGAAACCAAAGGCTGTCCAGGTTGAAAAGGTAACTGCACATTAGGCTGCATAGGCTGTTGATATTGGAATGGATCCCACACCATATTCATTTTGGGATATTTTCTCGTAGAAGGTTGAACATAAGGACCATAACCTAGTTGAACGTAGGGTTGATAAGTAAGTGGTAAATTTTCGGCTCCTTGAAAAGATGACTGACCAGAAGGTTGTTGGTAACCTTGAATTGGGTACTAACCTTGAGGTTGATAACTCTAAGGCGCGTACTGAAGCTGGGGTTGATAAGGACCTTGAGAAGCATATTGAGCTTGGGGTTGACCCTGGGTGTGTACTGTCCTGAAGGTTGATAACCCTGAGGTATGTACTGCCCTTGGGGTTGTCCCCCAAAATAATATGATTCCACAGTTTGTCCTCGGAAAAAGCTACCTTGAGGTTGACCCCCAGGCGGTAACTGACTTCCTGAAGGTTGCCCCCCAGGCGGTAACTGACTACCTTGAGGTTGCCCCCCAGGCGATAACTGAGTTCCCTGAGATTGCCCTCCAAGCGGTACCTGACTACCTTGAGGTTGCGGATTCAGAACATTACCGGACATCATAAAAATTTGCCCTTCGTTCGACGTTTTAGTTTTAATTCCACTTAAACCAGATGATAACACGCTTTCAATCGGTTGAGGAGCTGCCCCCGAGAAAGTACCAGACAGAGCCTGATATCCCGAAGGAACAGAAGGACCACCATGTAAAAATGATTCTGGTGTCTGGGAAAACATGGATGATTCTCCTGCCATAATGGATGACGGATAATAACCTCTGGGTGTTGGATGAAATGGAACTCGAGGTGGAGAAAAAGCAAGACCCATATTCTCTAAAAACTTGGTTAAAGATAAGTACCAAGCAGTAGTTCGAATGGGGCTGTAAAAAAATGATTCACGTTCCCTAGGATGTAACGATTGAGGGGGATTGGGAAGAGATAACTCTTCGTCTGGATTAGTGAGTTATTCAATAGAAATTAGTCCAGATGGAAGATCGTCAGTGAAAATATTTCTTACCTTAGGTGAACCAAGATCGCTGGAAGTTGGTGAAATAAATCCCGAAGATGTTTCCAAAACAGAAGGTTCAGTTTCAAGTTTAGAGATTTCAGGTTCGTCAGCCCATTCACTGGCAGGAGAAATACTATCAGTAACTTCAGAAACTGAAATCGGTTCTTGAATGTGTTCTGTTATGGGTGTTTGATAATCAAGATGAACCACTATGGATGAAGTTCCAACTTCTGTTGATTTAATCCTACCGCTACTAGATGATACCAGAGCACGAAGCCCTTCAAGGTGACTTGGTGAATATTCAGGGGGTTTCCCTTGTAGTCTCTGAGATTGTCTCGGCAATTCTGCCACGATTAATTATTTAAATAATCACATGCAAAAAAATAAAATTTCAAAGAAAACACCTAAAGTCTCTAAGAAACAAACAGCTGAAACACACGCTTAAAAATATAGGAGTTCAAACCACAAACAAACAGTAACTCCCCGTACTAAAAACACTAGTTGGTGATGAAATCCAACTTAGTAGAAATTTAATACAGAAAGGGCGGTTGGAATAGTTACCTCGACAACCTGCTTAATGAAACAGACTGGCACAAGTTTCCTCACAAAACCATCTCGTGTGAAGAGAACCCCCCAGAGAGTCCAAGTGAGTCTAGTCGACGTCTGCTCTAGGTACAGTGAGATCTTTCCTTCACCATCACCTTAGGAAATAATCTTAAGATAATGGACACTAAGGTTACCAATAGTAACAAATATAACTGGGGGAACAGCCTACGATCCGATCTCATGCGCAAGGGCAGAGTAACAAAGCTCAATCCCCTTGAAGTTTCCTCGACATGGTTAATCCGAGGTTTACTGACAAGTGACCCCAGGCTCCTCGACAATGGTTAATCCGAGGTTTACCGTTTGTAATACGCGCAAAATCTTCTATCTTCCCCAATGAGACATAATTGATTGTCTCAAAGGTTTGGACATGATCTTGTGATTGACTTCTTTAAGAGAAGCTTCTCAGATGATACAAATTACGATTGGGTTTATTTCCTACTGCAAGATTTGTCTACTTGTTTGTTTTACTACCTTGGAGAATTAATTACTCTCTACTCCAAGATACTAGCCTAAGCTATGTTGGTGATAAGAGCCCTAGAAAATAAAAAGATTGCTAGATGGATTTTAATTAAGCGTTACTTTTAAGAGCTGTTCCTTAAGTCAATGGGTGCGGAAGTGAAACTCTGATTGTGTGAAAAATCGACTTCCAAAAACACTAAAAATGCACCTAAAAATGATAATTAAATCGTTTCCTTTCAATGAAATTCTAATTAAGGAAAAGTTGGAGAATGCAATCCTTTTATTGAACAATTCCTTCTTTAAACATTTAAGATCAATTGAAAGAAAATATTTTTTTCTTTTCAGCAATAACTCAAAAATGAAACAAACTATCAAAGCTCATAAGAAAATCCTTTCACTTTCAACTTGAAGCTACAAAAAAAGTTTTCTTCAAAAGAGATCTACAAAATTCTATGAAAAACACTCAAAACTATCAAACTAATTCCGAGACCTACAAATTTTAATAACCTATTTGAATAAAAGCTTTAAATTTTTTTTTGAAGAATGTTTTACTTAGTTATTCAGCAAACTAAGGATCTATTCGTTTAGAATAACAAACATATCAAAAACACTCAATTATGTTTTTATAAAAAATGAAATTCAAAAACCAATAACAAAGTTTCTTTTCGAAGATTTGCAAAGAAACAGGAAATTCTATTTCTCAATAAAGGATGATTTCACAATCAGGCCACATTCAGTAAAAGACAAAAGACCAATGTAATCTCAGGTATTTTAAATAGTCAATTCTTCGAATCGCTAAAAAGACCAAGCGGAAGACAATCCAAAACGCAAAACTTCTAGAAAATCATCAAAACACCAATACTACTAAGATTCATTCACAGAAAGCTGTTGACAGAAACAATCATCGATCTGGGTAGAAATCAAAAACTCTAAATTAAAATAAAGATAAAATAAATAAATAAATCTGAAGGTTTTTCAAAATTTTAACAGGGTCCGCAGTCTTGCAGAAGGAATAGGTGTGGTACCGCACTGTTTACTAAAGCAAAAATGCGAAACTGCCCGCACTGTGCAAAGAAGAAAAAGTGCGGTCCCAGGAAAAAATAGAGAAAAACATAAAAGATCTCAAAATTTTCAAAAATAGAGAAAACCTAAGCTACCCAGGCAGATGTCTATCAATCAAAAACTAGGAAAAACGTTTCCTCAAATCAAAATAAAAGAGAACCAAAAACAACAAGTTCTTTCCCTAGTGGAGTCGCCAATTTGTTGGAGGATTAATCCGTCTTGCGGACAAGACCGATCTCCCTAGTACTAAAAGTATCTAGCAACAAAAAACCAAATAGACTAATCTTTCTCTAAGCATATATGATCTATGAAAAGCTCTATAGAGGTGTTAAGGACTTACCATTTGTCCAGTGCTTGTTTGAAGTCGTTGTTGTCCTTCGCGCGCTTGAAGGATTTTTCCTCATAAACCTACAGTCACAAACAAGAAAAATATTACATAGCACCTGTATAGAAATCATCGTAAACCATGCTTATCATAGTGATCGAGGAATCTATGAAATAAACCATTGATTGAAAGCTTATTGAGAAAAATGAGTATATTTGTATTAATTTCAAAAGAAGAAAATCCTTACAACCTGAGCCTTGATGTTGCACAGGACTTTCCGGGGTCTGAAGAAGGAATCTCCTTTACTTTGATAAGCTCTGCACTCCTCAATCAAGACGAATAGAGGTATGTAATCTCTCCTCACAAAATTCTTAATCAACTGAGTCTGAATCTCAACAACACTTAACTTCAAATATTCTAAAGCTTCCACTCCCTTTGAGGCTACCCAATGCCTCTTTTTATAGTGGAAAAGAAGAGGTTTTCTGTTCCAAGTATGAAGGGATGGAATCCTCCTTTAAAGGGATAAGCTCCTCACATCAAGGGGTTAGCTCCATAAGGTAAGGGATTCATGCACCTCACAAGAGCGGTTCTGCCACCGCAAAATCCATTCTAGAAGCTTCCAGAATTTACTTTAATTGATATTTTTGGAATTTACTTACGCCTTTTTAATCTTACAGGGGTCCGCACCTATAACAAAAATAAAGTGCGTTCAGGTACACAGGATAGCTGAACATTGGGTGCGGGACCGCAGGCAAGATAGCCAGAAAGTGCGATACCAAAGTTTAGGAGACTTTTAGGAACTTTTTCTGATTTTCAAGGCTTGGCATGAGGAACTTAATATGTTTAGACATGAAAAGGAAGAAGTATGAGTTATAATGAGCTCATACACATAGCAGAATATCAGGATGACAATTTTTAGTGTAACATCAAGAAAAGCTAATATGTTGGTCCTCTCTATGCAGTCTTAAAAATTCTAAGTTTGGGCCTAATAGTGTCTTTAGGGGGGACTTTAATATCACCCTGTACTCATGGGAAAAAGGGGGAAGTTGTGTCTGCAACCCGTTTTGAGAGTGAATGGAGGAGTTTATCTCACTTTTAGACTTGATAGATAGTGAACCAATCAAATATAAACTCATGCAGAATAAACACTAGTTGGGGTTTAGGCACATTGTTGCCAAACTAGACTAGTTTTTGGTCCACAATGACTTTTTGGAACAAAAATTATCTTTCTCCTCTCATTCGTTAGCTTGGAGTGGCTTGGATCATAAACCAATTATTTTATCTTCACATACCTAAGAATACTATGGCCCCCTTCCTTTCATTTTTAACCAATAGTGGACCCTAGCTCTTGAGTTCTTCGAAGTTGTATCCAAAGCATGGTGTAAGTGGGTGGTTTCTTCTCAAGGGTTCATATGGGAACATAAAATCAAGGCAATGAAGTTAGCCCTCAAAGCCTATGTCGAGGAAATATTTCATGATAAGGATAAAGACATAAATTTGCATAAAACAAAACTAGAAGTCATTTAACAATGGTTGAAACAAGGGCTATTCAACCAAGAATTACTAAGTAAGGAGGAAATGTGGTTCAATCATCTACAAAAAAATCTTAGAGTGGAAGAGGATATTTGAAGATTGAAATCCTGAATTTTGTGGTTTCAATTTGGTGATAGTAATAACCAACACATTCATAAGTGGCCAAGATGTGCATATGGTGTAATAGTGTGAAATCTAGTTTGGTGAACAAGGAAACACTCTACTCGTATGAAAAAAAAAAAATTCTTATTCTTTGGGAATCATTACATGAAACAAGGAGAAAATCAGAAAAACGATGTAGACACAACGGCTTGAGCACATCCCTCAGCTTATATTTGCAAGAGACAATGATAGGTTGATGCACTCGGTCTTTTCAAGAAGAAATATAGGAGGCGATCCTTTCCTTAGAACCAAAAAAATCACTTGGTGTATATCAATTTTTTGCTCATTTTTATAGGAAATGTTGACATATTATGAAACTTTACTCATCTATAATGATAGAGTTTGTCGTCTGATCTTCAAAAATGGAGGAGGAATCAACTCTACATTCTTTGTGCTTGTCCCTAAGGGGTTAAACCCCTATTCCTTTGCAAGTTTTAGGCCTATTTCATTATGTATTATATCCTATAAAATAATCCTCTACTCCAAAATATAATCTCTGAAAATCAAGGGGGTTTCATAGGGAAAAGGAAAATTGTAAATAGAATAATTATTAGATATCATTTTTTGGGATTCAATTGTGTTAAGTAAGTTATTCATCTATGACCATTTCCATAAGAGGTAGTCGTAACTGACTAATTTCTCATGAGTTTTGAATATTCCACTTAGCACTCAATGCATCGAGTGATTCTCACAGACTTGAAAAAGAGGGATTGAAACTAGTGAAAGGAATCATATAACATCAATCATCACTTCTAGGTCTTGCACCCGGTAACCATGACTTCCCAAGAGGGGGATTGAAACTAGTGAAATGAATCACATAGCGTCAATCATCACTTCCAGGGCTTGCACCCGGTAACCAAGACTTATTAGGAGGTCACCCATCCCATATCTCCTCTGGATCAAGCACACTTAACTGTGGAGTTTTCCCAAAAATCAAGAGGCCATACATCCTAGAAAAAATCGAGTAGAAAAATCCATGATAATAAAACTAGAAATGGAAGAATGTTTTGATCGTGATGGACATTTTCTTTCTCTTTATTGTTATAAAAAGTTTTGTGTTTGGATCTGGAATAATTAACTAGATTTCACCATGCATAGTTGGCCCATGGATCTCCCTTTTGGTCAAAGGGAAATATGCATGTTTTATTCAAAGCTTAGTAGCACTTGAGCTAGGGCTACCCCCTTTCTCCTCTTTTATGCATTCTCATGGCAGAGTGCCTTAGTAGAAAATTAGAGTTTGAAAGAAGAAGCAACTTTTCTTATTGGCATTATGTGGGAAGGGTTGAAGAACACCAATCACTCTCATTTTGTTGATCATACATTGTTATTGGGTGGTGCCTCAATGACCATTACATCTCAATTAAATTAGTTTTTCATAGTTACATGAGTTTCTCTAGGGGTTTAATCAACTATGATAAAGTCTAGCTCTACCTTGGAATCCCAGTTACACTACCCAAGCATCATTGTTTCACACTTTGTTTTCCAATTCAAGAACGATGGACGCAATTTAGATATATCAAAATTCATGTTAGTCTTAAGACATTTCCTCATCCCTCATGGAAACCTCTCCTCTCCAAGTGTAAATCTAAATTCTCTTAGTGGTGAGCTTAAAGGTTTACATGGTTTAAACCTATAAAACGAATGGTTTCGATAAAATTAGTTCGTTTAGCACAACCTCTATTTCAATTTCTATCCTTACTAGCCCCAGCTAGAGTCAGAATTAGATTTATCAAGAGCCTAAGAATTTTTTTGGTATGGGGATAAAATTAATTATAAGATATTTCATAGGGTAAATTTGGGAGTGGTTAGAACTCCAAAGAGCCATGGGGGGTTGGGGGTTAAATATGCTTCCCTAATAAATCTAACTCTTAGGGAAAAACTTCTTTGATGGTTTAATGCATATCAATTTGGCTAGTGGAAATAGGTGATACATAAAAATACCTTGGAGGGGATTTAAAAACGTGTTTAGAACATCCCTCCCATTTCAAAGGAGACGCCCAAGTTTGCAGACTACTTGTAGCTACAGTTCCTATCATGAAATCTCAATTGACATGGGTACCTAGAAACGAGCACTAGATTAGGTTGTGGATTGATAGAATCATGGGTAACCTCCCTATTGGATTCCCTCCTACCCTTTCTACTCGTCGAGAATGGTTGGATAGCCTCAAAAATATTTCTCCATATCATATATTTTGTTGGTCCATAGATGGAACTTGGATGGGGTAGAATTTTAGACTAGTCACCCCTCATTTATAGTTGTTTTCTTATATTTTGTGTGCTTATATTTCAAGATGTTCTCCCAACCATTTCAATGACACAGACTCCAAAGGATGGGGATATGTTGGGAAATAGTAAAGAAAGGCTATGAATCTTCATTTATTCAAGATGGGTTTCCTCCTAAATCAAGGATATGGTCTATATAGAATTCAAATGCTCTTGTGAATATCAATATGTTTTATTGTATATTAGGCCATAATAAGCTCCTCGTTACGAAAAAATTGGCCAAATAGGAGTTCATGGTCCATCAATATGTCCCCTCTTCCTAGAAACTGTGAATTGATCCCCCATCTCTTCTTAGGATATAAGTTCATGAGTGTTGGGAAGGTAAATCCTCTCTGCGGATAGAGACAATCCCTCTAGCCCTAGAGTGGGTCTAGCAAAAAAGGGACAAGTTAAAGTGTCGGTTCCTTAATTAATTAATGAACAAGACAGGGTAGATCGACCTACCTGGAGTCCAACGCTGTCGTCACTGTGGTGGTGATGGCCTCTTGATCTCTGCTTCGATGGGTCACAATCCTTCTTCACCAGTGCTCAGATACCTGTACAAAGATCAGCAAACAAGAGCAGGATACAAAACAATGATTTCATTCATAACCAACTAACTAGTCAATGAGGGTTAAGCATATTACATCAAATAAAACACATAGCACAAGATGGGAACCAGACGATAGTCATGTATATGTATAAATAGAAGGAAAATTTACAACCAGATCCTTGACGTCGCAGCCTCCTCCAGTGGGGTTCAGTCGAAGTGCGTCTTGAAGGATCGTCGGGAATTCGGACGTGGTGAGGACACAAGCCTAAACTCTCTCAAGAAATGTCTCCTTCCGTTCTATCATTTCTAACCAAAGTTCAGGAATTCTCTTCAGCGTTTCAGCTATAATATCTTTAGTTCAGCTAGCGCATATATGGAAGATGGATTTTATTTATAGAGGAAGAGGGGGAGGTTAGGATCCCTACAATGGTGGAAGGGAGGCCTTATCCCTTGGTAGGTTTCTCCAAAAGGTGGAAACAAGAGGCAAAAGGAGGGAGGCCATGGTTATTCAGTAGAACCACTCCAGATGACTCACCCACACAGTTGTTATGATGGAAAATTTGCCTCTATTTTTAAAAAACATTCCATAAACAGGTTGGCATGGGTAGCTAACTAGGACAGAGCGCCAATTGGCGTGGGGTTCAGTGTTAATCTTCCTCATTGGCATGAGGGCATAACAGTCGACTAGCGCCAAGGAAAAAACAAGAGTTTCTGATGGTCTACTCAAGAAATTGTGAACAGAAGGAGTGTTGTCCTCATGGCAAGGGATGCAATGATGGTCTTTGCAATGCATGACACTTTGTTTTGGTCACATAAATGATCCTCCAATATGCGGGATGGGGATTGCAGCGACAGTGACAAAATGTTGTGTAACAGATGCCCCCTAAAGCATGAGGCCCGAGAGAGAGGGAGGGGAAAAATGCTTTACTAGAATGTGTTCGAACAAAACACCATTTTCAGAAGATCTGCAATTACAAATACAACTAATATCTCTGATACATGAACATGTGGCATGGGCGCAACCATCCATAATGGAGTACATATATAAACTGAGATCCGAGGTATGGACGCAGCCATCCAGTAGAATGGATCAAAAAATAGAATTGGGTATGGTCACAAGCATCTAATCAAAAGAGTCATGCAATGAAGTCGTGATAAACCACAATATCCCGTAGCCTAGATATTATTAGACAAAACCCATGGTCTTGCGCTCCATCCCGACCCTGACAAGTACAAATTCAAGCATGCGAATATGTGAGCTGGAGTTGAACATGCAAGAAAGTCACCTGATTACCAGCCAATGATGAAAGTTGTTAACAGGCATGAGAGAAACCACCGATAATGAAAATACCTCCTCCTTCGACTTTACGCCAACTCCAAAGTTTGCATGGGAAAGAAAACTTTTTGCGTCGGTTCATTCCTAACTATGCCGGGCTTACAAAGGGTTTCACTCAGTTGTTGAAACAAAATATTCAATTCTTTTGGGATGAGATCGTTGATCGATCTTTCGATGCACTTAAACACGCGTTAACCCATGCACCGTTATTGCATCCTCCCAACTACAACCAGGATTACATTTTGTATCTCGCTGCTTCTCATTCCACCATTGGGATGGTGTTAGTTCAGGAAGACGAACCTCATACTGAACATGTGATTTACTATCTTAGTTGGAATCTGCATCTGACCGAGATCAAGTATACACATGTGGAGAAATTGGCATTGGCAGTTGTCCACGCTGTCCAAAGATTTAGGCACTACGTCTTGTTACGTAAAACCACAGTCATTTTTTATTGCAACCCTATGATGTATATCTTAACCAAACAATTGCTAGGGGGCAAGTATTCCAAATGGATAGTTATCCTGCAGGAATTTGACTTGGAGTTTGAGAAATCCAAGGCAAAGAAATCTTTGGTATTTGCGGAACTGATGTGTGATTTTCCCTCTACTGATACAGAAACTATGGCAGAAGAGCCCATTACGGACGAATCTCTGTTTCTTATCAGTACTTTCGATCCATGGTATGGATATATTATTGTTTATCTCCAAACCCAATCTTTTCGGCCCGAAATTTCACAATCTCAATGATAGAAAATACACTTCCAATCCCAACAGTATAATATCATTGGTGATACACTCTATCGTCGTGGAGCGGATTCTGTTTTCAGACATTGTCTTGTTCATGAAGAAGCTGAAAAGGTATTAAATGACTGCCATTCTGGAGCATGTGGTGGTCATATATCTGGGTATGTCACAGCCCAAAAAATATTGCGCGCTAGCTATTTCTGGCCGTCGTTATTCAAAGATTGTATTTATGCAGTCCGGAAATGCCACAATTGTCAACTTTTTTATCGTAAAATGTGTGCGCCACCCGCTCCTCTTCATCCCATAATTGCTGTTGGTCCTTTCGCGAAATGGGGTATCGATTTTATTACATGTAACCCTCACTCGACCGAGGGGCATGCATATATTATCTTAGCAGTGGATTATTTTACTAAATGGGCCGAGGCGATGCCTACATTTTGGGTTGACGGAAAAACTGCTGCAACTTTCATATTTAATCACATAATTGCTAGGTTCGGTGTTCCTCAAGCCATTATTACAGATCATGGGAGTCATTTTTGAAATGTCATGATGACTAAACTGACATATCAACTTGGCCTGCGCCACAATAGTTCCACTCCACATTATCCACAAGCCAATGGTCTGGTCGAAGCTATAAATAAAGTTTTAGTCACCATGATTAGATGAATTATTGGTATTCACAAAACGAATTGGCATTCCATGTTGTTTTCAGCACTTTGGGCATATCGAACCTCAGTAAAAACATCAACTGGTTTCACTCCCTTTCAACTCGTTTACAGTCTGGAAGCTATGTTGCCGATTGAATGCGAAATTCCGTCACTGAAATTAGCCATAGAATTACTCCCAGCTACGTCTGAAGAGGAGAAACGTTTCCTGTACTTAGCTCAGCTGGACGAGAATCGACGAAGTGTCGTAACAGCAAACGAGGCTCATGTTAAACGAATAAAAGCTCAGTATGATAGAAGTGTTACCCCTCGAAATTTTTCAAAAGGAGACCTAGTCTTAGTTTATGATCAAGCCAATGATAAGCTAGGAGCTGGGAAATTCGTGCCCATGTGGCATGGTCCTTTCATTGTTAAGCAAAAGCTGGCAAAAGGGGCCTATGAGCTGATATATTTTGACGGTGTCCCTTTAGATAAACCCAGAAATGGGCTTTATCTGAAGCAATACTATGCTTAACTTGGTATGGAGATTTATTTTTAGATTAGATTTCTTTACTGTTGGTGTGTTTTAGATTAGAAAATCATGCTTAGTTTAGAAGTGTGTTTTTATCACTATTCCTACTTATCTGAGTTTTACTCTTGATATTTCAGATGTCGATGTCTCTTCAAACCTACATTGGTTTTGCTGATGGTGCTTGTCGTAGTACACGAAATATTTCTTCCGCAGCTTGGGTTATCTATTCACCCTCTGATGAGTTAGTATCCATGCATGGGGTAAGCCTTGGTCAAACAATGAATATCATTGCCGAGTATAGTGCAGTGATTGAGTTATTATCTGAATCCATATCATTTGGAATTCAGAGTTTGATTGTTAGGTTGGATTCTGAACTTGTTGTATTACAGCTTAACAGGGTTTATGCCATTAGAAATCCGGTGTTATTACGGTTATTTTTAAGAGTTCGTCTCTTGGAACGTGAATTTGACTACATTGAATATCAACATATTCCAAGACATTTAAATACATTAGCAGACGCAATTGCTTCTAGTATGATAAATCAACATTTGCAATGATAAAAAAACAGTAAAACAAAACAACATTCATAACATGTACACAGATAGCCCGTAAATAGTGATATATCATAATATAGAAGTGTTTTCAAAAAATATGCATCGTCTTCGATCATAGGTTCGAAACACCTTATGATCGGCAAAATATTAACACAAAAGGTCAAAAATATGAGTCTACAATACGATCATCCCATCACTGATGGTGATCACGATAAGAAACCACTGCCCGAGCCACCCTGCACAGGAACCTCATAAAAGGTCTTGGAACACCAATCACGTATCTCTGCAATCTGAGTGGAATGTCATCTATGTCTGTCTCCGGAATATCTAGAGTCAAACGCTCTAGATGATGCTCTAAATCAGTCAAGATTTCTGCTGATTGGCCTGCTGGGGCTGGTGCAGCTGCAACTGGTTGTCTTCTGTCATAAGGCTAGAGATGGGTTGGTTGCTGTGGGCCCACATCTGTATTCAAAAAACTGTTGGTTATTAATTGACAAGACGATCAAAAATTTAAAAAAATTAGAATTTAGAATTCGTTGAAAATGATTTTATCCGATTCATCCCACTGTTCCCCTACTGGGAGACTCATCTCTCGGTCGCCGCGGAAATCTATCCCGGCGTATGGAAAGTCCTCTATGACAAAAATTTGGTGGTCCAGCCAACAAAAATAGGAAGAAGGAAATCGAACAATCTCAGTGCCCTCAATACCGTGACGGGCCATCAGTGCAACCCAACGAACCATCCTAGGTTCTTGAAGACGACCGGCATCAACAGGAATACTCTGTGGAGCTAGCATAGGGATCCTCTCTAGAGCAAAGGTGACAACTATGGATCCATATCCAAAGTTATTTAGTTTTCCATTGTTTGCTCTAGTTAGTTGGCCTTTTATATTAGCCAACACAGCTTCGCACCAGTTGAAAATGGTGCCGCGAAAACATTCCACAGCAATGCACATCTGGGAACCGGTAGCCACATGCAGTGTGGCACTCCCACACAGTCTGGTAACAGTAAATGCAATAACTTTCAGCTCGGGACGGATGATAGTTTTTATATCAATCCGTTTGTCCCTGGGGTCTGCTTCATCATTACAGAACTCTTGTCGAAGACTAGCGACAGTCTGGCCACCTGGCCTAGTCCCAAACAGAGAAAGTTGTTTGCCCCTCTTGGACAAACCAGTCAGAAAATAAATATCCTCCAGCTCAATTTTGAGCCGGTGGCCACCAATAATGAAACACTGGTCCTGCACGCTCCACCTATTTACCATTCATGTCAGGAGGTCTACCTATGCCCTCATGCCTTGGATGGCCCAAAATTTATACAGACCGCATGCTCTTAATGCTTGCATTGTGGGAAAATGGAGCATTATGGCTTCGTCCACATCCTCATGCTCACGTTCTCTCCAAATCAACATCTTGTTAATCCTACAATGCATAAAAAGATAGATTAGAACAATCTAATTTGAAAAATTTTGGGTGGCAAGAGAGAAATTTGATTTTTAAATTCAAATGCGCGGGGACCGCTCTTTACCTTTGTACACAGTGCGTAGGAATGCACGCGCTCTGTGGGGAAAGTGCGGACCCACGACTTTTTTCTTTGTAGAAAAAAGTCGGGGTCCGCAGGTATCATGTGTGTCACCTGTGGACCCCCGCAAGCGATTTTCAAACTATTTTTCTCCCTTAGAAATAAAATATAAAGCCTAAAAACAAATTGTAAATGGATGAAATGCAAGATTAGGAGGTTGTGGATTACCTGGGGTTGACAGTTCTCGATTTCGACGGACAGATTTTCCAGAATCTTCACAGGAACTTTTTTACCCAAAAACTTCTACTTTTCACTCTGAACTTGAACGGTAAAAATGAAATTGAAAAAGTCCTTTTTATAAGTTTTTTCGAATAGATGAATTTTTAATTTGTTTATTTTTCACTTTAAAAGGGTATTTTTGAAGCATTTTTACTCATCTTAAATAGGTATGTGTAATGTTTCAAGTTTTTGTGCAGAAATTGGATTTTTCAGGAGAATTGATCATTTTTCAACAAAGAGCATACTTTTATCACTTTTTCGGACTCTTTCAAAAATTCACGAAAAAGCGAAACATTGGAGTTCTCTTTTAAGCCCTTTTCAGACTCTCTAAACATGAAAATATTGTCGAGTACTTGATTGTTCGAACTCGTTAAAGTAAATGAATAATCGTCCCTTCAGTATAAGTTTACCCCTTTTACGAACTGAAATGGACTACTTACGAAAAAGGTATACGTTGACTAATTACGGTCAATAGAGTTCTCTCCCGCATTATTTTATCCTTTTTCGGGCTCGAGAGACTAAATTTACGAAAAAGTACACCCATGGAGTTTTCTTAAGTTTTTTCTTCTGACTCCCTAAAATTGAAAAACACCGAGTTTCTCCTATACTAGACTCGTTAAAATTTAACAGTAAAGGACCTGTTTAATTTTCAACAGGAACGAACCACTCCTTCTTAGGGTTCGAATCTTAAACTAAGTTGGAATCATCTGAAGGATGAGCTTATAAACAAGCAAATGTTATCCTCCTCAAGCTTGTAAAAAATAAAGAGGTACTTGCCAGAAATGGTGGGGGAAAAGAGAGAAAAATGGACTTGTTTGTTGTATTTTGATTTTTCGAAAATCTAGTTAGCCACTCTTGAACACGACACTTTCAATCACCTGGGTTGGGAAATCCTTTGCCTAACAGTTAATCAAACCTCATTTGAAAGTCTTCATCCGGCTCCTGGGTATTAGCTTTGGGTCAACTGTCACCAAGCCATCTGCAGTGTCATTATGTGTTCAAGAGGACAGTTCAAATAAACCATTCATTTGCAAAATATCTGTCATCCATTTTTTACCATCCCTGAGTCAGTCCTTGCCAATATGTTTTCAAAACTTGATCTATGATTTCGTGTTGTGGGCTTGTCTACAACGGATCACTTTCTATCGACGACAACTCATTATCTAGGAAGTTGATCTAGAAATCGTCAGTACCTTGAAATCTGCATGCCTCAATGACAGGTTTCTCGCTTTCGACGACAGGTTGCTTCATTGACCTTCGATCGAATGATTCCGTGACATGTTTGACTTCAGCTCATTCATTCACATTTCATGGATTGTACTGGTTACTTTGAGAGCCATTGACATTACTGGTGGTTACTCTCACACTTGTTAACAATTTACATCACTGACTGGTAATCAAGTGGTTTCTACCATGTTCGACTTCGACACACTTTTTCACATGGATAGAATCGTACTAGTTCGAGATGCGGAAATCAAGACCCTGGATCTAGTTTCTACCATCCAGGCTGCGAGGAATTTTGTTATCTTATAGTAGACTATTTACAAACAGATGGCTACATCCATACTATGTCTACACATGTCTATACTGTGATATACTCAAAATCATTCCTGTATCAGAACAGTTTGAATTAGTTAGTTTTGATCTGAGTATGGGAATGCCTACTTCAGCGATGATATATATATTTTTTGCATTGAATGTTTTTACAGGTTCCGACTGGGGTTTCCACATGATGATTCTTGAAATGATAAAGTACTGCACTCTTCATATATGACAAACTTCAACATCATCTATTCCAGACTTTGCACTTTAGGGGGCAATCTGTTACACTAAAAATTGTCATCCTGACATTCTGCTATGTGTATGAGCTCATTATAACTCATACTTCTTCCTTTACCCAAAGTCTAAACTATTAGTTATATGCAAGCCTTATAGAAATCGGAAAAAGTTCTGAAATCTCTCAGCTTTGGTATCGCACTTCACGGCTATCTTTCACTGGGTCCACTTTTAATGTTATTATCTGCGTACTGAATGCACTTTATTTGTTATCCCAAAATTAGACCTCTGTAGGATAAAAGCGCAAGTAAATTCCAAAATCTCAAAATTAAATTACAAATTGCAGACTTCTAGAATGGATTTTGCGGTGGCAGAACCGCTCTTGTGAGGTGCATGAATCCCTTACCTTATGGAGCTAACCCCTTGATGTGAGGATCTTATCCCTTTGAAGGAGGATTCTATCCCTTCATACTTGGAATATAAAACCTCTTCTTTTCCACTATAAAAAGAGGCATTGGGTAGCCTCAAAGGGAGTGGAAGCTTTAGAATATTTGAAGTTAAGTGTTGTTGAGATTCAGACTCAGTTGATTAAGACTTTTGTGAGGAGAGATTACATACCTCTATTTGTCTTGATTGAGGAGTGCAGAGCTTATCAAAGTAAAGGAGATTCCTGCTTCGGACCCCGGAAAGTCCTGTGCAACATCAAGGCTCAGGTTGTAAGGATTTTCTTCTTTTTAAATTAATACAAATATACTCATTTTTCTCAATAAGCTTTCAATCAATGGTTTATTTCATAGATTCCTTGATCACTATGATAAGCATGGTTTATGATGATTTCTATACAGGTGCTATGTAATATTTTGCTTGTTTGTGACTGCAGGTTTACGAGGAAAACTCCTTCAAGCGCGCGAGGGACAATAACGACTTCAAATAAGCACTGGACAAACGGTAAGTCCTTAACACCTCTATAGAGCTTTTCATAGATCATATATGCTTAGAGAAAGATTAGTCTATTTGGTTGTTTGTTGCTAGATACTTTTAGTACTAGGGAGATCGGTCTTGTCCGCAAGACGGATTAATCCTCCAACACCTGATAAGCTACAGGCATATATACATTCATGACATTACATATCTTTCTCAAAAGGGATACATAGAAGGAAAAACACTAACAAATAGGGAGATTTATAAAGTTGGACTAGATCAGAGACTGAGGATGATCATACAGTATAGAAACCTCTAAAGGACCCTCTAAAACATAATATGAAGATGTCACTTTTTTGCCACATACCATTGTTTTTTTTAGAAGTTCTTCTTCACCGAATATTGTCTCTTGGAGCAAAAGGATTTGGAGTTTTCCTTCCTTGATTAGATTTCAAACTATCAATTTTTTTTCTTCATTTCTTAGACCCATGCAATTCTAGGAATATAATTTTATTACTTAAAGGTTTTAGGGCTTCTCCTTGTGGAAGAGTGAAACCTCCTTATTTCCTTGTGGTCATTTGGCCTTCTGTTATACATACCTTTAATCATGGGTCGAGTCACCAATTCTTTCTATTTATCAAATTTCTAGACATATATATCGTAATTGGCCTTTCTACTTACTTTTTTTACGATCCTTTGGAAGCCCAACTCTTTCTCCAATTCTCCTTTGGATTTCTCATGTGTAGAGTGAAAGAAGAAGGGCCTTGAAGAATTTTTGACATTCATAGGGGAATGATGAACCTCTTCTTCCTTTAATTTGGGATCTTCTAAAGTCTGGCTAGGGATTGGAACATCGCCCAAAGGAGGAATTTCTTATGATCATCCTCCATCTAACATATTCTCGTTAGAAATTGTGGGGACCTCCATGTTTTCATAGGGTATCTGGGGGTTCTCCATATTCTCCAAATGTGCAAGGGCCTCATACTTGCTCCCAGATGGATCTTTCCTACTAGGTTTACTATCAATGGGAGATTTCTTGTCTAAAGGGCGCTTCAATGGAGATGGGTCCCCTGGGGCTACAAGGGTTGGGTTGGGGGTCTTTGACGAAGTTGTTGTCCTTGTGCAGGCCCTTTGCATTTTGGCTATTTCCAGTGCTGTCAGGACTCAGGTTATGAGTGTTGCTCTTATGCCTTGGGACAATTCCTGGCAAAATTGACATATTCATGGAAAATTTTTCATTTGAATAGGATGTAATCATAATGTACATGTTGAATAAAAAACTAGTTGTATAATGAAACTTAAATGGCATAAGGGGGGCCTTTTTACAGATCCACTTCAATACAAATATTGACAAAGGTGATTATCACGTCTTGTGGTTTGACATGATCAATGTACTTCGCTAAAACATTTCATGTGCTCTTAATGGTTTCCTCATTCCCCCAATGAAAGAGAAAGTGTGGTAGCTTAACCCATATCAGAATGATAGATGGAATATGATTTTCATATTTAAATTTGAATTCCATCAATTGAGATACAAACCCTGAGATCCCATAAAATATGAGCCACTTTTAAAGATAAAATCTGAGTTGAATTTCCTTTCAAACACAAAAGTATAAAATACCCTTACCTCAAAAAGACAAATAAGCTCCCCTTAATCAAAAGACACTAAAAAGAAAAAACCATAAAAAGTCCTGATTCATTTAATATATTGCCATCCAAAATTTATAAATAATATAACATCATTAATATTCAATCTACATACATTCTAACTTCAAACATATTTTATATACATTTAATTTTTTGGTCAAAAATCCATTTTAATCAACAAAAACTTACATTTTAACCTAAATTATTTTGATTAATGTAACTAAAACCTCCAATGAGAAATAATTCCAATCACATTTCCAACCAAACCAAAATTCAAAAAAATATATTTTTCAAAGTGGTTCCAATCAAATTTAAAATCAAAATTAAAAAGAAAATAGAAACGCGTTGATTGCTTTTCATCCCACGGTATTACAGGCGAGAGGTACTTCAGGACTCTGCCATGCAACCTGGCATGGAGCTCATTGGCACAACTGCTTGGTTGTGTGTGAAACCCCCTGAGACTCCGTACAGTAGAGGCGAGTTTCCCGCGGAGAATCTCAGAGCTCCGCGTATGCAATCATGGATGAAAATGGGAAGATGTTGACTTTTCGTACGTCCATTTCAATACCGGGGCAGGAAATGGGTTCTTCGTCCTTCGCCGACAGTTCTCTGATGGAAAGCGAAGCCGGGGAGCAGCACGGTATGCCGCCCAATTTGTGGCAGAATCCAGATGGTGTAATCCACAATTCTTCTAACTCATTGCAGGCGGAGCTGAGTACCAGTAACGTGACCATCTGCACATTACTTGTGTGTAAATTTTGCATATTTGTTTTCTGTTTTGGTAGTTCTTCATAAATAACCCTTTTCACGTGTGTATTGTTTGAGACATTCTTCATGAACATGGATGGCTAGTAGATTTCTTTCTTTAGGGATTTTAGGTTATGTTTCTTTTATGGTTGGAATTTGGATTTTTTTTTTTCCATCATATAATTGTTTTTATTTTAAATATTTTTGGTCTTTGCGTTTTTCGTTAAAAAATATTATGTTAATTTTTTTTCTTTAGAGAATAATGTTTTCATAATAAATTAACCTTGAAGTCTTTAAGATACTCTAAATATAAAGTTCATAGTTCAAACATACGATTTTTATAAGAAATCTATGTCAAATTCAACTAAAAGTATGTCTGAAAAAACTTTAAAGCACAGACCAAGTAGATTGTGGCTTTAAGTTCTAAGATAAGATAAAAAGTTTTATTCACAAAATTTAATTTTGAGACTACACAAGATCATCCGATGCAATGACTGCTAAGTGGACTATTCAAAAATCATGAGAAATTAGTCACTTATGACTACCTTTCATGGAAATGGTCATAGATGAATGACTTACTTAACACAATATGTTTGAAGTTGGGATCTATGTACATAGAATATTACTGATATAATATTATTTATAAATTTTGGATGACATTATAATGTAAATGAATCATGATTTTTTATGTTTTTATTTTTATTTTTAGTGTCCTTTGATTAAGGGGAAGCTCACTTGTCTTTTTGAGGTAATGGGTTTTTATACCTTTGTGTTTGAAGAGAAATTCAACTGGGATTTGATCTTTAGAAGTGGCTCATGTTTCATGGGATCTCAAGGTTTGTATATCAATTGATGGAATTCAGATTTAAATATGAAAATGATATCTTATCCACCATTCTGATATGGGTTAAGGAGACTCGAATCTACCTCTACCACTGGGAGGACAGTGGAACGACTCAGGTAAGAATTGTTTTTAAATTTTTTGAGGTTTTTTTAAATTTTTATATCGTATACTGAGATTTTAGATTATGATTGTTTGTATATGTTGGACCAGTGAGACCTCCAAGGTTGTCTCAGAGAGCACGAAGGGTTGTTTGTCAAATAGCTATTGTTGTGTATGATGAGGGAGCCAACCCTATAGTTGAGGTGGAGCGCAACCTGTCAGCTCTGACCAGAGGCATACCAGATTATGCTTCAGAACACTGCTCAACAGGGGCCAAGTTGAAGCAGTTAACAAGGTTTTAATCACTATGCTTCAACAAATTGTTGGAATGCAAAAAAATAAGTGGCATCTTATGCTCTTTTCGACTTTATGAGCATACCGAACTGCTGCTAAGACAACGACTGGATTTTAGGGAAAATTTTAAGGATGGAAAATTATCTCGAATTTTAAAACATTGGCGAATGTCACTAATCCCTAATATGAAAACTATAAAATATTGATTAATATATTTGTAAAATTATTCAAATTTATAATGATTTTATATATAGCTTTTATATAATGTTGGTGATTTTTAAGGTAAAATAATTGTATATTTTAAAATTTGGGCCAATCATTTTAAAAAAAAATGGAAATTGGCAAAACGGTTTTTTGAAAAACCATGGAAAATTACCCCACCTGTGAATATTAGCCCCTAAAATTTTCCATGCTAGATTTACGCCCTTTCAATTAGTGTATGGTCTAGACACTACTCTCCTGATTGAATGTGAAATTCCTTCATTGAAATTGGTTGTCAAATTACTCCCTGGTACTTCACCTGAGGAGGAATGATTGCTTTATCTGGAACGTCTTGATGAGACTCGTCGAATTGGTGCTTTGGTCATTAAGACTCAGAAAAGACGTGTTAAAGTGAAATATAGTGAATCTGTAACCCCTCATGTATATGCTAAAGGTGACTTGGTCCTTTTATATAATCAAGTTCATGATATATTGGGTACTGGGAAATTCAAAACTATGTGGCATAAACCCTATATTTTTAAACGAGTATTACAAAAGGGTTCCTATGAGTTAGTAGACTATGAAGGGAATCACGTATCTGAGCCCTGTAACGGGCTTTACCTCAAGAATTATTATGTGTAATTTCACATGAATACTTTGTACATTAGTGTGTGTTTCATTAGTGTGCAATTTTTAGTGTTCTTTATTTGTCTTTTTTGCAAACATGTTTTCCCTTGCTTACCATGTTATAGTTGGTTTTCATATGTCAACAAACCTTCTTCCTCATGTCGGTTTCATTGATGGCACTTGTCATAGTACTCAAAATCTGTCTTCTGTTGTGTGGGCACTCTATGCTCCCAATTGTGAGTTAGTGAGTTTACAAGGCATATGCCTCGGTCGAACAACTAATAATCATTAGAGAAATTTTTAGGTATAAAATGGGCCTCCTAAGAAAGTTATAAATTAATAGTGGAAATAATAAAATAAGATAAGATTATATCATCAAAATTTAAAGGGAAAAAGGAAAAAACTACTTTTTCAACTTATCTCCCTATGGGTTTACTCAAATTTCGAGCGGGAACACTTTTTGGATGTAAAATTTGATTCATTATCCAAAGAGTACCCATATTTCATACTTTCGATGGACCTTGCTATACAAAAAATTAGAAATAAATGAAAAACATAATTGCAATCACTTTTTTTGGTGTATTTCTCATTTTTCGTGTAGCAGGGTCCATCAAAAGTATGCAACATGGGTACTCCTTGTATGAAGAATTAAATTTTACATCCAACGAGTACTCCCACTCAAAATTTGAGTAAAACCTTAGGAATATGTGTTGAAAAAGTAGTTTTGTTATTTTATTATTTTTTAGTCTTTTTACCTTTTTACTCCAAAAATGGTGAATCATTCCCCTTGGTTGACATTATCATATTGATTCCTATTGTTCTTATACAATTTGTTTTGGTTGTACATTTTTCTTAGGAGGCCCATTTTAGACCTCAAAATTCCCTTAATGATTGTTGAATATAACGCAGTTATTGAACTATTATCAGAAGCAGTTGCCCTTGACATTAGGGTGTTAGTTGTCAAACTCGATTCACAACTCATTGTATTACAGTTAAACATGCATTATTTAGTAGTAAACCCTCAAATTTTACAGATGTATCTACATGTTTGATTATTCAAGAAATTTTTTTATTATATTACTTATCATCACATTCCAAGAAATCTAAATACAGTAACATATACATTAGCAAATTACATTTTAGATAGAAATCTACATCACATGTAAAAGAAACCATGTTATAAATGAGCATTAAATAACATTTGAAAACATGTATGTGTGTGTGTGTTTGTGTGTGTATATATATATATATATATATATATATATATATAGAGAGAGAGAGAGAGAGAGAGAGAGAGTTTGCAAAAAGTGTGATACATCAAAAATCAAAATCAATGTTTCAAGACACATGGCTTCTTAAGCCTACATAAGTGGAGAAACTAAAACTAGAGAGACATGTCTATCCTCTGACATGATGCTCATGATAACATGTAACTATCCTGACCTCTTGACCTAACTGTCGACGTAGTATGGTCGATACCCCCATAGTATGCCTCTGATATCGTAGCAGGATGTCATCAACTGAAGCATAATGTGGCATGCCTCTAATCAGAGTTGACAAGTTTCACTCCACCTCAAATATAGGGTTGGCTCCTTCATCATAACCAACAACCTCTATCTAGCGAACAATTCTTCGTGCTATCTGAGACAACTTTGGAGGTCTCACAGGCTCAACATTTGCAAACGATCATAAGTTGAAATCTCAGTACATGATATAAAAATAAAAAAACTTCAAAAAATTTAAAAAAAAATCTCACCTGAGTCGTCCCACTATCCTCCTGGTGGTAAATGTATATCTGGTTCTCCTTAACCCATATCAAAATGGTGGATGGGATATCATTTTCATATTTAAATCTGAATTCCAGCATTTGATATACAAAGCTTGAGATCCCATGAAATATGAGCCGCTTCTAAAGATCAAATCTCAGTTGAATTTCTCTTTAAACACAAAGGTATAAAAACCCATTACCTCAAAAAGATAAGCGAGCTTCCCCTTAATCAAAGGACACTAAAAATAAAATAAAAACATAAAAAATGATGATTCATTTACATTATAATTTCATCCAAAATTTGTAGATAATATTATATCAGTAATATTCTATCTACATAGATCCCAACTTCAAACATATTTTTCATACATTTTATTTTAGATATCATTTTTTGGGATTCAACTACGTTAAGTAAGTCATTCATCTATGACCATTTCCATGAGAGGTAGCCATAACTAACTAATTTCTCATGATTTTTGAATAGTCCACTTAGCACGCATTTCATCGGGTAATCTTGTGTAGTCTCAAAATTAAATTTTGTGAATATAACTTTTTATCTTGTCTTAGAACTTAAAGCCACAATCTACTTGTTCTATGCTTTAAAGTTTTTTCAGACATACTTTTAGTTGAATTTGACAGGGATTTCATATAAGAATCATAAGTTTAACCTATGAAATTTATAATTAGAGTATCTTAAGGACTTTTCAAGACACTAAATATTAGTATGAATCTTTTGTCGAAATGTACGAAAAATTTTCACTTTAGCTACGCATAACAAATAGCCCTAACATCAAATGTGGATGCCAATATCTTCAAATCTGCAGTTAGTTGATCAAGATAAATGCTGCACAAATCCAGATCTATGCATAAAAAGACATTAAGTAGTAAAAATAAGGTTTTTCTCCATACATCCAATAGACAAGATAAGAACAATATTTTTGAAAGAATTTTTATATCAAGGGCACCTGAGAGGAAAACAAGAAAGGTGTTTCCAATTCTCCTCAATGGGATGGGTTCTTGAAAGTCCTCAGTGCTTCAGATCTAGCATTTCTCTCTCTTGTTGGTGTAGAAAACCCAGACAAACATAGAACTCAAAGGGAGCTCACAAAGCAAAGAATGGAGAATGTGACAATGATAATGGCTCAAAGTCAGACCGAAGGCATAGATCCAGAGTGATCTAATGAGCAACAAAAGGTGACAAAAGAATGAGAAAACCCTTCTATTTATAACAAAATATTGGGTCATTCTAGATCTTGGTGTATGATTAAAATAATATTAACCAAATCTAGATCCACCTTTTATGGAATATTTTATTATATTTGTTGGAGGGAAAAGACATTTGACTTGGGTAAAATCCCTTTATTTGTAAATAATAAATAAATAAGTGATTTATTTATTATTTTAAGGAAGTGGTTGAATGATAATTAAATAAATAATGATTTATTTAATTATTTATAAATGATTTAGTAATATTTAACAAGGAATATTATTTAAATGATTATTCCTAGAAAATAATAAGATAAATAAGGATTTATCTAATTAATTTCCTTGTTTTGGGTTAAATATAACTTGGAATAATAATTACATTATTGTTTAATTGATTATTCCATAAGGAAAATCAAACAAATAAAGAGTTGTTTAATATTTCCTTTTGGGGTTTCCTATTTGGACCATAAACAATCTAATAAATATGTTTTATTAAGTTATTTTACATAGTGAAAGCAATTTTGCTTAGGGTAAAATTGGTCTTACATGGTGTACTTGGGTCCATCTAATGATAATAAGTTAGATGACCAAAAAATGGTGTGACACTAAATTCATTTATGTATTCAAAAATACATTTTAATCAACAAAACCTTACATTTTGACCATAAATTATTTTTCCAAACTTTAACTAAAACCTTATATATATATATATATATATATGAGGGAAATAATTCCAACCACATTTCCATCCAAACCAAAATAAAAAAAAAAAATATTTTCAAAGTGATTCCAATCCAATTTAAAACCAAAATTAAAAACAAAATACAAACGTGTTGATTGCTTTTCATCCCACGGTATTTTATGCAAGAGGTACTTCAGGCCTCTGCCATGCAACCTCTCATGGAGCTACTCGGCACAACTGCTTGGGAGTGAAACCCCTTGAGGTGAGTTTCCCGTGGAGAATCTCCGAGCTCCGCGTATGCAGTCATGGATGAATATGGGAGGATGTTGAATTTTACTACATCCATTTCGATAGCGGGGAAATAAATGGCTTCTTCATCCTTGGCCCACAGTATTCTAATGGAAAGCAAAGCCAGGGAGCAGCACAATATTCCGCCCAACTTGCGGCAGAATCCAGATGGTGTTCTCCACAATTCTTCTAACTCGTAGCAGGTGGAGTTGAGTGCCAGTAACATGACCATCTACACATCACTTGTGTGTAAATTTTGCATATTTGTTTTCTGTTTTGGTAGTTCTTCATAAATAATCATTTTCATAATAAAATTTGTGGACTTTGAAAATCAAATATCGTTGATGGCAACATACCATAGCATTTTTATATATGATATATGATTAAAGAGATCTTATGAGACATATAATATGGCCAACATAATGAAACTATTAAATGTTATCAATAAAAACTCAAAAGTAAATTAATTAATATGGTTTATGTTATGATTTACATAATCAAATATATATTATTGGATCTATAGATAAAGTACACATTTTACAGTACTTATTGTATCATGTTTTGGAATCATGTGATATACACTAATATTAACAAGATTGAATGCATATTATCTTAACCTTTTAAAAAGTCAAAGACTAAACTTATAAAATGGTTTTGTGAAACCAACTCCAAAAATAGAAGAAAAGAGATATCAACGCCTTAGAAATAAGCCACTTCAAGGGGGCAACCTTCAATAAATTACATCAATGAACAATTCTTGAATGATACAAATGACAGAACCTCCTTTCTATAGTAGATCAACTGACCTCGTCCTCGGCTTGCGCTTCCTCCCCGACCTCCTCTGCCTCAGGCCGGTGATCCTCCAAAGTGAACAACAATTCTTGGCGATGTAGGGTCTGATTGCACCTGATATAAATTCCCACGATCCATCATTAAGTCATATGTTCGATAGTTCTGTTCATCATGTCCCACTGATCAGTAGAATTGGCACCATTGTTGCTTTAGTTCTGGGACGTACGCACCCAGCCAAGGGCAATGGTTCGTATCATGTAGGCCTGCTACTCAAAAATCATCATACCATAGCATAGATCCGCTTGACCCTGGTTGCAACAGGATAGGTTCCCTACTTACCCCTGGGCGTATCGGACTAGGCCCTCCTGCTTGCATATAATCGGTCAGCAGAGGGCACTAATCCTTCGTATGGCCAGACGACCGGCAACGTATGCACCAAAGATCTGTGCAGATGTCCTTTCCTCACTTTTTTCGCAGGTTCTGTATCTCCATATTCATAGCCCCAAGTTGTTCCTGGATTTTTTGTACCCCTGCTGATGTATCCTCCTGGGGTGCAGCTTCTAATTTCATAGGGACTTCCATAGCTTTCTCCTGTGTTTCAAAGGTCTGATGACTCATCGGCATATGTAGGTGAGGTAACAACATGACGAAAAACACTCCCTATGTTGTCTATCATCATACTCGAACCCTCCTTCCCTAATTGCCTTCTTCAATTGCTGACCAGCCTCCCATATTGACTCAAATGCACCTTGTTTTAAGTCCTTTACTTCCGCTACTAGCTGGGAATAAGATTTCAGCTTCTAGAATTGTTGCTTCAAATCATTCTTGATATCTTGAATGGAGGTAGTCCCATTCTAGGCAACATATCGCATATACCAGTCTAGAGCCCTGTCTTCGAATGCTAAAGACAGTTGTGCCCTCTTTATTGTGTCACTTGCCACATTCTGTGTAGTCCAGACAGAGTCTGCCAAAAACCAAAACTGGTCCATATCCGCGTCTCCTATCCCCTTGAAGGTAGGTAGTTTCAAATGCACATCCATATCACTGTCTAGGGGGGTGGCGGTACAGGCGAATTCTTACCTTTGCGCGTCTGAGGTGACGATGCAGCCGGGGGATCATGCGCAGTAGGTTCCTGCAACAGATTGTAGGCGGATCTCCCTCCGTCAAGGTTGTTCCGATAGTATTTACCACTGCGGGTCGCACTCTCATCTAGATTCGAGGTCATTCAATCAATATGACTACACAGAATGCTCTTTTCGCACAGTGATTTCTTGATCAGCAATGGTAATGTCCTCAGGAATTTTCCTCAGAATCCTTTGAAAAATCGTTGTTCGGATTCAAAGTATAATACAAACTGATCAATAGAAAATTCTGTCATGAATCCTCCCAGCACACTATCCACCTAGTGATCCACCGTGTGTGTGATAGTATTATCAGTTTTCTCAAGTTGTTCGAGCAACTCCGGGGTCCACAAAGTGACCCGCTTGTCCTTCCAACATTTTTTTATCCACCAGTCTGGCCAGCCACTCTTGGAGTTCAATCGTAAAAGTCACAAAGAATATTTCGTAGCTTTCAGTAAGGACATACCTATTTTTCCACCTTTCCACTGTTAACTTCTTACTGCGATTCTCTTTTATTGCGAACTCGTGGATCTGTCTTTTGAACTAGTCCTCGATCTCTTTTCTTTCAGGCTTCTAGTATTCTCTTGTCATTACCTAGTTCCTCTCTCAGACTTCTTCCGGTCCTGGAAACGGAACCATTTGTTGGCTTCAGGGGTCTTGACCCAGGTTCGGTGTGCAAGGTTTTCCAACAAACCCCTATACTATTGGCCCTTTTGACAGTGACCTACTTTTGCAGGTCACAGTCTCACCCGAAATAGTATGGGTGGGTGCTGGAACTAGGTTTCCGCACCTTGAGAAAGGAAGGGTAAGGCAAGAAGAGTTGCGTTCTATTATGTAATTCCCAGATTACCTTGTTTCTTCGCAGGCTTAATTATGCATCTATTTTCATCCACGTGCACTAGATCTAGAATTATATACTTTCTATAACATCAACACAGCATTATATAAATAGAGCGGAATAGATCTAGATCCAAGAATTCAGTACACAGAACTTCGCAGCGAAAAGACAAAAAATACATAACAAAAAAATTATCAGCAATTCATACAACATTATTCACAGATTTAGATCTCTGATAACCCTTCGCATTCATTCATTCATCAATATTTCCTTATAATTCCCAACCCGACCTGTGCACACAGCAGCAAGGTCCACACACAGCTGGACTAGGATCTTCGCGCACACAGCTAGCAGGATTCTGTTCCCCAAATCCCAAACAGATAGCTTAAACAACAGATTGCATCAATAGCTCATCAATTCATATTCTTTACAATCCAAAATTCACCTCTATTTATAACAATCTAGTCTTAACGTTCCTATGGTCCACAACCCATGGTTTTCGGACCCCTAGTTTACTCTTTGACCCATTACAATACATTGGGGGCTTTGACCCACCCCAAAACCCCTGTGCTATACTAAATATAATAAAAAATAATCAAAATGGACCAGTTTTGCAGCTTGTTAGGAGACCCCGTTCCAACAATGCTAGAAGATCTTGATGGAAAAGTAGTAGAATTGCCTATAAATGGGTAGTATCTGAAACATTATTTCCAGCACTAAAGGTAGTTAGTTTACTATTGTACATATTCAGTTTCCTCTCACTGTATATTTCTCATCAAGCAATTTTTGACTCCATGCCCGAAGTGAAGGCACTGATCTGTAGGTTCTTAGTGTTTCGTGGCAAAAACACTCTCCCTAGGTGGAGCCAGATGTTGTGGATCATATGCATATCATTTTATTTTTCAAATATTTGAAAATATAAAAATAAGAAATTGTTGGAAAATATGTTAAAGTATCTAAGTCTTATATTTTAGCATGAAAAAAGATCTATGTTTGTCAAAGTTTAATTTAAAGTTTAAACATTTAAACTTTATAGTTGTGGGTCCGGCATTAAATGTTAAACAGTGATTGGTTTGATTGGCAGAAAGTGCTGATCATTAAAATCTTTATCAAAAATCCCAACTTGCGGGGACAACTAGCACACTGGATACCATGAGGAGTGCCTCCGCAGTTGACCGGGTTGACTGTGGGTACAGCGGAGATCAACGACAGAGCTTGAATGCAGGGGCACCGGCCAAAGTTTTCCTCCATACACCAAGATCCCCCACAGTGACGTAAGACGCTGAGTTGGTCATAGATGTCTTCCACGTCAAGCATAGTTAACAACTTGTTGGTGCGTCTTGTCAGCATTTAATTTAAAAACTCGCGCCACCTATTTAAGGAAATTTTTATCTGTTTTTCAAAATTACTTGTGATTTGTTGCGCTGCACCCCATTTTAGCTTTCCGCCACCTGCAAATTTGACCACCCTGTAAACTTTTTTTATGTAAAGTTTCAACCATGGCTAAACGGTCATCCTTATCAAGTTCAACCAACCATATCCCTCTCATGGATACTAAGAGGGATATTCAAGATACCCTCTGTTCAGTAATTCACCTCCCTTTCTACCAGCAAGTTATCTTGAATGATAATGCTTCCCCTGTATATTATTCCATGGTCAAGTCTAGAGTTTTGTCTACATTCATTCCTAAAACTCAGCTTTTCCCTGAATTTATCTATTGGTTGGTATCCGTCATGTATCCAGCGAAATGTTTTGTCATGAATTCCCAAGGAGAAAATATTCTGCAGGTGTCTACCTTATTAATCCGCCAAGCCCTTTGCTATCCTGAGTCAGAGTCGTCCATTCAATTTTTTGATGACTCACTGGTTCAATATTATGATTTTTTTTTTTTTTCCACAAAAAAAAATCGGTAACTTTTTATTAATAAAATGAAAAGTTACATGTAGCAGATGCACTTAATAATTCTCAGACAACTGCCCATAGGGCTCATGTGCTTTGGCACACAATGCAGCGTAGTAGGGCTACCGTTGCATTTGGGAGAAAGAGAAAAAGAAAAATAAAAAGAAAAGAATAAGAGTCGAGAGAGGGGGGCTGCTTCCAGAGAGTGGGTAGAAGACTCACACCTCAGGTTTTCCTCCCCTTCTTCTTCTCGACCTTGCGCCACTCTCCCTGAGAAGGCGCAATCATTGCAAGGACTAACTATTTTTCTGCTATCTGGGTACTGGTCTCCTTGTCTGAGTTTGAAGTGTCTGAGGAGTGGTGCCGTTTGATCCCTCCGGTACTCAAGTCCTCGCTAGTCTTTTCTGCCTGATGTGGGTGGGGTTGAGAAGCCTTGTTTGCTGATATGTTTTCTTTTTGGATCTCTTGTCTCTGAGTAGGCTCAATTTTCTCTGTGAGATTAATTTCCTCCTCTACTTCTGATTCATCTTCCTCTGAATCAAGAGGGGGGTATTGCCACCCTTTTCTCTGCTTCCCTTTCTGTTTCTTCTTGCTGTTTGCTTTCTTGGCTTCTAGACATGTACTTTGCAAGTGTCCTGTCATCCTACAAATTCTGCATCTTAAAGCTGTGTTTTCGTAATATAATCCTTGCAGCCAGTTCTATTGCTTATAGATCAGCTTTATATTTTCTGGTAGTCCTTTACTTAGATCAACTTCCACGCAAATGCGTGCAAAAGTGTAGATCCTCTCCTCGATTCTCTCCAGATCTGTTTTGATGTATTTCCCTATACTGTTCCTGATTCCCTCCAGGACTCGTTCACTCCAGTCGGACCCAGACCGGCATTCTGGAGACAGTCATTGTGTTTGGGTGAAAGTATGGAAACCAGGGAGTCATAAAAAGACCCGTTGTTCCCCAGAACCATGGCCCTGCTCTGATGATTTTATCTCTAGCTTCCAGGGATGCAAACTTAACAATGAAAACCCCTTTGGAGCAGAGGTGTATATCACATTCCAAGGTCCACTGAGTGTAGATCCAGTGGAAGAGATCCATTGGCTTCGGCCAGAAGCAGTTAAATCGACAGATTAGAGCCTGTGTTTCATATAACTTGACGTACTCTTCTGTTCCTGCAGAGTCAATATTAAGGGCCGGGGAATGCCCAAGATGATCTACTATATATGGCCTGGGAGTATATCCTCCTTGATCTGGAGGGGGCCCTGCGTCTTTGTTACCCTGTAAAATGTTTTTGAAGGAGAGGCCTCCATTGCGTTGTTGCTGGGTTGTGGGATTTTTCCTGTTGTCTTCTCTTGTGGTACTTGATTTACCCTGGGTTGCAACACCCCCTCACAGCCTAAGGTTTAGGACAATAGTTTTTTCTGTGCTAATTTCATAGTTCTTCAGGGTTCTGCTATCCTGAAGGGAGCGGCTACCACTGATCAAGTATTGGATCTGGACAGGGTATCCCATCAATCTCCATATTTGTTGTTTCAGCTGCAGAATGGTTTTATCTGCATGTACCCAAAATAAGAAAGATTTCCCCACAGGGGGTTTAATAAAAATCTAAAAGCAGTTTGGTATTACCTGTTGTCTGTGTTCGGAATGCACTGGTGGCCCATGTCGTTGCTCTGCCTCAAGCTGCAAGTAAGGGGGTTGTTCCCATATTGAATATAGATTTAGCCTCTTCCTTGCCTCATGCTGAAACTGAAGAAGCCAGGCTCAATCTAGGCCTATGGCGTTTAGCAGCAAGACTGTCTTCAGGCAGAGAACCTTGGGTTTCTTCTTTCTTGTGAGAGAATCTCTGATTTCAGCCTGGATCTGAGTTTCTCATGCCTCTTGGATGCTGCTCGGATCTAAGCCTCTGGCTTCGACGACCAGCGTCTCCACATGACTGCATGAGGTAGGGAAACAGAGCCTTAATAAGAGCAGTGGAGTCTGTCTATCACCGTGAGGGCTAACCAGAGGTTCCTTGACGCATACTATTGTTGCCTCTCTTACCAAAAGTGGCGGCTGGATCCCTACAAAAAGCAGCACCTCTTGGATTGTAAGAGGAAAAAGAGGGGCGATAGATCTGATCCCTTGTTGCTGGCCATTTTCTTCAGAGCGGAGCTCCAGAAACATAGATCTGGGGCAAGAGCCAGATCTTTCTCCAACTACTTTTAAGCTTTTGAACCCTTGCAATTCCATACCGGTTTCAAAGGTCTTTCTTCCCCCGGCCGCGTTCGTCTCCTTGCCGCCCTTGAAAGAGCCATATTCCAAAACGTTTTCATCATCGCTGTTGCCCTAGGGAGACTTACCTAGTGGGTCTGGCTGGAAATAGACCCTTATTCTAAACTCGTCTCTCTCCTTAGATCCTAGATCTGAGTATTCACCACTCCATTTGTCTTGACTAACTCCTGTAGCAAGGAGCCAGAGATCCGGCCCTGAGGCGTGAAGCAGAGCCACTTTTGGCGCAACGAGGAGTTCTGGTTCTTCTTCAATCTTGGAAACAGCAAAGACTGGAGCAAGGGCCGCTGAGTTAGCATTGAGGGTGACCTTCCCCAGAGCTGCAGCTCTGAGATCGGCTTCCTCGATGGCTGCGGAGATCTGTAAAACCCTGTCGAAAACCTTAACTGGAGCCATTTTTCAAAAATCGTATTTCCAATGATAATATTGCAAGAGAAGAATTCAATCAGTTCATATTTCATTTGAAGCCTAACATGAAGAAGTTTCAGGCAGATTTCCAGGAGTCTGATTTGGGGGTTTTTGATGCTGAGACTCGTCCAGTATTGAGTCATATTGCAAAAATTCTGGGTAAGGATGATGATAATACAGTGGATAAATCAAGTCTAGGGATGTTTTCCATGATGATGAAGCCATGAATAGTGCTGGATATTCCATCATATTGGTAGGAAGCAGTCAAATCATAGCTGATGAACCTTTCATTAACATGATCCTTTAAATTTCCCTTATTAATTGTATATTTGTTCTTATACCAGAATGTGGAAGAATTCATGCATTTAGGTCTAAATATTATGGATGTAAATAAAAGAATGCAATCAGTGATATTCTAGACATATGTAGTTAGAAGGGAGCAAAATGAAGCTGGGTTGTTTGATTTTGCTAGCTATTACATGCCAACTACATACAAAATATTGAATGGAAGTCCTCCTCCCTATTTCCTACCTAAAGCTCAGGAGTTTATGTATTTAGGAAACAATTTTAAATATGGAGACTGGGTTGTTTTTTAGGAATATTCTGAGATAAGGCTATATGGAGCAAGTGTTGAGCCTTACAGACTCCCAAATTTTGTACCAATGAGGCTTTTTACTTTAGATTTCATTAGACAGAGTCTAAATGTTGACCGGGTTCATTTTGTGCCTATGAAGAAAGGACACATGTATAAATTACGCATGGTTGTAGGCCGTTTCATAGTAAATATGAGGCAGGCATTTGATGAAGTAACAAAAATGTTAGATGACATGGAGATGTTACTAGGAGAAATTTGGGCTTATGACCCATATAGTGTTATTTCAAATAGAAGAATTGAGAATGGATATTTTTCTTTCATTCATGAAAGTAGGCCAGAACAAGAGAAGATAGCATGTAAAGATGTGAAGAGTTCATTAGATGCAAATATTCAAACCCCTATCATAGCAGAGAAAACAGATAAAAGAGGCAAGGAAGTGGTTATTGATCTAGATGATGAGGAGCAGGGAGCCATGAATAGAACAAAACTTACTAAAGAGCCTGCATCTACTGCGTTGGGGTCCTGTGATTTGGCTGATTGGAAAACCAAATGACAAGGCAACATTCAAACCACGCTTTAGAGCTCTAGGATCTAGCCCTCCTGGTCTCAGAGAGGGACCTATCAATATGTTTGTAAGGATACAGCTTGATTCTTTAAAGAGTTTGATTTTAGGCTAGTTATGAAGTGCAAATTTGTTTGTTTGGGTTTGGTTGGTTGGACATGAATGGTCTAGGAAGCATAGATAGAAAGGGGAAATATCAGAGCCATTTAGCAATGGAGTCAAGAAGAAGTTATAACAAGCTCAATCAATGGATATGGGATATCAAAGGGCAAATCTAACTTGGCCAGTGGATCTTGGGTTTGGTGGATGAAATGAAATGGACATTAAGGATTTAGAAGGAGAAGTAGAACTAAGGGCAATTAAGAATCCTTAATTATATGTACTTCTCAACAAATGGAATTAAAACATCATTTAAACATGAAGAGGCATTCCATAGATAGGGCTAACCATAAATTCTAGAGACCACACTTCAGCAAATAACAATTTCAAGACAAACTTTTCAAGTGAAATCTAGGAGTCGAGGAACGCTCTATTTCATCCAAATATTTCACCTTCAAGGAATTTAGAAAACATAAAAGTTTCACAAGTAACTGTATCATTGAAGAGGGAAAGCCTAAACATCTCTGATTACAATTATAAACACCTTCAAAACAATTATCTCAACAAGAACAAAGGGTATGATCAAAACAGACCTCTTTGGCAGCCTGTAAACAATAGTACTTTAAAGGGAGACTTTAGAAACAGTTTTCAAGTAGCAACAAGTAATTAGGGAAAAGCATAAATCATTCTTGAGACCAAATGTTTGAACTATTTCTGAAATAAACAAGCTTAAGGGTTGAAAATCAGTCAAACTACTCAATAAAACCTTAGCAGATGAAAAAATAAAGGCAGTGAAGAGTAAACAGGCCTAAGGTGCTTCTAGGAGACATTTCTTAGCCTAAGATTTTTACTCTACTGCAGTAAGAAATGATGAGACAGAATGGAAAACTGGAAAATACATTAACAGATTAGAATACATCACCAACAACCATGCTCAGGGATCCAACGATAGAGCCTTCTCATTAACAAAACATTTCAATACATCATCAATCTTCCAAAACTTCAATTTCTTCTTTAATTTTCAACCAAACTATGTACAAATTCAAAGAGTTTGAATGCCAGCAACCAACCCTTACCAAAGAGATCCTCATAGAGTATTTATAGAATAATGAGGAGGTGGAACTCTTTTTAGGGTTCAAAATGTTATTAATTATAGAGTAAATTCATTCCTAGCCTTGAAAACCACACAAGGCCTAAGGTAGGAATGAGTTGCACTACTTATATGTTTAATAACTTTGTCTTTACTTCCTGAGGATAAAGTAGATGAAAAGAGTGGGTTTTAAGGCTTTCCCATGTCTTAAAATAATTGTTCTGACAGTCAAAAGATGTTATGTCAGTGTGATAACTGTCAAAGTGTCTTTGTAGGTGAAAAGCAGGCTACAGGTGGCTTCAGATATTTCGATGAATTAACTGCTCTATGTTGATGTGTTTGAGGCTTCTTGCCTTGTTGATATGTCCTTTAATCATATTCATCTTCATTATTTGAACTTCAAGTTAAGTCTTTGGATCCTTGAGATTTGACTGTAACCTTTAACCTTTATCTTAAACTCTGGTACTCTTCACTGTTTCTTCATTTAATCTTCACTATTTGCTGACGGGTACTTTCTTTGCTCTAGAGGGTTTGATTTAATAGTCAATATCATGATTTATTGACTAGCACTTGGAATTTAACCCTTCGTCCCTTTCTGCAATTGAATAGGCCACAGGATCGTCACCCTGAGCTGTATGCCACCTTTAGTGACTGTGGGTCTCTTTGAATAGCTCAAACCGCCAGAAAACCTGCAAAAACCAATAAACTTGTTAAACAAAACCTGTGCGAGGGCTTGAACTACTTCATAGGCTTGGGCAGAAGTGGAGGAGCGTTGCAGAGGGGGGGGGAATGCACTGAGGAAGGTTTCAAGAGGTGGAAGTGGAAGGAGGAAAAGATTTAAATTATTGTGCGAAGAATAAATGAGCGGTTTTATAGAAAATCGGAGGTGGTTTTCGCATGGACAGAAGGTGGTAAGTGGTAATGGGTTGGGTGAACGCGATACGGGTTGGAGGACGACACGTGTCCTATCAAAACCGCCCATTTCACGTGCAATATGCACGGTGGTAAGGTTTGGCGAGGATGGGCACGAAAATAGTTCTGGACTGTCAGATTTGGGAGATTGATGGCTGAGATCAATGTGAAGGGAGAAAATATGTGCGGGTGGAAAATAGGTGGGACCCAGTGCTAGTGTCAGCTACTTTTTCGCGAAGAGAAATGTTTAATGTGCGGGGTGAAAATTGGTTGGGTGGAGTTAAAATGTGAGAATCAATGGGAGCCATTGGATCGGGGAAATGGATGGCTGTGATTGAATCAGGGTCATGCACATCATAGATCCAGACATACGGGAGGAGGAAATGTGGAGGGAGTGATTATGAAAATGCGATGAAGCGAGGACCGTAAGATTTGGGAGAAATCAATGGCTAGGATCCCATCAGTGGGGGATGATCATTGGCGGAGAGGGGAAGGCGAAAGGGAAAATTGCGATGGTCGATGGAGCGTAGACCGTCGAATGGAAGCAGATCGATGCTTAGGATTCCATCGACGGAATGTCTATCGAGGGTGCGACATCAATAGGGTAAAGCGGAATCAGGAGGCTGCGATATGCGATAGCCGATGGGGTTTAGCGCTTGGTCACAGGACCAGGCTATATGACGTAAAGGGGCTAGGGCTAAGTCGAAAGTCACTTGAGCTTGAATGTCTAAAAGGAGCGTAATTAGGCCGAAATGAAGGTTTTTAAGGGTTTTGAGGGGTTCTAATAACAGGGAAAAAGAGGTTCAAGACCAGAAAAAGATTATTTATAAGGTCTTAAGGGGTCTTAATGGGGAATTAAGGGTAAATGAGGGGAAAATGAGGGGAAAATGAGGGGAAAATGGGGGGAAATGAAGGACACATTTTGAAATGGAGAAATGATGAGGATTATGAGTTTGAAGGCAATTTTCTTTATGAATCAGCAGGGCTATTAGAATGAAGATATCAGTGAGATGGATTTTTGAAAGATAAGGGGAATGGAAAGACTTCAAGAACTCACAGATTTGCTAGAATTTGTTTCTTGAAGGCTAAAATGATTTGTTTTAGCCATATTTGAATATGTCAAAATTATGGATGGCTAACAGTGGCTCCCCTTGGGGAGGACAACTATCTTTTAGTTGTCCAGAACCTCAGTTTATCAATCTCTAGCTTTTAACAGACCAATGCCTTAATCCATTAGGTAGCAATCCTTTTCTTTCTTGGACTTGATAATATTTCAGCAATTTGCAGTATATGACATTCTTCAAAGTAGCATCACTACCTACCCAATCCTACTTATCCTAGCATTTTTTTTTTCTTCTCTCGAGTGCACTTGGAATGGCATCTCTTTTACATATTATTTTTGAAAACAGAAAGATAAAACTATCTAATGCTACCCTTATTTATTCCAAGAGTCTAGATTAAACAGTTGGACTCAAAAACTTCTCTACCTAATCTACTATCTGTCAAGATTAAGCTGTTTGACAAATCTGCATTCTCTACATTCTAGAACAGAAATTTAAACACAGACAAACTAGGATTAAACAGTCTGATTTGTTGTAGTGTCTATGGCATATAAAAAATATGCACATAGACTTTTATTTGCAAAAAAATAAAACAAAATTATGAAGGCTGAAGATCTAAAAATAAAAGACATCCTTCTTTCTTCTTGGCTCAAGTTTTGATCTATTTAGAGCCATATTTTTCTTTATTTTCTTTGGTTCAGATTTTGAGCATGTTTGAACCATTCTTTCTTTTATCTTAATCTATTCTACTGATAATCCAAGATTAAACAGTTTGAAAAATCTTCTTCACTAACCTATCAGCAGTAAATTGAAATCTATCTAGTCATGATTAGGCTATATGACTAAATAGTAGCGTTTTCTTTTAGTAGTGGCATTTAAGCTTGCACACTTTCATATTCTTCTTTTCTTTTTATTTTTTTTGGTATGGGGCTGTATCTTTCTTCTTTTTCTAATCTGCCCTCTTTTTCTTTTCTATTGTTTTTGTATCTTTTCAATTTTTCTTTTTCAAAGAAAAAACAAAAAATAACTAAATGCTCAAAGGCTGAGCTTTATTTCATTCCTATCTAACCTAACCTAACTTGGAAAATTTACATATTTAGCTAATGAAATCCCTTTTTCAATATATCCAATCATGTAAATGGTTCCATGATTGGTCTTTGCTCATCTCCTTGAGCATGCTGGACAAACAGGGCCACTCCCATTTCCCTTGTTCTTTAGCAGCAGTGCTAAAACACCTTCTTGCTTTTGGTAATACACTACTTCTAACAACCTCTATCCCTTCTTCAAATATCTTCAAGAAATGAGCATATGGATCTTGAAACAATACATGGTTATGAATATTTGGAAGATAGGTTTCGACTAGGCTTACTTTTTCTCCACTAGATCAAGCTTAAGATTCTTTGAGAAAGAACTTCTTCCTCATCTTCATTATCATCTGAACTGGAGGACTCATCATATATTGCAGTGTTGTCCTCTCGTAGTCCTGGTATGTTCTAATTCAGTGGACTGTACTCTATGAAGAGATCATCATATTCTTGAGCAGGGGTATATTTTATTACCTCAACCCTTTCAGGAGAAGGCTCCTTATCTTCAGATTGCTCAAGAAATTCCTCTTTCTTCTCAACCTCATCATCACAACTGATAAATTGTTGACTCCCAATTATGTGAAAGCTATTTCTGATGGATTGGATTGGTTGATTGCTGCTTTCAAGCTGATGATAGTGAAGTTCATGACACCAATCAACTATTGGTTTCCCTACATGATTAGTTTCTGCTTGAAGCTCATCATCATCATCAGACTGATCAAAAATTGGAAAATCACTAGTATAAAAAATCTCACCAATAAAGCATATTGGGTTATCAGTTTGTCTTTCTTTAAGCTGATCTACAATATTATTTTCTGGTTCAAGACAACAAGGTTCAGTAGGTATATGAGCAGAATTTTTTTGTTCAAATGAAGTTTTGAGGGCTGGCTGTTTGTTTAATATTTGATCAATCTCTTCTTCTGTCAAAAGAGGAGTAATTTTTATTTTTCTTTGGACAGAAGTACAACAATCCTCTTTCTCTTGTGTTGACTAACTTTGAGGCTGGATATCTTCTTGAGCCTCTCCTAGTGAATCTTTACTTTTGTTTGCAGGAAGACATTGAGGACTTTCTTCTTTTTCCAAATCTTTCTCGCTCTCAAACAACTCTTCTTGATCTCTGTGATAGTCAATTTGAGGCTCATGTTTTGTTTCTATTATATTGTTAAGATGCCACTCTCCTTTTAAAATCTGAAATGATTTATAACATAGAGGGAGAGTCCCTATATGTGTTGATTTTTCTTGTATTTCAGGTTTTGTGTTTCCTAGGAGGCTTATTGTTTCCTCAAAGCACTGCTCACTTTTTTCATTTTCATTTTGGTCATAAAGTTCCCTTAACAACGCAATACAAGATAAAGGTATGCTGTCAGGACTTTCTTGACAACCGTATTCATTGTTTTCTTTGTAATATTTCTCATCATACATATTTTTCTTGTTTTATATGTCTTGTAGTGGTTGAGTTTGTGTTTGATCAGGGAAACACATAGGTTTCTCTGGATAATCAACATCTGTATCAACCTCATGCCTTTCCAGTTTCTTATCAAGTATGTACACTATTTTTCCAAATATGTCCAATAATATGTTTAGTTTATCTTCTCTGTCTATACCTGATTCCATGTTTGTTAATTATAAAGAGGTCACTACATCTTTTCAACCAGTTTAGAGTCTTCTACCAGTGGAGTCATTAGGTATTTTGGGATTGTGGAGTCGCCAGGTGAAAGATTTTGAACTTTTTTTTCCACCATCAGCATGATTGGGATTGCTCAATGCATTCCTATGGGAGTTTACAAGGACTGGTAAAGTAATAGGCCTACTGGAGGCCAGTGGAGTCGCCAGGTGGAAATTTTTAGCTCTTTTGGAGGTAAAATATTCTATGGTCCACCACCAATGTTTATTATGAAACCAATCTGAAATGTTTTTGGGGTTTTCTGAGTTTCTATGGTTGTTGAAGGACTAATGAGTCTATAAGAGCTTGTTGGACTATTATATAGTCAGAAGTCCCACCATGATCGCCAAAATGCTGGTGTGAGCGGTGGGATAAATCAAGAAGACAATACTCTTAAGGTTTTTTTGAAAGGTTTAGGGAAGTCTAAGTTTTTTTATCACTCATGGTCCCATCATGATCGCCATAATGTTGGGGTCTTGTGATTTCGCTGATTGGAAAACCAAATGACAAGGCAACATTCAAACCAAGCTTTAGAGCTCTAGGATCTAGCCCTCCTAGTCTCATAGAGGGATCTCTCAATATGTTTGTAAGGATATAGCTTGATGCTTTAAAGAGGTTGATTTTAGGCTAGTTATGAAGTGAAAGTTTGTTTGTTTGGGTTTTGTTGGTTAGACATGAATGATCTAGGAAGCATAGATAGAAAGGGGAAATATCAAAGCCATTGGGAAATGTAGTCAAGAAGAAGTTATAACAAGCTCAATCAATGGATATGGGATATCAAAGGGCAAATCTAACTTGGCCAGTAGATCTTGGGTTTGGTGGATGAAATGAAATGGACATTAAGGATTTAGAAGGAGAAGTAGAACTAAGGGCAATTAAGAATCCTTAATTATAAGTACTTCTAAACAAAGGGACTTAAAACATCATTTGAACATGAAGAGGCATTCCATAGATAGGGCTAACCATAAATTCCAGAAACCACACTTCAGCAAATAACAATTTCAAGACAAACTTTTCAAGTGAAATCTAGGAGTCGAAGAACGCTCTATTTCATCCAAAGATTTCACCTTCAAGGAATTTAGAAAACATAAATTTTTCACAAATAACTATATCATTGAAGAGGGAATGCCTAAACATCTCTTGTTACAATTATAAACACCTTCAAAACAATTATCTCAACAAGAACAAAGGGTATGATCAAAACAAACCTCTTTGGCAAACTGTAAACAATGGTACTTTAAAGGGAGACTTCGGAAACAGTTTTCAAGTGGCAGCAAGTAAGCAGGGAAAACCATAAATAATTATTAAGGCCAACTGTTTGAACTATTTCTGAAATAAACAAGCCTAAGGGTTGAAAATCAATCAAACTACTCAATAAAACCTTCAGCAAATGTAAACATAAAGGCAGTGAAGAGTAAACAGGCCTAAGGTGCTTCTAGGAGACATTTCTTAGCCTAATATTTTTACTCTACTGCAGTAAGAAATGATGAAAAAGAATGGAAAACTAGAAAATACATTAACATATTAGAATACATCACCAATAGCCATGCTCAGGGATCCAACGATAGAGCCTTCTCATTAACAAAACATGTCAAAACATCATCAATCTTCCAATACTTCAATTTCTTCTTTAATCTTTAGCTAGACTATGTACAACTTCAAAGAGTTCGAATTCCAACAACCAAACCCAAACAAATAGCTCCTCATAGAGTATTTATAGAAGAATGAGGAGGTGGAACTCTTTTTAGGGTTCAAAATGTTATTAATTACAGAGTAAATACATTCCTAGCCTTAAAAACCACGCAAGGCCTAAGGTAGGAATGAGTTTCAATAATTCTTTGTTTAATAACTTTGTCTTACTTCCTGAGGATAAAGTAGGTGAAAAGAGTGGGTTTTAAGGCTTTCCCATGTCTTAAAATAATTGTTCTGACATTCAAAAGATGGTATGTCAGTGTGATAATTGTCAAAGTGTCTTTGTAGGTGAAAATCAGGCTACAGGTGGCTTCAGATATTTCGATGAATTAACTGCTCTGTGTTGACATGTTCAAGGCTACTTGCCTTGTTGATCTATCCTTTACTCATCTTCAGCTTCATTATTTGAACTTTAGGTTAAGTATTTGGATCCTCGGGATTTGATTGAAACCTTTAACCTTTATCTTAAACTCTAATACTCTTCACTGTTTCTTCATTTAATCTTCATTGTTTGCTAATGGGTACTTTCTTTGTGCTAGAGGGTTTGATTTAATATTCAATATCATGATTTATTTACTAACACTTAGAATTTAACCCTTCGTCCCTTTCTGCAATTGAATAGGCCACGAGATCGTCACCCTGATCTCTATGCCACCTTTAGTGACTGTGGGACTCTTTGAATAGCTCAAACCGCCATAAAACCTGCAAAAACCAATAAAATTGTTAAAAAATACCTGCACGAGGGCTTGAACTGCTTTAGAGGCTTGAGCGGAAGTGGAGGAGTGTTGCAGGGGGGAGGGGGGAGAAATGCACTGAGGAAGTTTTCCAGAGGTGGAAACAGGCGGGAGGAAAAGATTTAAATTATGGCGCGAAGAATAAATGAGCGGTTTTGCAGAAAAATGGAGGTGGTTTTCGTGTGGCCAGAAGGTGGTAAGCAGTAATGGGCTGGGGGAACGCGATATAGGTTTGAGAACGGCACGTGTCCTATCAAAACTGCCCATTTCGTGTGCAAGATGCACGGTGGGAAGGTTGGGCAAACATGGGCACGAAAACAGTTCTGGATCGTCAGATTTGGGAGATCGATGGCTAAGATCAAACGCGAAGGGAGAAAATATGTGCAGGTGGGAAATAGGTGGGACCCAGTGCTGGCGTCAGCTACTTTGTCGCGGGGCGAAATGTTCAATGTGCATGGTGAAAATTGTTTGGGTGGAGTTAAAATGTGAGGATCAATGAGAGCCGTTGGATCAGGGAAATGGACAGCTGTGATTGAATCGGGGCCGCACACATCAGAGATCCAGATAAACGGGAGGAGGAAATGTGGAGGGAGCGATTGCGAAAATGTGATGAAGCGAGGACCTTAAGATCTAGGAGAGATCAACGGCTAGGATTCCATCTGTGGGGGATGATCATCAGTGGAAAGGGGGAGGCAGAAGGGAAAATTGTGATGGTCGATGGAGCGTGGACTGTCAGATGGAAGAAAATTAACGGTTAGGATTCCATCGGCAGAATTTCTATCGGGGGTACGACATCAGTGGGGTAAAGCGAAATCGAGAGGCTGCGATATGTGATAACTGATGGGGTTTAGCGCTTGATCACAGGACCAGGCTATATGACGTAAAGGGGCTAGGGCTAAGCCAAAAGGCACTTGAGCCTGAATGTCTAAAAGGAGCGGAATTAGGCCAAAATGAAGGTTTTTTAAGGGTTTTGAGGGGTTCCGATAAGGGGGAAAAAGAGGTTCAAGACCATAAAAATATGATTTATAAGGTCTTAAGGGGTCTTGATGGTGAATGAAGGGTAAACGAGGGGAAAATGAGGGAAAAATGGGGGGAAATGAAGGACACATTTTGAAATGGAGAAATGATGAGAATCATGAGTTTGAAGGCAATTTTCTTTATGAATCAGCAGGGCTATTTGAATGAAGATATCAGTGAGATGAACTTTTGAAATATAAGGGGCATGGAAAGACTTCAAGAACTCACAGATTTGCTAAAATTTGTTTCTTGAAGGCTAAAAGGATCTGTTTTAGCCATCTTTGAATATGTCAAAAATATGGATGGCTAACATACTACTCCTGGTTTTTCTTTACATTTGGGAGAAGAAAAAAATGCTCCTGCCTCACCCAGGAATCATGAAGCTTCTCATGAACATGTGCCTTTTATTAAACAGATGTTTTCACAAATTGAAGAAAGAAATCAGAGGATGAAGGCCAGCATGGAGGCCCAAGCTAAACATCAAGTCATTGCTAAACAAACAAGATTGTTAACTGTAATGGATCTCGAGAAAGATCAGTTTAGAATTTCCCTCTCACATCCTACAGATATGTCAATTGGTTCTTCCAGCAATTTCAACACTGTCAATGTGACTATGGATGTAAAGAAAATTCCACTAATGGATAAAATGAATTTGCATATGCAAACAGGTTAATTGATTGTAAATTACCTCACAAAGTCTAATGCAATGGCAATAAAGGCAGAGAATATGTTGGGTAAATTAATTAAACATTTTAAGTTAGAGAAGGTTAACTCAAGAGCCTTAATAGTTCAAAATGAAGAATTAAAGAAGATTATTATAAAAATTGGAGTAGACCCCAGTATAAGACTGTTGTGCAGAAATTCATGCAAAGTGCCGAGGTACATTAAGGAAGCAGTTGAAGTTACCTACTGGTGAACATTCAATGGCTACAGAAGTTGCAGAGGTAGAGAAAGTAAAGGAAAAGTTGTTGCAGCAACTCATGCAGAAAGATGAATAACTATCCAAAATAAAATAGACTGCAATTTCATTGCAAAATCATATTGATAATCATAACTGTACTTTTGTTTTTCCTACAGGTGATGAATACCCTCAAGTACAAATTTTTTAATTAAATGTTGAGTTGCAGATGGCTGAAAGAGATAGAAAGAAGGCTCAAACAAATCTGGATACTGCAACAAAACTGATGAAAGTCATAGAAAATGAAGCTTACAAATACAAGATGGATTAATCTCAAGAAAGAATGAAAGGAAATATTTCACTAATACAAGCTAAATATATCATTTGGATTGATATCATTTCAGAAATGAAATCCAATTGGTGCTTCCTGATGATAATTACAAAAGAGAAAAGCCTTATTTTAGAATGTGAAGAACCAATCATGTATGTAAGCAAAAAGGAATTAACAGAGCGATTTGGGCTAGAAGATTTTTTTTTATTATTAATTCCAAATCAGATCAGGAGTTAGAGGAGAATGATATGCAGGACATAATTTTGTATGCAGTGGAAATTAATAAAATGATTATCAGAAATGATCTCAGAAAGGCTACAGAAAGAAACTAATGGAGATCAAGGAAGCAGTAAGTCAATTTGATAAATCTTTTGATAAAATGACAAGAGTAGGCTTGCCATCATGTTGGGGAGCTGAAGGAAATCTTTTTTCATGGAGCTCTTATGAGAATTTACTAGTGATGACAAAGAACAAGGTTGATAACAGGCATGAAAAGACTCAGGTGCTTAAAGGAGAGACAATGGTCAACTTATTGCAGAGACATTTTCAACTCTTGTGGATGCTAAAAAATATTTTCTCAGAAAGGCCTTCTTATGATTGAATTACTACATTCAGAATGGAATATCACAATCTGACACATTCATCTAGGACGAAGGTAGAAATCTGGAAAAAGTGCAGAGCTTGGAAAATAGACCTGCCAAAAGGATCAACAACAAAGAAAGATAAATCGGTTGACCAAGGAAAGGAAGCCACATCATCAGCAATTCCTATTGATTAGGATATTTATTTTATGTTATTTTCTGATGACAATGTAATTGTAACAAGACATATTCAAGGCATGTAATAGAAAGCCTTCGAAGTCTTAAAGTAGTTTTGGTAGTTAGGATTGGTTACAACAGTTCCAAACTGCTTTTTACTGTATTTAATGTAATTTTCAAGAGAGGAAAAGGTTCCGAGTTTTGGACCTTCACACAAACATTTTGTACTCAGAGATTCAAAGATTAATGAATGAGTAAGCAAGTTTCTAGAATTTTGTTTATGTTGAAGTGTATTCAAGTTTACATTATGTGTTTTCCATATATGAATAAAATAAGGCTATGAGCAGCAGGTCTCTTTTTACTTCTTTGTATAAGAGTTAAAAACCTTAATTGGCGCTCCTTTTTTTTAGCTATTTCTTTCATATATTTCTTCTGGAGTTTGGGATGATATTTTCTATATAGAACAACATATCAGTTTGGACTTCTTCTTACACTATCTTCTAGTCATTTCATTCAACATCAACAGATGGTAGAATTGTGAAGCATTCATAATATTTTATATTTAAGGGTTTGATTATAAATACTTGAGGTTAACAAAACAGAGACGTTAAAATTTGTGACATAATCATAAAAATGTCTTAAGCATTGATTCCTTATCACAGCTAAGGGATTGTCTATTAAGGTACAACAGTGTGGAAATTATATGCACCAAGCATGCATATGTCCTAGATCCACCTGATCCCACACTATTTAACTTTATGCAAGATACTGAATCTATTCCACTTGTTAATATTTTGCGTAAAATTTAATTGCACACACATGTAAAGCATAAATAAAAATAATCACACATAACACATTTGTTTTTAACTGGGAAATCCTGAAGCTGAAAACCCCAACTATATATTATGTATCATGGAATCATATGAGAATCCTCATATAAAGCTTATCAAGCTCTCAGTACAGTACAATCATCATAGACTAATCAGGAACAATCTTACAAATCCATGCACCGATCTTGCCTCCTACTAGCCTACCTCCACTACACAATCCCTGTTGAGGAATAGCTTTGAATGACTTCGAATTTCCCTTGCCTTGACTGCGCAATCCTCATCGGCAACTCCAATGTGTGTGTGATGCAATCAATGCATCACTATAGTCACAACAGATAGTCCATCTTTCCCTTTCACCTATCTCTCCACTGGGTCTCCACTGAAACTGCCATGCACTGTAGTTAACTGTTGTATTGTTCAGTTGATTAATGAGTTATTAATTGTGAATTAATTAACTAATTAATTCACTCCACTCTCACTAGTGTATCAATCAGTTAGACTAGATGCAACTAGCTCAACTGAGTCTAACTGAGTTAAATTGAATACAACTCCATAACTACTTCTTCCAACTGTGTCATAACTCTACCACTTGAGTTCTAACTAAGTCCTCCATGCATTAGCTCCAGTAAACCCTTGGAAATTGTGTAATTCCCTCACTCACTGATGTGCCACATCTGTGCACTGAAACAAAGTGCTCCAAGATAATAAGTTTTTGTTTAGTGTCTGATTATTATTAAGAGCTAATAATAATCGACATGCATCTATTTTTAGATCAGCGATCTATAAATAGACTTCGCCCAATATTCTAAAAATAGAATTTCATCTATTTTTCCAACTTGATCAACCATCCATAAATAGCATCTTGCAACTTCTGAAATATGATCATCATGTCTAAAATAGACTTGTGCCAAACATAGCCTGCGGGCCCACTTAGTGAAGGCGACTCTTTTCACTAAGCTCATCATATTTTTGAATCTCAACACTCCCTCTCAACAAGATAGGGATTATCCTTCACCCTGATCCCGCCTCTATGTTATTCGAATTTTCTCCTCGTGAGCGCCTTCGTCAGAATATCTGCATCCTGATCCTCCATAGGAATGTACTGAAGCAACATGATATTCTACTGCACACAATCTCTGATATGATGATACAGGATATCAATATGTTTAGATCTATCATGAAACACAGGATTAACCGAGAGTTTAATGCAACTCTGATTATCACAATGTATCACTGTGGGATTTAAATGTGAACCAAACAAACCAACTAGAATCTTCCTCATCCAGATAGCCTCACATGTAGCTTGACTTTCTGCCATGTATTCCGCTTCCACTGAACTAAGTGCCACGGATCTTTGTTACCTATTGTACCAAGAAACTGTCGTAGATCCGATACTAAAAATCCCCCCTAATGTGCTCTTTCTATCTGTTGGGCTTCCTGCCCAATCTGCATCCGTGAAGTCGTGCAACTTCACCTCATCCGTTTTTTTGTACCATAAACCATACTCAGATGTGCCCCTCAAATATCTTAGGACATGCTTGCCTGCCTTCCAAAAGAGATTAGTAGGCTTAAGCATCGCTTGTGAAATCTGGTTCACTGCATAGCATATGTCCGGTCTTGTATTGACTAAATAAATGAGTGAACCCACTAACTATCGATAAACAGTGGCATCCACTACCTCTGCTGATGTAGCATCCTCTTTCTTCCAAGAGGAGTGTCGATAGGCTTGCAACCTTGCATTTGAAACTTCTCGAGTATCTCCTGGGCATACTTGCCTTGAGACACAAACAGTTCACCTTCCCACTGCCATATTTCCAATCCAAGGAAATAATGAAGGAGGCCCAAATCATTCATCTCAAACTCCTTTGCAATATCTTCCTTGCATGAGTGTATCAAATTCTCATCACTTGTTAGTATTAAATCATCAACATAAAGTACAATGATTAAAAGCTTACCCTCCACCACAATCTGGTACAAGTTTGCATCTGCCTCACTCTGGGTGAAGCCAAGTCCAGTGAAATAGTTGTCGATCCGAGTGTACCAAGCACGAGGTGCTTGTTTCAGCCCATACAACACTCTTTTGAGCCTTCACACATGTGACTCATTGCTAAAGATCTCAAATCCTTTAGGTTGCTCAATGAAAACCTCTTCCTCAATGGTCCCATTAAGGAACGCAGTCTTCACATCCATCTGATGAATGTGTCAACCCATCTACACTTAGAGAGCAAGGATGGTCTGTATGGAAGAATACCGTGTGATAGCTGCAAAGGTTTCTTCATAGTCAATCCCCTCTATCTGTGAGAAGCCCCGGGCAACAAATCTTGCCTTATACTTCTCAACGCTCCCATCAGTAGCTTGCTTTATCTTGTAGATCCATCTTAATCCTAAAATTGATTTTCCCACCGGCCTTGGAACAATCTCCCAAGAACTGTTTCTGACAATGGAGCCATACTCCTCCACCATGGCATCTACCCATGTGGGCTCCTACACTGCTTCTTTGAAAGAAGATGGCTCTGTCACGATACACTTTCTCATAAGAGCCATGTATCTAGTAAATCGGTCAGGTGACTGTCTCTATCTGCGCTGTGATGTAGGGACTCCTACATTCTGTGCCGCATCAAGCTTCAGTCTCTCAACTTCTATGATATGCTTTCTTCCTTCTCTGATGTTTGGTTCTGCATGAGTGGACTCCTCCACTCCATGAATCTCCTCTTGTGGCTGATCCACATCCAGAGGTTCATCTTTGGGAACAAGAAGTTCCTCTTCTGCATGCAAGTGTAGCTCCCTCTCAAGTGACAACTTCATGGCTTTCACCTCATTGAATTTTATATCTCGTTGCACAACAGTCATCCAACTATATAGAAAATACACACGATAATTATGGGGTGTTTCTGTGTACCCCACAAATATCCCAACTTCTGTAGTCGGCTCCAGCTTCTTCCTGGCATCCTTCGTCACATGAATGTAAACAGGTGAGCCAAAAATCTTCAAATGAGAAATACCAGGGTTCTTACCAGTAAAAGCTTCTTCGGGTATACTCATGCCAAGTACTCTATGAGGACAATGGTTTTGCACATAAACCGTAGTGTTGCATGCTTCCGCCCACAAGTGCATCGGTAGGCCCTGGCCATGCAGCAATGCTCGTGCATCACCCACGATGGTTCTATTATTCCTCTCCGCGACCCCATTCTTATATGGGTTATGAGGCACTATGAGTTCTCTTTGAATTCCTTCTTTGCTACAGAAGTCTTTGAATTCGCCCGAGATGTATTCACCACCATTATCGCTCCATAGAGCTTTCAATTGCTTCCCCGACTCCTTCTCCACCAATGCCTTGAACTCACAGAACTTTGAGAACGTTTCACTCTTCTTCTGCATGAAGAAGATCCAAAATTTACGAGAATATTCATCAAAAAATATAACATAATACCTATTTTTTTTTGTTGAAGCAACCGAGAAAGGTCCACACAAGTCTGTGTGAATTCTCTCCAGGATCACCGAAGCACAGTTCTCCTTCTCATGAAAGGTGGTATTCACACACTTACCCATACTAAATCCCTTGCACTGATCTGACTGTCCAAGAGTAGCCTTGGTAAGTCCAGTAGAAATCTGCTGCAAAATCTTCAAAGTGCCATGGTGAAGATGGCCTAATCTCCTGTGCCATAATTTTCCCTCATCCCGACTCACCACTTCTTCTACTTTGCCCACCATTGCAGTGCAGCCATATACCTCAAGCTTGTAGAGATTCTTAATTAAAACCCCTATATTATTGGTTTGACCCGTTGTTTTATGTCGAAGGAAGGTTTTTCCCTCACTGAAAACAACATCATAACCTCTGTCTTCCAGCGTTGCGACTGAGACCAAGTTATTCTTCAGACCTAGAACATGAATAAAATTCTTCAACAAGAATGGATTACTAGACTCCCTCTCAAAGGTAATGGTCCCAATGCCATTTTCACTGTACCAACCATCGTCGCCCATCTCTATATGCATCTAGAGGTCCTTCTCCTCCAAGTTACTAAACAACTCTTTGTCACCCATCATATGGAAAGATGCACCACTATCAAGATACCACACCGATCCCATACAACTTGAAACCAAGCATGCGATCAAAGAGAAATAAAGTTCAAATTGTGAGGCTAAGGCCTCTCCAGCTGCAGATCCAGCAACCTTATTTTTCTTCTTTTTCTGTGGACAATTAGTGGTGAAATGTCCATGTTCGTGATAGTGAAAACACTTCACTTTGGAAAAATCCTGCTTCTTGCCTTTAGCATCATATTTTGAAGGATGTTTCTTCCCCTTCCCTTTCCTTGCTTTGGTATCCAAAGTGCAATTCTCTTCATATTCATTCTTCGATGAAGATCCATCCCCGTTACCCCGCCTTATCTCCTCCTGCACAAGATCTGACCAAAGTTGCTCCCATCCCGACAGTTTCTCTTGTCCATTGACAAAGTCTTCGTAGCTATGCCAAATCTTCAGAAGCCCAAGGAGAGCCAAGCTCACCATGTCTTCATCATCAACAGTAACCCCCACACTTCCCATTTCATCCTTGCAATGGAAAAAATTCGTGAGGTATTTTGGAATATTGTCGCCTTTCTCCATTTTTATTTTTCTGAGCTTGTCTTTAAGCGCCAACTTCCTCTGGTCACTTCTGCTTTGGAAGAAGTCTGTCAAAGCCTTCCACATTAATAATGGAGTAGCTTTCCTATGAAGGTTGGATGAAATATGGTCCTTCACACCTTCCAAGAGAATCCTTCTCGTCTTTGCTGTCTTCTTTTTCCATGCGTCAAGAAATGCAGCATCGCTAGATCCCGGCTTAGGAACATCGCTATCGATGAACTCCTTCAGTCCATTATCCTCCAGCACTGTCTCCATCCTATCCTTCTAGGCTATGTAATTCGAGCTCCCATCAAGGGCATACTCCAGTAGTAATCCATTGAAAGCCATTTCAATGTATACTCAACTTTTGCACCAAGAATCTTCTGTAGCAAATTCGAATTGTCCACCAGCACAAACTCACTTTACAATTCCAATATTCAATTAGCAATGCTCTGATACCATGTATAATTATATGCACTAAGAATGCATATGTCCTAGATCCACCTAATCTCACACTATTTAACTTTATGAAAGATACTAAATCTATTCCACGTGTTAAGCTTTGCAGAAAATTTAATTGCACATACATGTAAAGCATAAATAAAAATAATCACACATAACACAGTTTTTTTTAACCAGGAAAGCCTGAAGCTGAAAACCCCAACTATATATTATGTATCATGGAATCATATGACAATCCTCAGAAAAAGCTAATCAAGCTCTCAGTATAGCAAAATTGTCATACACTAATCAGGAACAATCTTGCAAATCCATGCACCGATCTTGCCTCTTGCTAGCCTGCCTCCACTGCGCAATCCCTGCTGAAGAATAGCTCTGAATGAATTCGAATTGACCTTTCCTTGACTGCGCAATCCTCATTGGAAACTTCAGTGTATGTGTGATGCAATCAATGCATCACTATAGTCACAACAGATAGTCCATCTTTCCCTTTCACCTATCTCTCCACTGGGTCTCCACTGAAACTACCATGCACTGTAGTTAACTATTGTATTGTTCAGTTGATTAATGAGTTATTATTTGTGAATTAATTCACTCCATTCTCACTAGTGTATAAATCAATTAGAATAGATACAAATAGCTCAACTGAGTCTAACTGAGTTAAACTGAATACAACTCCATAACTACTTCTTCCAACTGTGTTATAACTCTACCACTTGAGTTCTAACTGAGTCCTCCATGCATTAGCTCCAGTAAACCCTTGGAAATTGCGTAATTCCCTCACTCACTGATATGCCACATATATGCACTGAAACAAAGTGATCCAAGAGAATAAGTTTTTGTTTAGTGTCTGATTATTATTAAGAGTTAATAATAATTAACATGCATCTATTTTTAGATCAGCGATCTATAAATATACTTCGCCCAATATTCTAAAAATAGAATTTCATCTATTTTTCCAACTTGATTAACCATCCATAAATAACATCCTGCAACTTCTGAAATATGATCATCTTGTCTAAAAATAGACATAGTCTAAAAATAGACTTGCGCCAAAAATAGCCTGCGGGCCCACTTAGTGAAGGCGCTCTTTTCACTAAGCTCATCATCTTGTTGAATCTCAACAAACAGGTCCCATCCATATGTGCCATCAAGCCCATGCAAGTTTTCCTCCACCAAAACTGCGTTGTCCATCAAGAAGGTTCAATGTATCTAGACAGCTTTGTTGACTTGGTCAAAGTAGACTGAATCAACATAATCCCATCTCTGTTCACACCCAAGGGTGCTCAAATTAGCTGCTTATTCTTACTTCTTTCACATTAGGAGTGTTATTGATCCTTATAAAGAAGTTAATGGGCCTCCCTGCCCATTTATTCACCTATGTAGTGATAAAAAAAACTCTAATATTCCATTTAGCTTGAAGGCTAAAAATTTGGAATATTACATCTTTTCACTAGGAAAGTCTTCTATCCCATGGGCAAGAGAGTTATGAACCTTTGGAGCTGATATTTTATACCTTGGCATCGAGCCAACCCAGTGCTTCAACCTACAACACAGTTTCCCTTCCAGGACTGCGTTATTTGCAAGAAGGAGGTTGTAGGGTGTTTTGACTTGCTTTTTTAGGAGAGATCTCTGGTGCTGGGGCTTTGCCCTTCATTATGGTGATCCATGGATTAGCTTGCTGATCCATGTTCTATACAGATATTATCTGCTTCTATTGTAAACATATTCAGAAATTTCTGAATACTTTTCAGATCTGCTACTTTAATCTCATATCTACTCTCTGTATTGTATGATTTGATCAAAACCCCAAGGGGATCTTGTAAAGGAACCTTTCTAGTGTACAGATCTGAAATGGATCTGATATTTTGTACACAGATATGCCCTAGATCTGGAGTGTAATATACAGCTGCTACAGCTCTTATAAATAATTTTTTCAAGCTATTTTGTATTCAATACATGTGTTGCAGCCCTCTTTTATGAGGAGTTTCTTCTATTTTGTCTTCTACATTCTGTTGTATATTGTAAGAGCATCATTATGGATCTAATTTATTATTGTATATATAAAATTTGATCCTTCTTATTGGTATCCTTCTCATTCTCTCAAAACTACGTTATTTCTGAAGCAATTTGTTGCACATAGCTACAGCCCTCCTCTTTGGGTGTTTTCTAGCTATACTAGGTGATGGGAGGTCTGTTTACCTCACCTAGTTTGATTTGTTTTTGGTCTCCTTTTGGATCTAGACACTAGATCCAATGATCTAAGGGATCCAAAAGCTGTAAATTAATTTCATTTCATATATTTCTAAGGAGTGCATTATTTTAGCAGGCTTTGCTATGCATTCCCATTTTGGGATATTACAGTGTTATCAGAGCACCTTTCTTGGCATAGCCTATGCTTTAATTGAAGAGACAAAGACAATATAAACTCAGAAGAAGATGAGCCTCTTACTGAGAGAGAAAAGAGGTATCAGAATAGAATCCAGAAGAAATTTGATTACACCAATGATGATCAAGACAAGGGTAAAGCCCCTGAAACTGGAAGTGATAAAGAAGGAGTCTCCTGGGAGGTTGCATCCAGGTGAAAGCTCTGGAATGTCTCACCACTGGAATGATCAACCAATGAACCAGCCACAAGCTCCACAATGCTCATGAGAAAGCATCCCTTGAAGAATATTTTGAAGAGTACGAGTCCCAGAATCAGAGATTCAAGGACCACCTGATTTTTCAAGAGTTTTGTCACCTCAAGGACAAAATAAGACCAAGGCATCAATATAGAGATGGTGGATTCACTCATAATCATGATCTACATCACTCTATGGGCAGATTATTTTTACCCAAGTTTGATGGGTCATCCACTAGTTCTGCCAAAGCATGGGTAGAAAAGCTGGATATCTATTTTCAGTTGAACAAAGTCCCTGAGATGGAAGCTATCAAGATTGCAGCGATGCACTTTGAAGGTGAAGCACACAACTGGTGGTTCCATGGGTTGTCTACATTTGGCCATGCCAATGTGACTGCCTATTTTGAATTTACTAGAAGACTGGTCGAGAGGTTTGACAGAAAGGATCCAGAAGAAACTTTCATGAACCTTGCAAAATTGAAGCAGTTAGGTAATGCAGAATCTTATATCTCTAAGTTTCTGAGATTATATGTTATGGTTCCTAATCTGTCTGCAGCAAGGAGGGTATACATGTTCATTGATGGCTTGGATGAACCTTTGCATGGGTTGGTTAAATATACCAAGCCCATTACATTGCATGATGCCATTAAGAGGGCTAGAGACCTTCAAGAAGCCTTGCCAAAAGCAAAGGTAACCTTTTAGAACAAGCCCTCTTACCTGTTGGGGTTCCCATGTTTTTGCCAGGTTGACAAGACCAAAAGATGAGACAAAATATAACCACTTTCAGACCTTAGGATCTAGCCCTCCTAGGTCTAGAGAGGGATCTCTCTATATTTGCCAAAGGTATATGTATTTTAAGGTTCAAGGTTAGATTTTAGGCTAGTTATAGGCTCAGGGTTGTTGTTCGATTGTTTATGTTTGGTTGTTCGGAATCAGGAAATAAGGGTCCAATATAAGACAAGGATGAGCAAAGAGGGAAATTAGGCAAAGATAGATAACTCAGAGAACATCAAGGCCATTGAGCAATGGAGTCAAGAAAGGATTTACTTGTGTTCAATGTGCAAGCTTTCAGTTGGGCTAGTAATCTAGAGCATTTGGATCTTAAAAGATGGTTGGTGAAATGGAACAGTAAGGACTGAGAATGAATGAAGGAGAACCATCCAATCCTATCTATAGATCAGGTCAGAGGTCATTTAACTCTAGACCTGCTTGGACAAAATCAGAGGCAATACAAGGGATCTTAGAAAGGCCTAGTTGGGGTGGAAAGATCCTAGTGAGGCAGAGACAGGGTTCTAGACCTCCCAGTGTTCTCAACTCATCCAACTAGATACTAACAAGAACATCTAAACATGGATCCCATTAATTCATACATCAGAGAGCAGGCACTAACATCCACTACATTGTTTAAATCAATTGAAATCAATATTCAGATACACATATCAGCAGAAAACATAAAGGGATGGGAGAGCAGCAACTTAAGGTACCTATTAAGGGTAAATCTTATGCCAAACTTCTGATGCGAGCCAGTAGAAATGGAATGAAATGAAATCAAACACAGAGATAGAAAAACATCACCAGCTGCTTTAGATCAGGATCCAAAGAAATATGCTTGTCATATTAAAAACAACACCAATCAGGTACATCATAGCCCACAGCTTGAACATTCAGCCTGAATACATCTAATCTCAGCCTATCTTACAATATTACACAGAGAACTTGTCTCAATAGGAAAATACTTGCTTTTCTCTAATATCTCATCAACAACCAATACAATGTTTCTCTCTGAGTTTTATAGCTGAAGAGAAGCGGGAGAGATAGGTGGGAACTTAAATGCTGAATTAAATTCTTGAAAAGAGGGAGGGCCGAAGACCGTTATGTTTGAACGCTGAGCATTTAATTCCTGTAACCCCTTTATGCAAGAGTAATCTTTTCCGGATATGATTTTGACACCCTTTGGCTGCGGTGTTGTACTTGTGGTAAATAAACAAAGATGAAATAACTACTGGAAAGTCTGCTTCACAAATGTTCTAATTGCTTTGAACTGTTGTCAGGGTGGGAATTCCTTCAGGGACATTGTGCATAATAAAAGTTGTATGGGCGCCCTGTACTTGATGAAGAAAAACATTCTGCCACCCAATAAACCCTGATATTACCTTTTACTTGCGCTCAGGACCTTTTGATCGATCCTCGGGGTCTTCAAACTGGTGCTTTGCTTCTTTAAACTACAGATTTAAGGCTCAAGGTTTCCTTTTACATGCCTTAATCTTCTTTGCTTTGTACTGAAATACTTTGCCACTCCACCTCTGCCTCTGTCCATGAATTTTGAGCTTTAATGGTGCTGGAAGGTTTTCTACAGAGTTTCAACCCTGTTCTCTTTAATGAACGTCCTGTCTTCACCTTCCAGGGTCTTTGATCATAAATTCTGCCGTGGAAGATGATCTTCCCTGATTTATCTCTCCTTGTAGCAGAGATGTGCATCATAGTTGTCATTAGATTTTGAAAACCCTGCAAAACAGGTACACTGGTTGAGAAAACATGCATGGACACGATGGAGACGATGGGAACAGCCATGCAGAAGGAACAGACCGTGGAATTGTGCAGGAACATGGTGCGAACATTCATGGCGTGGAGAAAGGTGGCGGAATGCAGTCGCAGGCGGAGAAAATGAAATTTCAACGAAGAACATTGAAAATGGCCTTTTTGGATGAATGAATATGAATGGATGGGAAGATCGTACGGTGGGTACACGTAGAGATGACGTGGCGGGACCGGGGACAGTGGAACAGTCAATGGTGGAGGGACAAATCTGGACCGTTGATCACGGTGGGGATCAATGGTGGAGGGACAAATCTGGACCGTTGATCACGGTGGGGATCAATGGTGGAGGACGACAGACGGCAGCCCAGGGGTGTGGCGAAGATGGTTTAACCCGTGCGCAACTTAGACAAATGACGACCGTTGGATGAGGCGCTCGAGATTTGACGGCCTGCATAAATTTCGCTGCGTGACTTGGACTGAAAGATAATGCGCGGGAAGAAAGCAGTTTTGCTGTCATACAGGGGACAGGTGGCGAGCGCTGAATGGAATTGCTGGGTGCTCGGGGAAAACCACCTACCACGCCTAAGCGGTGTAAAATAAACCAGGCGGTTTCGCGCTATTTCGTGGTGGGGCCCACAGAAGTGGGTACATTCTGGACCGTTGGATTATTGCTTTAAACGGACGGCGATGGCACGGGGTGTGAAATGAACGCGAAAACACGGGGGGCATCGGGGTTAACGTTCGCCGTTTGATCAACCAAAATCAACGGCTGCCGTCGCGCCCGGTGAACAACAAAGGTAAGCGCCTTTTGGACTTCGCGGGAGGTTTCAGCATGGGATCACATGGAGGAAAAGGCGCGCGGCTATCAGAAGAGGGGCTAGGCTTGATATAAGGTTTAGAGTGGGTTTTCAAGCCATTTCAACACATTTTGAAGCCCTATAAGGGTAACGATAGTGGAATAGAGGGTGTTAGCCATCAGTATTTTTTGCATGTTAGTGATGACTATATCTTCAGCTGAGTTTTCTAGAAACTGATTTCCTTATGTCAATATGTCATCCAGAAAACCCTCCCAAAACTTTTTCGCCTTTCTACCTATTCAGTCCGCCCCTGGCAAAACCACAACCTCCTTGTCAACAATCATATCTAACCTCAGCCTTATTAGTCTGCCCATCAGCTTTAAAAGGCAAATCCACATCTGTTTCAAAGGTCTCTCCTATGTTAGGAAGTGGCGTTTAGGACATTTCACCTTTGGCAATCATCAAAAAGCCAAAAAATCCCTCATCTGTAGCAGACCTACCATGACTAATCCCTTAATTTGCTAATGAAACTGACAAACAGCCTTAAGTCGCGCCACTCATATTCCCTAGGTCTCAGCACTGCATGAAGCCCATTCTCAAGCTGACTAGTAGGTTTTTCACTGTGTTCTATGGTTCTTCAAAGACAGGAAATATGTTTCATCTCATGGAGTAAATGTTTGAGTTTACAGTTAGAGGAACAGCTGCTTCTAAGTGTATTATGAGCCTGAGATGAAGCTGCAGAACAAAGGTCACTCATCAGGACCTTACAGCTCTTTCCAGCATAAAAATAACAGTAAGAAAGAGTCACCACTGTCTCAGCAAAATGGTAAATTGTCAAGGCCCAGAACCTCCTTCATTTACAAGCAGAGGGTTAGGGCGCCTCCTTCATCCATAAGCAGAGGGCGCAGGCCAGAGTTGACTCAGGAAGTTGCAAAAGTCCAGGTTTACCCTGACTGAAACAATGAAACAATATCTTCAGGTTTCATGAATGTAATTGCTGACCATAACAGGATTGTAGTGGAAGTATGATAAGCTCAAAGGAAAGGGGAGTTTAGCCTGATAAAAGAGATCATCTGAAACTTTCAAGTCAGGTGAATGGTTGAAACTCTAGAAGGCCTGTCATCAGTGAACTTTCCAAAGCACAAGGACCCTGTCTATCCAAAAGATCAAACATAACAGATGATAAACAAATGTCATTACACAGGCAGGAGAAAGTTCTTGGTTTTTCAAGAAAGCAATGACCTTCATAGTCACAAAGAGCTTTGTCAATATAACAGGTCATGAGATGAACAAGCCAAGTGACAAATAGCTCAACAACCTTAGAACAGTGTCACTGTGGCTAGGTTTTCTTCAAAAAACACAGTGATGCTTGCAAATAGTGATGCCTAGATTGATGTTGTTCAAACGATTTACTTACCACCACATTCAGAGAAAGGCTGTGTTTTGACATAGTGGTAAAAGGGGGCTTCTGATACTTTACCTAATGAAGGGCCTCCTCCATATATGAGCAGAGGGCCAAAAATCATTGCAGGCTGTTGAAAATTGGTAAGTCCAAAAGTACAGGGAAAAGACACAAAGAAATTGAATGAAGGAAAGTGTTACTGTCTATAATATAAATGTATTGATCTCCCTCCTCAAAAAGCTATCTGTCAACAGTCCATCCAGTTTAAAAGAGAAAATGTTGAACATATTGTATGCTTTGAATGCCAAAGGAGCAGTTAACTTAAAAATGGTTAAAGACATTCCATGACCACTTATCCAGAAATCAAAGGAAATCCTTCTGAGCAAACAAAGAAGTCTAGGGTGAAAGGATGCAACCTAAAAGTGTATTTACAGTCCATAGAGAAACCTGTGAAACACCTAGAAGCAGCAATTTATCAATGGGAAAGTAAAACAATGACCAAGGATGAGTCATAAAATGCATAAGTACAGGTATGCAATAGAAAAAGAGACAATTTGAGCATATGTGTGCCACTGATATCAAAAAGAAGTTTTTTTCTCCTTGAGGAAAGGGTCAAGCAACAAAACAATATCATATGTCAAAAGTCCAAGAGAGGCGCCTTTCAAGAAGAGGTGTTTACAACTTTTCCAACATTTTTAGTGCATTATGAAATAGCCATTATTTACTAGCAATCACCAAGAGAGAGAGGCAGTGAACATATGTCCAGTCATGAAATGTTGCTATTGACAAAAAGGGGTTTAATATGCTGATCAGAATAGAATAAAGACTGTGTGCCAAAAAGCCCTGTTTTCATATTTTACAAGTTTGTCTTTTCAAATAAGGAGGCAAACTGGTATATGATCTGATGATTAGGCAGATTTGTTTTTGAGGAACTATCACTGTTTATATTCCCTAAAAACAGACACAATGGCCATTATCCTAAAAGACAGTTTCAGCACAAAGATGCAGTATAGCAAAAGCAGTGACAGGGAAGTGACACAGTGAGTTGTCAAGCAGAGAATCCTGTTATAAAAAGAAACAGCTAGTAGACTGGCACTTACAGTCCAGAAGGAAACCTGTAATTCACCTAAGGATCGAGATTGTCAAACTAATTGCAAAGGCGCCAATGGTCTCCTGTAAGTGGTAAAGCAGCTTTCAAATGCCTTTGACAGTTTTTAAATGACCTTTCTTTTGTTTACATTATCACCTAAAGTGCCAAAAAGAGGGACAAAGTCGAAATTTTGAAATGTCCCTCTTATGAGAACAGGAATGTAACTTCGTGAGTAGGCAAAGCAGATTTGAAGGATTATCACTGTTTAAAAAGCAACTTGATACAAACACGGTTTTGTATCATTTAAAAAGGGGCGGATATATATATTCAAAATGACCGTTTGACATTTATTTGAAAAATGATATGAGGTTGAAAATGTCAAAAGAATGGAATAGGGAAATAAGTAAGTCACTTCTGAATTTCAAAAACCAATTTCCGCAGCTCCCAAGCATCACAATGCGTTTTCAAAGGAATTGAGGTTTTCTGCATTGTTTTAGGGCGGCGCGACGGGCCTGGAAAGTGGCGCGACGTGCCTGGGCGTCGTTTTGTGAAGGCTTTTAACGTCGGCGCGACGTGCCTGTAGGCGGGCGCGACGTGCCTGTAGGTGCCCGCCCGACCACACGACAAGTCGACCCGACTGGCCCGACAAGGGGTTTTTTTTGCGCGACGGGTTTGTTATCAAGAATGCCGCGCAAGTGCCAAGGGTCCCCAGCAGTGTTTTGGCTTTCAAAAGCAGGTGTTTGTCAAAATTCGAGGTATTTTATATACTCCCCCATCGAATTTCAAGGTTTTGAGAAAAAACAATAAGCTTTAAAACCATGGACCTTGTCATTTTAGTTAAAGGCACAAGCAGTCATTTTTACACAGCAAGCTGAAGTTTTGAAATATGATAAGAGGCCGAGGTTGGTCATTCAAAGAACACATGTCGAGATACGGTTTTTAAAGTAGAAGGTCAATTTGTCTCTTCCTCAAATCAAACAAAAGGCCGAGGAACTCTCTGTAAAAAGCAGTGTTTGATTAAGAGGGGATTTCCGTTGCAAAAAACTCATATAATCTCTGTCAAAGAGCTTGACATCTCCTGTAAAACTCTGTCATTATTATCTCTCAAAAGCAATGAGTGTATGGTCTAAATTACTGTTATACTAATTCTTCCACCAAAGCTAAGTTTGCTCTTCCCTTGCACTGTATTGCATCATTGCGGAAAATTGTTGACAGAGAGTTTTCTAAAGGTGAATATTACATTGAAGGGCAGATTTAATTAATGTTTTTCTAGCTCTGGAGGCAGGGTTGTTGGTGATTAGGCACGATGGTTGATGGTGGTTTTTTAACATCAAAGCCAGGAATATAGATGTATTGGTGGACTTTTAAACTCACAAAGCAGGGGATTTGTTTCCTAAACCACTATTGCACTGACTTTACACCTAAACCAAGCCTGTTTTTCTGCACTACACTATATCATTCCGAAGTTTGTTGAACAGAGTTTTCTGAAGGTGAAACAGGTTCATTTTCCAGAAGGCAGGGTTATTGCTGATGGGACATTTATTGATGATCAAGTGAACAATTAGAGGCAGGGGTATATAAATGTCTGGATGGATTTTTTAAACTCACAGAGCAGAAAGTTTGTTTCCTAAAAAACCACTGTTGCACTTACTTTCTCACCTAAACTAAGTCTGCTTGTTCATTACACTATATTGTCATTCTGAAGATTGTTGGATAGAGTTTTCTGAAGGTGAAACAGGGTATTTTGTTGATGATTGAGCATTTGTAGATGATTAGGCATTTATTGATGATCAAGTAAACAGCAAGGGCAGAGTTATAAAGGCAGTGATTGACTTCTCAAAAAGTCACAAGTGAAAGGTTCTTCTCTTAACACAGTGGGCTATTTTTCACCTAACCACAGGGTCTCTTTCTTTTCCCACTGTGTGGTCTCCACAGAAGTCTGCTGACAGGGGCATGTTTCAAGGTAAATGACCTAAAAGAGCAGGGTTATAATTTTGAAGGTTGGTTTCAAAAACAAAAATACAAATGCAAACAGGCCTCTAAGCAAAATCACAAGAGGGGATTTGTTCAAGACTGTGCACAAAGAATCTACAAAGCAGTTCTTACACATAGTGCCATTGTTGAGAAGGATACATAGCTGAAGTGCATCCAAATTTGAAGAACTATTGTTAATAAGTGTTGAAGGGGGCTTATTCAAGGAAACATTGTTACATTTCATCCAAACCACAGGGTCCATAACTGTCCAAGCAGTTTGGTGGCTTGTCTCAATCCAGGAGAGCATTCTTCATACATTGAAGGCAGTGTGCCTCTTCCAAGCCTGTTTCAAGTCAGAATGCCTCCAAAACGAGATCACAAAGGCGGAAAACATAAGAGATATGAGCCTATCTCCATAGAAGAAATCAATGCTCATCCCTCAGTACTTTTCAATTTCCATGAAGTAGGCTGTCTTGATTTCTGTCAGAGGATAGAGGAAGTCAAGAGTTTCTCACCGCTTACACATTTGTGCGCCTTGAGATTCAAGAACAAACACTTCCAGCTTGCAGGTCTTGACTTCAAAATCTCTCCAAGGTATGTATCCAAGGCTACTAAGATCCCGTATCATGGTGAAAAGTGGTTTAAGCAAGCACATCTTGATCTGGAGGATTATAAACCTTTCATCAAGCCGGACCATAGGGAGACCATCACTGCTATTTTTCCTTTCTCTTATCTTCTTGACAGTTATGCTCCACTGATGAAGGCCATAATGAGATACTTCACTTGTGAAGGGAGGTTTAGCCCAATCTTTGCCTATCATGTTCGCTTGTTGATGCATTTTACCAGGAGCAGACAATTAAACCTCCCATACTTTTTGTCCAAAAGCATAGAGAAAATGGCAGCTACTGTCCAAAAGAAAGCTCCACTTCAGCAAATCCCTTCTCTCTTTTATCATTCCTTGATCAAAATCATCTTCTTACACCAGCTGGAGAAGAAAGGAGTTTCATGGGATTTATTCATTAGCCATGCCGATTTCGCCACTGTCCCTCCTGTTCATGTGTCTCCTACTCAGCCTATCCATCGCCCAGTGCCTTTATCTAGTAGGCCTACCCCTAAAAAACTCAAGATGATCACTGGGAAGCCGAGTACACAAGGAGAAGGAGAGGGCAGTGAGCCACAGGGAGAAAAGGAGGATGATGAGCAGCAGCAACCAGATTTAGAAGGACAGCAGCAGTTGGTTATCATTGGACAGCAGCTAGAGGTTGATGAACAACATCAATTTCAGGAAGAAGGGCAGCAACTAGAGGTTGATGAACAGCATAAATTTCAGGAAGAAGGGCAGCAGACAGAGGTTGAGGTACAGCATCAAGTACAGGAAAAGGAACAGCAGCGGACAGAGTTTGAAGAGCAGCAGGTTGAGCAAGCAATTGAAACATCTTTTGAGCCACAAGCTGGACAGGATGTTGGGGAAGGACAGCAAGCTGAAGCTGCCTCCTCAATGGTGACCAAAACTGCCCCTAAGAAGGAGAAATTGCCCAAAAGGACAACTCCTAGCTTACCAAGGAGAAAGAGCGCTAGATTGGCTTTCAAAGGCAAAAGTATAGTTAGAGAAAGCGCCAAGCATGGAGGTAAATCAGCTGTCATCCCTATCCCGAGCGATGATAGCGACAATGAGGCACGCATCCTTGAAAATCTCCTCATTCACAAAGAAGGTCAAATTGAGGTGTTACAAGAAGATCTCCAAAGGGCAAGGAACTTAAATCATTTCTTGGAGGTTGAGAACAAACAAATGAAATTTCATGCAACCATTCATGAGGCAAGGGCCATCAAGTACAAAAAGGAGGCAGAAAGGGCGCAAGTAAGAATTGAAGAGCTTATTGGCGAATTTGATGATGAAGAAGAGGAGGACCAGCCTAGGCGAAAGAGGCCTAGAACCATCGGGCTTAGGAGAGCCCTGGAGAAACAGAAGGCTGAAGAGCAAGCTCAATTCGAAGCTTTTCCTCTCACTACCCTCTTTGAGCGGGAAATTGAGGAAAACAAGGAAGCTTGGCTTGAGAGGGCTAACCAGCATCTGGAGACCAAGCTTGAGAAGGCAAACAGGGATCTTGAGCTACAGAGAAAGAGAACTCTTCACTTTCAGAGGCTAAACCAATTCGCCCGGCGCAAATTGAAGGTGGCACAAGAAAAATTGAAGAAATTAAAGGAGAGGCGCCTAGCACGGAAAGAGGCAAAAAGCATATCAGCCCTCGATATTTTAGCTTCAGCTTCGGAACATGTCTCTATGGACCCTTGAGGGTCATCCATGCCAATTTTGGGTCTGTTTCGAAAACTTTTTGTTTTTTGGCATTTTTTGGGTTTTTGGCCAAAAACTCATAAATGCGCCATTTCAGTTTGATGAGTCGTCAAGGGAGGAGGGTGATACCAATGGATTCCATAATTTCATGAGCAGCTCTCCAGCGATTTTCAGGGCATTTGAAGATCATTCGCCCCTCCAAATTGGCGAAAAACAGCCTCATTTTGCACATTCTGCCCGCCATATCAGCAACCTGCTATTTTCTGGGTTTTTGCGCACAGGTACAGTTTTGAGGGACTTTCAGAGATCAGATTGAGGTGATTCCACTTGCGCCGGAAAGCAGACACAGAGAGCTTTCCAATGAGCCATCATGAGCCTCATTTCGACATTGGGAAGGCTTCCATTTGCATCCAGCAAGTCAGGGGACCTTTTTCAGGCATAAATATGAAGTATTTTTGTAATTTTTGAACTCCAAAAATCTGCTTTTCCCAAATGTGCTTTAGGCTATTTTTATCATGGGAAAATCATGTAAAGTCAATATAATTTCCGTTTTTAGCAGTTTTTTAGATATTTTATTAGATATTTTGTGCCTTGGGCTTTGCAAAGCCTCAAGGACAAGTTTAGATATTTTGACTTGGCCAATGGGATAGCTAGTTGCTCCATGAGGTTTTCCTCCTTCTAGCCTATTTATCCCATGGTTCTCATTGTAAATCAGGAGGCTAAACTTGAGAGAAGAATTAATGCATTGGTCATATGAGCTTTGAAGAATACACTTGAGTTATGATGTTTGGATTGCCTCTTGGATGCTTTTGAGGAATGTTGAAGGCTTGTTGATGGATTCCTTGACATGGTAGAATGGTATAGTGCTTCTTAATGTGTTTTGTCTTCTAGTTTTCACTCATATTTCATTTTTTTTGCTGCTATAGATCAGTAAAGATTGATTTTGAGACATGCCCATGGAGGCACCTCAAAATCCCTGAATCTTCATAGCTTGATGTTTTCTTCTCCCTTAGCTATGCTAAAGAATTCTTAGCTGCTCTTTAGTAACCTAAGGTATTGTTGCTAAGTTTTATTCATCAGTTCCATGTATGTTGAGTAGGATGTATGGTTTGCCCTACCTACCTATCAGCTGCCCATAGTTCTGTCCATAAAACTTTCTCTTTGACTGATTTGCTGATCATTTTGTTGAACCAAGGAGGCCTAGTCCCGATCTAGCCCTTTGCCTAAAACTATGAAAACTTATTTTTCCAAGTGCCCAATGACTTAGAGATTATGTTTAGGCGTTCCGGCATAGTTTATGAGTTGTTAGTTTGTCTCATGTGCTTTCCCCAAAGTCTGATAGCCTTTTCCCGAAGTTAGAGGGTCTTATACCTCTATGTATGGCTGGAATGTTTGATTTCTATGTATTGATTAGCTTATAGTTATTCCTAGCATGATTAATGGCTTGCTATTACATGTTTATGTCTGCTATTAACTAGTTTGCACCTGAAATCCCTTGTCTTTCACCAACTTATTGTTCATTTAATCCATTTTTCCCAGAGATCCCTTCTATTGTGAATCAAATCGGCCCTACAGCAGCTTTACATCATCGCCTCATTAGCTTCCTTGACCTGTTTGACCCCATAGCCCAATTTATCTACATCTTGTTATCCAGTTTATGTATTTGATCAGTTTCATCCCTCACAAACTTAAAAACTAAAAAAACCAAAAAACACACTTCATAACTAGCCTAATATCAGAACATCGCAAGTAAACACACCGACATCTTTTTCACTTATAGAGAGAGCCCTCTCTGAGTCCAGGAAGGCTAGGTCCTTGGGCTCCAAAGCTTGGTTTGATGTTACATCGTCATTTGGCTAGCCAATCGGCCAAATCACGGGACCCTAACATAATGGCGATCACTGTGGGACTTATTGAGTACATGACAGTCTAGCAAACTTTTATAGGCTCCTTAGTCCTTCGAATTTTAACTTAAACCATCAGCCTCTAGAATCATTTAGTGTAAAATCTCTGTTTCACCATCTTAGCAAAGTGATGAATCAGGTTTATAACACTCTTACATCCTAGGCTGCACATAAAACTCAGAAAAAACCACAAAAAACTCCCTTAGATTGGTTTTTGATAGTATTGGTGGTGGACCATACAAATATACCTCAAAACAACTAAAAATCCACCTGGCGACTCCACTAACTTCTAGTAAGCCTTACTATTTTCCAAATTCTAGGCTACTATCCGATAAGACCTATCCCATCACTCACTAACATAGCGGGAGATGGTAAGACACTGAGTACATAATAGTCCAGCAAACTTTTATAAGACTCTTTGGTCCTTTAGGTACCATAAACAAGCAAGCAGCCCATAGACCCATTTTTAGAGTAAACTCTTTTTTATTCTCATCACCCTAGCAAAGTGTTGAAACAAATCTAGGATACTTTAACAAACCATAGGCTGCACATAAAACTCAGAAAATCCAAAAACATTCTCAGATTAGTTATTGGTGGTGGACCATAGCTATCTTCACAAAAACAACCCAGTTCCACCTGGCGACTCCACTAAACCATCCCTTTTATTTTTGACCATCCTTCGCCTTAGTATAACTTTAGAAAAATCACTCATCCAAAACATTCACCAATACCATTCTCTCTGAACCCTGGATCTAAAATCTGGCTTCACGAAGAATCAATACCAGATCCCATCCAGACCCAAATCCCCCTATCATAGTAGATGACCCAGAGAAGATTCTGTGGCAAGCTTCTGAAACCGATCATCTAGCTACCGATAGATCCATCCGTAGAACAAGATCTGTACCTAAACATCGCACTAGCCTACTAGATTCACCTTTGGAACCAGAGCCATCACAAACTCTTCCCAGAAGCAAATCATATAGTAGGATAGACTTTGACGATCTTGAACCCCTAAGCCCACCACAGAGTCTTATTAGAGAAGCTTCACCCACCACTCCTCCTGATTTCCAGCTTCTCTATCAGTTTGGCTCTTATCATCCCAGATCTGCTCAAAACCAGATCACTAGTCCAAGTTCATCCGTCACACCTGGTCAAACCACCGCTGTTCATACCACTTCATTTCAGCCTACCAGTCCTCATCTTGCGCATCATCCATTAGCTCCAGTCATGGCAGCCTGGTACGCACCTTTGGTGTTACCACCACCTTTAGCTCCTCTCCCAAACAAATATCAAGACAAGATCCCACACTTTACTGGAGAAGATACCACCACACCTCAACAGCATATAAGTAGAATGACTGATGCTTATGAATACCTAGAGGTACAAGACGAGACCGTCCGAATGAGAATATTTTCCCAAAGTCTTAGTGGTGAACCCAAAGCATGGTTCAAAAGCTTAGCTCCAAACAGTATCCATGATATCCCAGAACTACATCAAATCTTCAGAAATAGGTGGGAAGTCCGAAGAAACCCCATTCAAATCCTGTCAGAATATAACAGCCTAAAACGGGAAAATGGGGAAAGTGTCCAAGCTTACTGTACTAGGTTCAACTGTGTATATAACTCCCTCCCACCTCTTTTCAAACCTCCACTTGGTTTAGCTTTGGCAAAATTTCCTGAGGGTTTTGATCCGGACATGACATATCACCTAAGAGATAAGGATCCCCCTACCTTGGAGGAAATGCAACAAATAGCTATAAAAGCAGATGCCAACTTAGCTGAAAAAAGAGCAAGGACTAGATCAGAAAGAAAGGTCACATATAGGGATGAGGTCTCCACTTCATCGCCTTCCCTGGATCCCAGAATAGATGACTTAGTTAAATCCATGGCTAAAATGTGGGAAAAGATCAATGAAAAATCTCCTGTTAGGGACAACCAGCCAAACCCTCCAATCAGAAACCGAAATCAAAACTTTAGGAGGGAACAGCCCCAAAACAGACCAAGGGATAATGACCAACAGATCAGGCCACCTTTCAATGAAAACTATGTAGAAGGGGATGATAGGGATACAGAACCTCTTGATGAAAGTCATCTAAATCTCGTAGGGTCTGATAGTGAAAGTGAGGTATACCTCACTGCAGAAGAACAAGAGCTATGTTCTCCTAACAAGGATGAGACCAACTATAAAGATCTCGATGATCCTGCCTTAGACTTTCAAAATGCCATAATAGAAGCGCATCGGCAGTATAATCTTAGAAGCAAAAAGAACCAAAACTATTCCAAAAAGAATAGTCCTGACTATACCAAAGCCTCTGACAAAGTCCTAAATGAGACCATGGATAAAAGCAAAATTAGGGCCCAAAAAACTGACCAAAACAAGGGTAAGGCCATTCAGACAAGTATCAGCTCAGATATTCCTAGTACCTCTACAGAAATCCCAAAGTTGACTGTATCAAAAGAGGCCCCAAGCCAAAGTCAACAAATTAAGAACATAGAAAGGGTTATGTCTGAGAAAGCTGAAACAAATCTACCCAAACTACCTATTCCTTTTAGCTTCGAAGGGGAAATTTCCAAAATAAAAATTACCATACCCCTTACAGAGCTAGTAACTATTGATAGGTATAGATCTCGAATTTTCAAAGTATTTGACCTAGAGAACAAGGCTGACACCTTGAATATAACTGACGAGAAACCTGAGCTTTTATTTGGCCCTAAAATAGAAGGTAAATATCAAGAAGGATCTATTTCTCCTTTCTACATAAGCTTAAACATCCGGGACAAAATATTACATAATGCCATGTTAGATTCTGGTGCCTCCCATAACCTCATGCCTAAAGCAGTCATGGAAAACCTAGGACTGGAAGTGACTCAACCTTACAAAAACCTGTATTCTTTCGACTCGAGCCAGGTCAAATGTGTAGGTCTGATAAAAAATATAGACTTTGCCCTAACGCAACTACCAGCCAAAAACTTAGTCATGGATGTAGTAGTGGCTGACATCACACCTAAGTATGGAATGCTACTATCAAGAGCATGGGCTGCCAAAATACAAGGTAGCCTTCAAATGGATATGTCATTCGCTACTATCCCGGTTTTCAACCAAACCAGGAGGTTGTACCGAGAAGCTCGCATGAAATACATGGTTAGCAACAGAGATAAGCCAAATAATACCCCCATCTATTCCATTCATTCCAATTTAGATTCTTTTATCTTATACAATGAAGATGATATACACAAGCAGATAAAAGAAAATGAAGACATGTCCAAACCATTACGGAATGAAGAACTTGATAACCAAAGTCCCAAGAAACCTGAGAAACAGCTCAGTATCATGTATGAAAAGGAAACTCTTTGGAGTATAAGCTTTGATGGTTCTTGTGGCAAGACAGGTTCAGGAGCAGGCATCTGGATACACAATACTAAGGAAGGTCATTCTTTCAGATTAGAATTCCAATGTACAAATAACATTGCGGAATATGAAGCCCTCCTCATTGGTCTACACATGCTTAAAGATTTAGGTGCCAATAGAATAACAGCTCAAGGGGACTCAGAACTTGTAATCAGGCAAATCAAAGGTGAATATTCAGCCAAGAACCCAAGACTGAGAGAATATAGGAATGCAGCTTTGGATATCCTTAAAACTTTCGAAAAATATGAACTCACCTATATCCCTAGGATTCAAAACATTTTGGCAAATGAGCTTGCCTTTGCTGCAAGCACTAGCCAAATACCATGCATAAATGAGCTGTATGACATCCAAGTGAAACACCGCCCTACCATACCAGATAATCTCGACCATTGGCAAGTATTCCAAGATGATGATCAAATTGATGATTTCCTCCAATCTAGAAATGAGTTCGAAACAATCAAAACAGACTCAGAAAATGAAGAGAGGGAACCCAACCTAGGTCAAGACCAAGAGCTAAATCCACCTTTATGGACCAAAAAAAACCTGGTAGACCATCCATGTGACAGGGAGATAGAAGAAGACATTGACCAAAGAGAACTTGAAGTCTTACACTGCGAAAATGACACCATACCTAGAGGGCTCGCACCTTTAGAAGAATTGTTTGACTTTAATGACGTGGCCAAAAAGCCTAAGATGGAATCTACAGAAGATGACATAGAGGAATACAACATAGGAAGCCCAGAAGAGCCGAAAAACATTAAACTATCCAAAACCCTCCCACCTAACATAAAACATAGGTACATAAATCTGTTCAAAGAATTTAAAGATGTGTTCGCATGGGGGTACCAAGATTTGAAATCATATGATACCAGCATCATCCAACATAAAATTCCCCTTAAAGAAAACCAAAAGCCTTTTAAACAGAAGTTAAGAAGGATAAACCCGATATTACTCCCATTGGTTGAAAAGGAAATTAAAAAGATGTATGATGCCGGGATAATAGTATCTCTCCGATATTCTGAGTGGGTCTCAAATTTAGTATCAGTTAGGAAAAAGACTGGTGAAATCAGACTCTGCATCGATTTCCGAAACTTAAATAGGGCATGTCTAAAAGATAACTACCCTCTGCCCAAAATGGACCATATACTTCAGAAGGTAGTAGGCGCTAAAAGAATCTCATTGCTTGATGGTTTTTCTGGTTATAACCAAGTATTGGTTTATCCTACCGATCAGCATAAAACAACTTTCACCACCCTCTGGGGCACTTTTATGTACGTTAAAATGCCTTTCGGACTAATGAATGTTGGCGCCACATTTCAAAGAGCCATGGACATAGCTTTCTCAGAAGACATAGGTATTTTCATAGTCATATATCTCGACGATATAACAGTATATTCTAAATCAGATGAAGAACACCTAGCACACTTAAGAAAAGTCTTCAACAAATGCAGGAAGTATGGTTTGTCCCTAAACCCCAAGAAAACACTTTTCAGTCTAGAAGAAGGAAAACTCCTAGGTCACATTATTTCGGAAGAAGGAATTAAAATAGACCCCCAGAGAATCGAAGGTATTTTACAGATAAGTCACCCCAGAACCATAAAGGAGTTACAGTCCTTTATCGGCAAGATAAATTTCTTAAGAAGATTCATTCCAAATCTTGCTGAGCTCCTAAAAGAGATCACAAATATGTTAAGAAAGGAGGTCGGGGTTAAATGGACTATCGAAGCCAAAAAATCTTTTGAACTAATTAAAAGGGCTCTAACTGAAACACCAGTATTGATAAGCCCTGACTTCACCAAAGATTTTTACATCTTCTCATTTGCCTAAGAACATACAATAGCTGCGGTGTTGTTGCAGAAAAATGCAGCTGGGCAAGAACAACCCATTGCCTTTTTTAGCAAATCCCTAAGAGATGCCCCCTTGAAATATAACATCATGGAGAAACAAGCATTCGCATTGGTAAAAGCATTAAAGGATTTCCGAGTTTACATTTTGCATTCTCATGTCATAGCTTTTGTTCCTAACACTGTTGTCAAGGACATTCTCAACCAAGATCCTGATGGTAAAAGGGGAAAGTGGATTGCTATCATCCTAGAATATGACTTAGAAATTAGACCTACTAAACTAGTTAAAGGACAAGGACTCGCGAGATTAATGGCTGAAACAAACCTCCAAGCTTTAGATATAAATTTTGTCGATGCCTTAGAAGAACAAGAAGAATGCACACTTCCCCCTATCGATCAAATATTTTTGGATTCACCTTGGTATGCAGACATTCTCTATGTATTAACTTATATGAATGCTCCTCCGTCTTTATCAAAAACAAAGGCAAGATTCCTCAAAAAAAAATCTTTAAAGTTTTGCATTATAGATGGTTCTCTGTATTGGAAGAATCCTACTGGTATGCTACTTAAGTGTTTGCTCGAGTCTGATGCAGAAAGAATCATGCTGGAAATGCATGAAGGGGAATGTGGAGGTCATCTCTACTTGAAAACTACTGCAAATAAAATCCTTAGAGCCGGTTATTATTGGCCCACCTTGTTCCCTGATACTCACAAACTGGTCATGACCTGCCATAAATGTCAAATTTTTGATGGCAAGAAAAAGCTTCTACCTTTGCCTTTACACCCCATCATAGTTGAAGGACCCTTCCAGCAATGGGGTCTATACTTCATTGGGGAAATTCACCCCTCCTCCTCCGCTCAACATAAATGGATCCTCACAGCCACTGATTACTTTACCAAATGGATAGAAGCCATACCATCTCTGAACGCCACCGATTCAGTCATCATCACGTTCCTAGAAACCAATATCCTATCCAGATTTGGCTGTCCCAGGAAAATCATTACAGATAACGCCGCTGCCTTCTCTTCCAAGAAAATGATAGACTTCTGTCACAAGTATCATATTTCATTAGGGCATTCCACAACCTACTACCCTCAAGGTAATGGCTTAGCCGAGTCTTCTAACAAAAGCCTAGTCAACATTATCAAAAAACTTCTGGAACAAAATCAAAAAGCATGGCATGGGAAACTAGTGCACGCCTTATGGGCTGATAGATTAACTACCAAGAAGTCCATAGGTATGTCACCTTACCAGCTAGTCTATGGTGCTGACGCCATTTTCCCAACCTCTCTAGGAGTTCCAGTAATGAAATTACTACAAGAAGTCCAAATAGAAGAAAATGATATACAAAGAAGAGTAAATCAGACTATCCATTTAGAACAAACCAGAGAAGAAGTTTACCAAAGGGCTGAGTTAGCACAAGACAAAATAAAACAGATTTTTGACAGAAGAACTAAGGAAAATGATTTTCAAATTGGAGATAAAGTTTTAAAATGGGATTCTAGAAGAGAAGATAAAGGTAAACATGGCAAGTTTGAAAATTTATGGAAAGGGCCTTACATCATCAACTCAGTTAGTGGAAACAATGCTTTCTTCTTACAAGAACCTGATGGGACTGAAATTTTTGGGGGTCCTGTGAATGGCAGGACATTAAAACACTATTTTTGTCAAGAACTCCATTTTTGAGTTTGAAACACTTTCAGTCATTGTGCATACCATTGTTTGAAATATTGAAAAAATAGAAAAATCAAAAACAGTAAAAGATAGGAAAGTCAAAAACAGTAAAAAGCAGAAAAGAGGGCAAGTGAAGATAGAACAAAGGCCCCATGTTCCAAAAAAAATAGTCTTTCGGAAAGCGAGCAAGTCTAAATGCCGCTACTAGTACTTCAATGTCTTGTTCAGCTATCTAGCCTAATCATAGCCGAGCATGTTTAAATTTATTTGCTGATAAGTTAGTGAGTGCCAAGATAGTCAACATTGTGTAAGATTGACTTATCACAGAGCTTAGATTAGGGAGAGATTCTGGTTCCACATGCCTAAAACAGAACCAAAGAGAGAAGCGAGGGATGAAAAACACATTGAACATCTTAGCCCCGCTTGTCTAGTTTCCTTTTATTGCAAAATAACATTTGTGTGCAGCTTGTCTTTTATGCCGCAAATGCATGACAAGTCAGACTGCTTAATCCTGATTTGATCATTTTTCAATTTCATGTTGTAGATTAGAGAATGAAATCCTATCAAACTGCTTAATCTTGACAGTCGATCTAGTTTTAGGTAGAGAAATGAAGGAGTTCATCAGCTTAATCTGAACTCCCGGCAGATATAAGAATAGAAGTAGATAGTTTCATTTTGCAAAAAGAAAAATATGCATTGTCAAAAGGCTGCTAGTTTAAATGCGCCAAACAGAAGAAAACATGCTAGGAAAGATAGTGGGGTAGGTAGAAGTATCATTGATGTTAAACATGCTGACACTTTTCAGAAATAACATCAAAAGAAGGGTAAATTTTGCGCCAATGGATAAGGCACTGGTCTTCATAAATCCAAAAATCTGAATTCTGGACACCTCCTGACGAGGAGCTGCCCTCCCCAAATGGAGCCACTGTTAGCCATCAGTATTTTTTGCATGTTAGTGATGACTATATCTTCAGCTGAGTTTTCTAGAAACCGATTTCCTTATGTCAATATGTCATCCAGAAAACCCTCCCAAAACTTTTTTCGCCTTTCTACCTATTCAGTCCACCCCTGGCAAAACCACAACCTCCTTGTCAACAATCCTATCTAACCTCAGCCTTATTAGTCTGCCCATCAGCTTTAAAAGGCAAATCCACATATGTTTCAAAGGTCTCCCCTATGTTAGGAAGTGGCGTTTAGGACATTTCACCTTTGGCAATCATCAAAAGGCCAAAAAAGCCCTCATCTGCAGCAGACCTACCATGACTAATCCCTTAATTTGCAAATGAAGCTGACAAACAGCCTTAAGTCGCGCCACTCATATTCCCTAGGTCTCAGCACTGCATGAAGCCCATTCTCAAGCTGACTAGTAGGTTTTTCACTGTGTTCTGTGGTTCTACAAAGACAGGAAATATATTTAATCTCATGAAGTAAATGTTTGAGTTTACAGTTAGAAGAACAACTGCTTCTAAATGTATTTTGAGCCTGAGATGAAGCTGCAAAACAAAAGGCTCTCAATCAGGACCTTACAGCTCTTTTCAGTATGCAAATCACAGTAAGAAAGGGTCACCACTGTCTCAGCAAAATGGTAAATTGTCAAGGCCCAGAACCTCCTTCATTTACAAGCAGAGGGTTAGGGCGCCTCCTTCATCCATAAGCAGAGGGCGCAAGCCAGAGTTGACTCAGAAGGCTGCAAAGTCCAGGTTTGCCTTGACTGAAACAATGAAACAATATCTTCAGGTTTCATGAATGTAATTGCTGACCATAACAGGATTGTAGTGGAAGTATGATAAGCTCAAAGGAAAGGGGAGTTTGGCCTGATAAAAGAAATCATCTGAAACTTTCAAGTCAGGTGAATGATTGAAACTCTAGAAGGCCTGTCATCGGTGAACTTTCCAAAGCATAAGGACCCTGTCTATCCACAAGGTCAAACAGAACAGATGATAAACAATGCCATTACACAGGCAGAAGAAAGTTCTTGGTTTTTCAAGAAAGCAATGACCTTCATAGTCACAAAGAGCTTTGTCAATATAACAGGTCATGAGATGAACAAGCCAAGTGACAAATATCTCAGCAACCTTAGAACAGTGTCACTGTGGCTAGGTTTTCTTCAAAAAACACAGTGATGCTTGCAAATAGTGATGCCTAGATTGATGTTGTTCAAATGATTTACTTACCACCACATTCAGAGAAAGGCTGTGTTTGACATAGTGGTAAAAAGAGGCTTCTGATACTTTACCTGATGAAGGGCCTCCTCCATATATGAGCAAAGGGCCAAAAATCATTGCAGGCTGTTGAAAATTGGTAAGTCCAAAAGTACAGGGAAAAGACACAAAGAAATTGAATGAAGGAAAGTGTTACTGTCTATAATATAAATGTATTGATCTCCCTCCTCAAAAAGCTATCTGTCAACAGTCCATCCAGTAGAAAAGAGAAAATGTTGAACATACTGTATGCTTTGAATGCCAAAGGAGCAGTTAACTTAAAAAGGGTTAAAGACATTCCATGACCACTTATCCAGAAATCAAAGGAAATCCTTCTGAGCAAACAAAGAAGTCTAGGGTGAAAGGATGCAACCTAGAAGTGTATTTACAGTCCAGAGAGAAACCTGTGAAACACCTAGAAGCAGCAATTTATCATTGGGAAAGTAAAACAATGACCAAAGATGAGTCATAAAATGCATAAGGACAGGTATGCAATAGAAAAAGAGACAATTTGAGCATATGTGTGCCAATGATATCAAAAAGAAGTTTTTTCTCCTTGAGGAAAGGGTCGAGCAACAAAACAATATCATATGTCAAAAGTCCAAAAGAGGTGCCTTTCAAGAAGAGGTGTTTACAACTTTTCCAACATTTTTAGTGCATTATGAAATAGCCATTCTTTACTAGCAATCACCAAGAGAGGGAGGCAGTGAACATATGTCCAGTCATGAAACGTTGCTATTGACAAAAAGGGGTTTAATATGCTGATCAGAATAGAATAAAGACTGTGTGCCAAAAAGCCCTGTTTTCATATTTTACAAGTTTGTCTTTTCAAATAAGGAGGCAAACTGGTATATGATCTGATGATTAGGCAGATTTGTTTTTGAAGAACTATCACTATTTATATTCCCTAAAAACAGACACAATGGCCATTATCCTAAAAAACAGTTTCAGCACAAAGATGCAGTATAGCAAAAGCAGTGACAGGGAAGTGACACAGTGAGTTGTCAAGCAGAGAATCCTGTTATAAAAAGAAACGGCTAGTAGATTGGCACTTACAGTCCAGAAGGAAACCTGTAATTCACCTAAGGATCGAGATTGTCAAACTAATTGCAAAGGCGCCAATGGTCTCCTGTAAGTGGTAAAGCAGCTTTCAAATGCCTTTGACAGTTTTTGAATGACCTTTCTTTTGTTTACATTATCACCTAAAGTGCCAAAAAGAGGGACAAAATCGAAATTTTGAAATATCCCTCTTATGAGAACAGGAATGTAACTTCGTGAGTAGGCAAAGCAGATTTGAAGGATTATCACTGTTTAAAAAGCAACTTGATACAAACACGGTTTTGTATCATTTAAAATGGGGCGGATATATATATTCAAAATGACCGTTTGACATTTATTTGAAAAATGATATGAGGTTGAAAATGTCAAAAGAATGGAATAGGGAAATAAGTAAGTCACTTCTGAATTTCAAAAACCAATTGCCGCAGCTCCCAAGCATCACAATGTGTTTTCAAAGGAATTGAGGTTTTCTGCATTGTTTTAGGGCGGCGCGACGGGCCTGGAAAGTGGCGCGACGTGCCTGGGCGTCGTTTTGTGAAGGCTTTTAACTTCGGCGCGACGTGCCTGTAGGCGGGCGCGACGTGCCTGTAGGTGCCCGCCCGACCACACGACAAGTCGACCCGACTGGCCCGACAAGGGGTTTTTTTTTGCGCGACGGGTTTGTTATCAAGAATGCCGCGCAAGTGCCAAGGGTCCCCAGCAGTGTTTTGGCTTTCAAAAAGGTGTTTTGTCAAAAATTCGAGATCACATATTCCCTCATCGAATTTCAAGGTTTTGAGAAAAAACAATAAGCTTTAAAACCATGGACCTTGTCATTTTAGTTAAAGGCACAAGCAGTCATTTTTACACAGCAAGCTGAAGTTTTGAAATATGATAAGAGGCCGAGGTTGGTCATTCAAAGAACACATGTCGAGATACGGTTTTTAAGGTAGAAGGTCAGTTTGTCTCTTCCTCAAATCAAACAAAAGGCCGAGGAGCTCTCTGTAAAAAGAAGTGTTTGATTAAGAGGGGATTTCCGTTGCAAAAAACTCATATAATCTCTGTCAAAGAGCTTGACATCTCCTGTAAAACTCTGTCATTATTATCTCTCAAAAGCAATGAGTGTATGGTCTAAATTACTGTTATACTGATTCTTCCACCAAAGCTAAGTTTGCTCTTCCCTTGCACTGTATTGCATCATTGCGGAAAATTGTTGACAAAGAGTTTTCTAAAGGTGAATATTACATTGAAGGGCAGATTTAATTAATGTTTTTCTAGCTCTGGAGGCAGGGTTGTTGATGATTAGGCACGGTGGTTGATGGTGGTTTTTTAACATCAAAGCCAGGAATATAGATGTATTGGTGGACTTTTAAACTCACAAAGCAGGGGATTTGTTTCCTAAACCACTGTTGCACTGACTTTACACCTAAACCAAGCCTGTTTTTCTGCACTACACTATATCATTCCGAAGTTTGTTGAACAGGGTTTTCTGAAGGTGAAACAGGTTCATTTTCCAGAAGGCAGGGTTATTGCTGATGGGACATTTATTGATGATCAAGTGAACATTAGAGGCAGGGGTATATAAATGTCTGGATGGATTTTTTAAACTCACAGAGCAGAAAGTTTGTTTCCTAAAAAAAAACCACTGTTGCACTTACTTTCTCACCTAAACTAAGTCTACTTGTTCATTACACTATATTGTCATTCTGAAGATGGTTGGACAGAGTTTTCTGAAGGTGAAACAGGGTATTTTGTTGATGATTGAGCATTTGTAGATGATTAGGCATTTATTGATGATCAAGTAAACAGCAAGGGCAGAGTTATAAAAGCAGTGATTGACTTCTCAAAAAGTCACAAGTGAAAGGTTCTTCTCTTAACACAGTGGGCTATTTTTCACCTACCACAGTGGTCCCCTTTCTTTTCCCACTGTGTGGTCTCCACAGAAGTCTGCTGACAGGGGCATGTTTCAAGGTAAATGGCCTTAAAAAGTGGGGTTATAATTTTTGAAGGTTGGTTTCAAAAACAAAAGTACAAATGCAAACAGGCCTCTAAGCAAAATCACAAGAGGGGATTTGTTCAAGACTGTGCACAAAGAATCTACAAAGCAGTTCTTACACATAGTGCCATTGTTGAGAAGGATACATAGCTGAAGTGCATCCAAATTTGAAGAACTGTTGTTAATAAGTGTTGAAGGAGGCTTATTCAAGGAAGCATTGTTACATTTCATCCAAACCACAGTGTCCCTATCTGTCCAAGCAGTTTGGTAGCCAGTTTCAATTCAGGAAGGCATTCTTCATACATTGAAGGCAGTGTACCTCTTCCAAGCCTGTTTCAAGTTAGAATGCCTCCAAAACGAGATCACAAAGGCGGACAACATAAGAGATATGAGCCTATCTCCATAGAAGACATCAATGCTCATCCCTCAGTACTTTTCAATTTCCATGAGGTAGGCTGTCTTGATTTCTGTCAAAGGATAGAGGAAGTCAAGAGTTTCTCACCACTTACACATTTGTGCGCTTTGAGGTTCAAGGACAAACACTTCTAGCTTGCAGGTCTTGACTTCAAAATATCTCCAAGGTATGTATCCAAAGCTACCAAGATCCCGTATCATGGTGAAAAGTGGTTTAAACAAGCGCATCTTGATTTGGAGGACTATAAACCTTTCATCAAGCCGGAACATAGGGAGACCATCATTGCTATTTTTCCTTTCTCCTATCTTCTTGACAGTTATGCTCCACTGATGAAGGCCATAATGAGATACTTCACTTGTGAAGGGAGGTTTAGCCAAATCTTTGCCTATCATGTTCGCTTATTGATGCATTTTACCAGGAGCAGACAATTAAACCTCCCATACTTTTTGTCCAAAAGCATAGAGAAAATGGCAGCTACTGTCCAAAAGAAAGCTCCACTTCAGCAAATCCCTTCTCTCTTTCATCATTCCTTGATCAAAATCATCTTCTTACACCAGCTGGAGAAGAAAGGAGTTTCATGGGATCTATTCATTAGCCATGCCGATTTCGCCACTGTCCCTCCTGTTCATGTGTCTCCTACTCAGCCTATCCATCGCCCAGTGCCTTTATCTAGTAGGCCTACCCCTAAAAAACTCAAGATGATCACTGGGAAGCCAAGTACACAAGGAGAAGGAGAGGGCAGTGAGCCACAGGGAGAAAAGGAGGATGATGAGCAGCAGCAACCAGATTTAGAAGGACAGCAGCAGTTGGTTATCATTGGACAGTAGCTAGAGGTTGATGAACAACATCAATTTCAGGAAGAAGGGCAGCAACTAGAGGTTGATGAACAACATAAATTTCAGGAAGAAGGGCAGCAGACAGAGGTTGAGGTACAGCAGCAAGTACAGGAAAAGGAACAGCAGCGGACAGAGTTTGAAGAGCAGCAGGTTGAGCAAGCAATTGAAACATCTTTTGAGCCACAAGTTGGACAGGATGTTGAGGAAGGACAGCAAGCTGAAGCTGCCTCCTCAATGGTGACCAAAACTGTCCCTAAGAAGGGGAAATTGCCCAAAAGGACAACTCCTAGCTTACCAAGGAGAAAGAGCGCTAGATTGGCCTTCAAAGGCAAAAGTACAGTTGGAGAAAGCGCCAAGCATGGAGGTAAATCAGCTGTCATCCCTATCCCAAGCGATGACAGCGACAATGAGGCACGCATCCTTGAAAATCTCCTCATTCACAAAGAAGGGTAAATTGAGGTGTTACAAGAAGATCTCCAAAGGGCAAGGAATTTCAATCATTTCTTGGAGGTTGAGAACAAACAAATGAAATTTCATGCAGCCATTCATGAGGCAAGGGCCATCAAGTACAAAAAAGAGGCAGAAAAAGCGCAAGTAAGAATTAAAGAGCTTATTGGCGAATTTGACGATGAAGAAGAGGAGGACCAGCCTAGGCGAAAGAGGCCTAGAACCATCGGGCTTAGGAGAGCCTTGGAGAAACAGAAGGCTGAAGAACAAGCTCAATTCGAAGCTTTTCCCCTCACTACCCTCTTTGAGCGGGAAATTGAGGAAAACAAGGAAGCTTGGCTTGAGAGGGCTAACCAGCATTTGGAGACAAAGCTTGAGAAGGCAAACAGGGATCTCGAGCTACAGAGAAAGAGAACACTTCACTTTCAGAAGCTAAACCAATTCGCCAGGCGCAAATTGAAGGTGGCACAAGAAAAATTGAAGAAATTGAAGGAGAGGCGCCTAGCACGGAAAGAGGAAAAAAGCATATCAGCCCTCGATATTCTAGCTTCAGCTTCTGAACATGTCTCTATGGACCCTTGAGGGTCATCCATGCCAATTTTGGGCCTGTTTCGAAAACTTTTTGTTTTTTGGCATTTTTTGGGTTTTTGGCCAAAAACTCATAAATGCGCCATTTCAGTTTGATGAGTCGTCAAGGGAGGAGGGTGATACCAATGGATTCCATAATTTCATGAGAAGCTCTCCAGCGATTTTCAGGGCATTTGAAGATCATTCGCCCCCTCAAATTGGCGAAAAACAGCCTCATTTTGCACATTCTGCCCGCCATATCAGCAGTCTGCTATTTTCTGGGTTTTTGCGCACAGGTACAGTTTTGAGGGACTTTCAGAGATCAGATTGAGGTGATTCCACTTGCGCCAGAAAGCAGACACAGAGAGCTTTCCAACGAGCCATCATGAGCCTCATTTCGACACCGGGAAGGCTGCCATTTGCATCCAGCAAGTCAGGGGACCTTTTTTAGGCATAAATATGAAGTATTTTTGTAATTTTAGAACTCCAAAAATCTGCTTTTCCCAAATGTGCGTTAAGCTATTTTTATCATTGGGAAATCATGTAAAGTCAATATAATTTCCGTTTTTAGCAGTTTTTTAGATATTTTATGGGATATTTTGTGCCTTGGGCTTTGCAAAGCCTCAAGGACAAGTTTAGATATTTTGACTTGGCCAATGGGATAGCTAGTTGCTCTATGAGGTTTTCCTCCCTCTAGCCTATTTATCCCATGGTTCTCATTGTAAATCAGAGGCTGAACTTGAGAGAAGAATTAATGCATTGGTCATATGAGCTTTGAAGAATACACTTGAGTTATGATGTTTGGATTGCCTCTTTGATGCTTTTGAGGAATGTTGAAGGCTTGTTGATGGATTCCTTGACATGGTAGAATGGTATAGTGCTTCTTAATGTTGTTTTGTCTTCTAGTTTTCACTCATATTTCATTTTTCTTGCTGCTATAGATCAGTAAAGATTGATTTTGAGACATGCCTATGGAGGCACCTCAAAATTCCTGAATCTTCATAGCTTGATGTTTTCTTCTCCCTTAGTTATACTAAAGAATTCTTAGCTGCTCTTTAGTAATCTAAGGTATTGTTGCTAAGTTTTATTCATCAGTTCCATGTATGTTGAGTAGGATGTATGGTTTGCCCTACCTACCTATCAGCTGCCCATAGTTCTGTCCATAAAACTTTCTCTTTGACTCATTTGTTGATCATTTTGTTGAACCAAGGAGGCCTAGTCCCGATCTAGCCCTTTGCCTAAAACTATGAAAACTTATTTGTCCAAGTGCCCAATGACTTAGAGACTATGTTTAGGCGTTCCGGCATAGTTTATGAGTTGTTAGTTTGTCTCATGTGATTTCCCCAAAGTCTGATAGCCTTTTCCCGAAGTTAGAGGGTCATATACCTCTATGTATGGCTTGAATGTTTGATTTCTATGTATTGATTAGCTTATAGTTATTCCTAGCATGATTAATGGCTTGCTATTACATGTTTATGTCTGCTATTAACTAGTTTGCACTTGAAATCCCTTTGTCTTTCACCAACTTACAGTCCATTTAATCCATTTTGCCCAAAGATCCCTTCTACTGTGAATCAAATCGGCCCTACAGCAGCTTTACATCATCACTTCATAGCTTCCTTGACCTGTTTGACCCCATAGCCCAATTTATCTACATCTTGTTATCCAGTTTATGTATTTGATCAGTTTCATCCCTCACAAACTTAAAACTAAAAAACCAAAAAACACACTTCATAACTAGCCTAATATCAGAACATCGCAAGTAAACACACCGACATCTTTTGCACTTATAGAGAGAGCCCTCTCTGAGTCCAGGAAGGCTAGGTCCTTGGGCTCCAAAGCTTGGTTTGATGTTACATCGTCATTTGGCTAGCCAATCGGCCAAATCACGGGACCCTAACAGAGGGGAAAAAAGAGGAAACCAAGGATAATGGTGGGATTTAAGGGTAATTTTGGAGGGGTGTAGAGGGTTAATAGGGGAAATAGAGGGGAAAAAAAGGAACTTTGACAGGAAGAGGAAAAGGGGGGGAAAAAAGGGACATTTGCAGGGGTACAGGGGGTAAATGCAGGCCTTAGGGGGAGGAACCAACAAGGGGGACTTGTATAAGGCAAAGCACAAAGAGACCTCAAGGATGATGTGTCTTCAGGGGAGATGCATTCCTTGAATTTCTCCAAAATGACATATCCCCCCAGCTTGCTTGTCAAGAATTTCATAGGGGGGCTAACATTACCTTTCTAAAGGGAAGGATGTTGGAAATTTTGTCATTGATGGCAAAGGAAATGACAAAGGGCTGAAACATCATTCAAGGGGCAGAAAGGAAGCAGAGACATTAGAGGAAATAGAGACAAAGAGAGATAGAAAAAGAAAGGCAAAGGAGAAGTCTAAAGAAAGGCAAAGGAGAAGTCAAAGGAGAAGCACTTGAAACAACAACAAGGCAAAGAGAGCATGAGATATGAAGCAGAGACATTTTTAGAAAGGTCAGTTGATTGGATATCTGAAGAGACAGCAGAGGAGCTTTAGGAGCAAGGAACAACATCAGTCAAGGAGCAGAGGTATTTGATTTGAGAAACTGGTTCTGAGTGTGAGAACATATTATAGAAAGTATGAAAAGAATGTTGAACAATTACTTCTTATGCACTGTAAAATATCCCCCTCACTCTTAAGAAACTGTGTGTGAAAGGTTGTGCGAATGCCCTACATATAATAAGGAATTCGGTGTTGATTGAGTAATTGTAATAAGGGTTAATGCAAATGGTTTGGTTTATAAACAGTTATGATGCGCTGAGGATATATATTGTATCATTTGAATTGAATAAAATAAGGGTCAGTATAGATATCTGAATATCCTCTGTTCCAAACTTAGATGTGTTGTATTGATCGAATAACTCTGAAATAAGGGCTCATTCGAGATTCTGCACATATATATCTGAAGGGTCATATGGACTAAGGTTCTATCGATAGCCGAAAGGATCGATGTCACAAAAGGAGAGGCAGAACCATAGTCAAATGCGCAGTGTGAATGGAGATATGCGTAGTAACAGATGAAATCATAGCAGTGAAATGTGATGAATAGTTATATATATATATCAAAAGGAGCGGAATGTATAAAAGAGCGGAACAGGCGAGGACGGAACCTGGAGTGGAGAATGGAACCGTGACCGAGAGGAACAATGACGGCGGTTTGGAGTGAAACTGTGGGTTTCATCGCACCACCATCTGTCAGGCAAGCGGTTTCCACCATTCGCGAGCGATTCCATAGACTGACTGACGCTGTCCCTGAACGAAATTGGAAAACCATCGTTTAAAGTGCGCCATCGCACGTTATATTTCGTACCAATACACCGAGCGATATGTGTACGATCCGTTGATCTGGATGAGGGCCATCGGACGGTGATAGCACGTTGGACTTGCCCAGAGTTTAACCAAGGCACGCGAAGGATAGACAGGTACGATATGAGCATTTGATTGGTCTATTTATATATATGTGGGCCCGGGGCCGAAGGGCTATGTCAATCGGTTGTAAAGTGTCGGACTATTATTATAATTTCCGGAGATAAATATATAGGCCGAGAATTGATTAAACCAAAGGGTTCATTATAATGTTGAAAGCATCGTATATATTAACCTATGTGAAATACGAGAAATTATTGTTGGTCTGTTATACGTAATATAGACCAACATATATTATGAAGAAATTTGGATATGCGTTGAATAACCCTGTGGGCCCAGAGCCAAAGGTAAGCGGTTCAATTGAATTAAAACTCGAGATATATATTCCCAAGATCTGAAACATATATATGTGTTGATATATATATATATATATATATATATATATATATATATATATATATATATATATATATATATATATATGTGTTGATATATATATATATATATATCAAATATCAAATCTTATATAATGCATCTATATGCGGGTTTATATGTTCAAAGGGAGGTGGTTTATAAACAAAGGACCATAGATATGTTACGCGTTGGTTGAAACTGTACAGCAGTTATATAACTGCAATGAACTGGGAACTGAATAAAAGTGAAAACGAAATAGAGAGTGAGGTTGGACGTATGAGGAAGAAAAGAGGAAGAGAGGAGTGCTATTCGGAATATACATTGTAATTGAATGAAATTTTTTAACTGTTTATATTGTCTGTGATGTAATTGGCAAGTCTCCAGAGAAATATAAAATCCCACTGTAAAGTTGAAATGGTACATTTCTGAGTAAATTGATAAAAGAGGAGAAAATGCAGAATTGAAGAAAAAGAAATAATCAAGTAGATATGAAGATTGGAGTGCAGTAAAAGAAATCAAAGGTATAGAACAGAGCTAATATCCAAGTTAAATCAGCAAATGTTTCTTTATGAAAAAGAGGGAGTTGAAGCTTCCTTGCAAGTTGTAGCTTGCAGAACTTGAGGTTGGAGCCTCCTATAGGTTGGTGCTTACAGAAAACCAGTGGTTAGAGGGAGTCGGAGCTTTCCTTTACATCACAACAATAATAAGATGTGGTTTTCTCCATTTATGGGTTTCCACGTATATCTGGTGTCTCTTTGCATGATGTTTATGTGTTAATATGGTCTATATAATTTGCTTGATACTTGTTGTTGTCATATTAAGTCTGCTATTACATTATATTAATACTTGCTGCTCACATTCTAAGACTACTCACATATTAAGTTGAATATGAAATGAAGGTGTAAATAAGTTTTATTAAAAAATTTTAAATGTTCATGAATGTGTTAAACTGATTCACCCCCCCCTCTCAGTTTAACTAAGGGTTCAACATTTGGTATCATAGCAGGTTCTTTTTTTTTTAGCAATTTAACAACTGAAAGGAGATCCTAGGTTCTTGAGATGGCTAGTCAAGAAGGATCCTCAACGAACAAAGCCCCTTTTTTCACTGGTGCAAATTATGCCTTCTGGAAAATTAGAATGAGAACATACATAATGTCCTTAGGAGTAGAATTTTGGGCTGCTGTGGAATTTGGATATGACTCTAAGGCAAATGTCTCAGAGAAAGAAGCCAAACAAGATTTTGTGGCTAATGCAAAGGCAATGAATGCAATCTTGAATGGACTGTGTGAGGCAGAATTCATCAAAGTAATGCACAGCGAGACTGCTAAAGAAATGTGGGAAACTCTAGAAAATATTCATGAGGGAGACAAAAAAGTGAAGATAGCTAAACTTCAAGTCTATAGAGCCCAGTTTGAAAATTTAAAGATGAATGATGATGAAGATATTGCTAGTTTATTTTTAAGAGTTGCAGAAATTGTCAATAATATGAAAGCACTAGGTGAAACCATGCAATAATGTGTAATTTTTCAAAAGATCCTAAGATCTTTGTCATCTAGTTTTAATCCCAAGGTCTCTGCCATAGAAGAAAAAACAAATTGGGAAACCTTGACCATGAATCAACTTCTTGGAAAACTAATAGCATATGAGATGAGACTGCCACAAAAGAAGTCAAATGTAAGGGAGGCAGATTTTAAGGTAGAGAAGAAGAAATAAGAAAAAGATGAGATAGGCTCCTGTCCTGATGAAGAAGAGGCCAAATTAATCAGGAAGTTGGATAAAGGCTTAGGTAAGTATAAAGGTAAAATTCCATTTAAATGCTTCAATTATGGAAGAGTTGGACATTATGCTTCTAAATGTCCTTATAAGAAAACTAAGAATCATGCTCAAGAATCAGAGAATACCATATCTAAGAACTGGCAGAAAGGGAAGAGATTCAATAGAAAATATTTCTATGCTCAGCAAGACAGCAGTGCATCAGAAGACTCAGCTGAATTCTCAAGTGAAGAAGGAACATCAGAATTTGTTTTAATGGCTATAGAATAGCTGGAAGAATGTTTTTTAGAAGATGAGGAAGAAGGTGAAGTGGACCTTGAGGGGGAGCTAAGAAGTGCCTTGGAGGAAATTGACAGACTAAAACTGAAGTGCAAAAAATAGAAAGACATTCTTCTTAAATACGTAAGAGAGGAACAAAATTCAGAAGCCCTCATTCAGTTGAAAGTAGAGCTTGAAGAAGCCAAGAAGATAGAAGATATTTTAATTAAGCATATTAAGGATAAAACTCAGGAACAAGAGAAGTTGGAAGTAGAAGTAGTGAGCCTAAGAAAGAACTTAGAAAAGGCCCAAAGAGAACTATTAATGAATACACCTCTAATGAAAGGCTCTGGGCAGTTGCACCAGATTCTAAATGCACAAAGGTCGCCTCTGATAAAAACTGGGATAGGCTATGAAGGAGAATCAAGCAAAGGAAAAGGAAAAGAAAACAAAAATATTATTTTTGTAAAAGCAGATGAGAATATTCAAGCATCTCAGAAGATTTCAAAGGAAGAAGAATCCTGCAATAAAGTAGATAAAAATCAGGAGGAAGCTCAAATGAAAAAGGATGAAGGAAATAAACTGTCAACTGAAAAAACCTTGCATACTCCTGAATATGTCAAATTTGGAAGTCATCAAAGGAGATTTTTTCCTTCTATGAAAAATGCTACTTGTTATTCCTGTCACAAATTAGGACACATTGCTGCATATTGTTATGCAAGAAGAATAAATACAAACTAGCAAAGGATGCAAACAGTAAAAAGTTTTACTCAAGCAGGAAGATGGAGAAGACAACCTTTTATCAGGTATGAAAATTGTTTTTATGGATACTGTTTTTATTGTAATGATTTTGGCCATAAAATCATAGAATGCAGGAAATATGAACAAAGTCTGTTGTTCAAAACCTCAAGAAGGTTTATGAATCATGGAGAGTTTATTCCTACTTATAAACCTGCTAAGGATATATCCAAATGCTATGTATGCAATAAAAGTGGACATATGTCTTCCAAATGTTCTCTAAGAGAGTGTAGTTCACCATCTCAGAAAAGATACCAAGCAAGAGGATGCTTGCAGTGGAAAAAGAAAGTAAATAAGTGTGATTTGGCTCTAATAGCTCAAGATCTAAAAAGCCAGTGGTATTTGGATAGTGGTTTCTCAAAGCATATGTCAGGAGATAGAAGCAATTTTATAACCTTTGACGAAAAGAAATCTAGAAATGTTACTTTTGGAAATGATAAAGCAGGAAAGATCAAAGGAAGAGGCTTAGTCAGTCTGGACAATGGTAGAGGAAAATCCCAGGATGTACTATTTGTGGATGGGCTGAAAGAAAATTTGTTGAGTGTTAGTCAAATGTGTGATAAAGGCTGTGAAGTTATTTTTAGAGCTCAAGATTGTGAAGTAATATCAAGCACCACTGGAAAAAACTTGATCAAAGGTGTTCAAACGGAAAGCAATGTCTATGTAGTAAAAGAAGAAAATGAAGCATGTCATCTTAGCAAATTTGAGGAGCCTTGGTTATTGCATAGGAGATTGGGACACCTAAGCTTTGATCATATCATAATTCTAAGCAAAAAGAATGCAGTCAGAGATATGCCAGTCATCAAGAAGCCTTCAAATACAATATGTAAATCTTGTCAGCTAGGTAAGAAGATCCATATATCCTTTAAAACCAAAGAGAATTTATCTACAAGCATACCTCTTCAACTTGTTCACATGGATTTGTGTGGGCCTTTGAGAACTAAAACACCAAGTGGAGAATCCTATTTCATGCTAATAATAGATGATTTTTCTAGAATGACATGGGTTGCATTTATCAAACACAAATCAGAAGCATTTGAGAAATTCAAAATATTCAAGGCTTTGGCAGAAAATCAAACAGGATGCAAGCTAAAGTGCATCAGATCAGACAGAGGAGGTGAATTTACAGATTATGTTTTTGCAGACCTGTGCAATGAGCATGGCATAAAGCAACAGTTCACAATTGCAGGAACACCTCAGCAAAACGAAGTGGCAGAGAGACAGAACAGGTCTGTACAACAGATTGCCAGAGCCATGATGCAAGAAAGTAACATTCCTCAAACCTTTTGGGCAGAAGTAGTACACACAGTTGTGCATATCCTAAACAAAGTGCATTTAAGACCAAACAGCGACAAGACTCCTTATGAATTATGGCATGGTAAACCTGCATCAATCACGCATTTTAGAGTTTTTGGAAGTAAGTGTTTTATAAAAAATAATGATGAAAATTTGGGAAAGTTTGATGCAAGAGCAGATGAAGGAATATTCTTAGGATATGCATTTAAGAGTAAAGGTTACAGGTGCTACAACAAAATACTTCACAAAATTGTAGAAAGTATTGATGTGAGATTTGATGAAGAATTATCAGACAAGTTAAGAAGTACAGATTGCAGCAATCCTCCGGAAGTTCATGAAGAAGAGAATCAAGATGATGATGAAATAAACAAGTCAATAGAAGATACAGATCTAAGATCAAAAAGCTCCTCCAGATACATTCAGAAGAATCATCCAGAAGATCAAATCATTGGGGACAAAAGTGTAGGTGTACAGACAAGAAGACAGCTAACTGAACAGACTGAAGAGGTATACCTTGCAATGTTGTCACAAATAGAGCCAAAGAAATTTGAAGAAGCCAGCAAAGACAAACATTGGGTGAATGCCATGAATGAAGAGTTGGACCAAATTGAGAAGAACAAAACTTGGGAGCTAGTTCCAAGACCCAGTGAGAAAAATGTCATTGGCTCAAAATGGGTATTCAAAAATAAGATGAATGAACAAGGACAGGTAATCAGGAATAAAGCTAGACTTGTGTGCAAGGGATATTCACAGGTTGAAGGACTTGATTATGATGAAACATTTTCCCCTGTAGCTAGAATGGAAGCTATCAGATTGTTTTTAGATTTTGCTTGCTATCATGACTTCAAGGTATATCAAATGGATGTGAAGTCTGCCTTTCTAAATGGAGATTTAGAGGAAGAAGTCTACATGGAGCAACCAGAAGGGTTCTCCTTAACAGATAATGTAGACTATGTTTGTAGATTAAAGAAAGCATTATATGGGCTGAAACAAGCTCCTCGGGCATGGTATTCAAGGCTGGACAAATACTTGCAAAAACAAGGGTTCAAGAAAGGGGGAGTAGACAACAACTTGTACATAGAAGCAAATGAAGGTGAAATTTTGATTGTAGTAGTGTATGTAGATGATATCATGTTTGGAAGCAGCAAAGATGAATTAAAAAAAGGATTTTCTGAAGAGATGAAATCAGAATTTGAAATGTCTATGATTGGAGAACTTACCTTCTATTTAGGACTACAAATTCAACAAAAGAGCACAGGCACATTTATCTCACAAGAAAAATAATTAAAAGAGATGCTGAAAATATTTAAAATGGAGGACTGCAAACCTGTGTCAACTCCAATGACTACTGGATTCAAGCTTTGTGCAGATGATGGAATCGCTGATGTAGATCAAAAACTTTACAGATCCATGGTTGGAAGTTTGTTATATCTAACAGCTTCTAGACTAGACATTGTGCTGGCTGTAGGACTTGTGGAAAGATATCAAGCAGCACCAAAACAAAATCACTTACTAGCAATTAAAATAATATTCAGATATCTACAAGGGACTGCACATTATGGGCTATGGTATCCAAAAGGAAAAAACTTCATTTTGACAACATATACAGATGCAGATTGGGCCAGCTGTGTTGATGACAGGAAAAGCACAAGTGGAGTTTCATTCTATTTAGGAGAGAGTCTGGTGGCATGGCTAAGCAAGAAACAAACATCCATTTCTCTATCCATAGCAGAAGTAGAATACATAGCAGCAACATCATGTTGTACACAAGTCATGTGGATGAAGCAAACCCTCCAAGACATGAATGTAAGCATTGATGAGCCTATTTCAATCAAATGTGATAATACAAGTGCTATAAGTATTTCTAAAAATCTTGTGCTTCATTCAAAAACTAAACATATTCCAATCAAGTATCATTTTCTCAGAGAACAAGTAGCTCAAAAAGGAGTAAAGTTGGAATATGTGCCAACAAAAGAACGGACAACAGATATATTTACAAAACCTCTTGCTAGAGAACCATTTGAATATTTGAGAGATAGACTAGGGGTAGTATCTGTAGATACTACTCTCTGATATGAAGAGAAAGCACAGTTTCAGGGGGAGAACAGAAACGCCAATATCATTCCAGGGGAAGATTAGCCAGTAAGGGAAAGCATAAAACAGGTACTCCAGATCAAAAGCTTGTGGAAAGAGCACATCCATCATAACAGAGTCAATGAAAAGGCTTCAGAGTAACTCAGAGAGAGGACATGCAGAAAGCAAACTAGGAAATGAGAAACCTTTTGCCATTGATGTCAAAGGGGGAGGAAAAGCAACAAAGTTGCAAAGTGCTTCTAAAAAAAGTGGTTATTGCCATCAATGCCAAAGGGGGAGACTCTTGGAAATGTTTTCATTGATGGCAAAGGAAATGACAAAGGGCTGAAACATCATTCAAGGGGAAGAAAGGCAGCAGAGACATCAGAGGAAACAGAGACCAGAGACATCAGAGGAAACAGAGACAAAGAGAGATAGAAAAATAAAGACAAAGAAGAAGTCTAAAGAAAGGCAAAGGAGAAGCACTTGAAACAACAACAAGGAAAAGAGAGCATGAGATATGAAGCAGAGACAATTTTAGAAAGGTCAGTTGATTGGAGATCTGAAGAGACAACAGAGGAGCTTCAGGAGCAAGGAACAACATCAGTCAAGGAGCAGAGGTATTTGATTTGAGAAACTGGTTCTGAGTGTGAGAACATATTATAGAAAGTATGAAAAGAATGTTGAAAAGTTACTTCTTGTGCATTGTAAAATATCCCCCTCACTCTTGAGAAACTGTGTGTGAAAGGTTGTGCGAATGCCCTACATATAATAAGGAATTCGGTGTTGATTGAGTAATTGTAATAAGGGTTAATGCAAATGGTTTGGTTTATAAACAGTTATGATGCGCTGAGGATATATATTGTATCATTTGAATTGAATAAAATAAGGGTCAGTATAGATATCTGAAGATCCTCTGTTCCGAACTTAGATGCGTTGTATTGATCGAATAACTCTAAAATAAGGGCTCATTCGAGATTCTGCACATATATATCTGAAGGGTCATATGGAATAAGGTTCTATCAATCGCCGGAAGGATCGATGTCACAAAATGAGAGGCGGAACCATAGTCAAATGCATAGTGTGAATGGAGCTATGCGTAGTAATAGATGAAATCACAGCGGTGAAATGAGATGAATAGTTATATATATATATATATATATATATATATATATATATATATCAAAAGGAGTGGAACGTATAAAAGAGCGGAACAAGCGAGGACAGAACTTGGAGTGAAGAACGGAACCATGACCAAGAGGAACAGTGACAGCGGTTTGGAGCGAAACCGTGGGTTTCATCGCACCACCATCCGTCGGGCAAGCGATTTCCACCATTCACAAGCGATTCCATAGAATAACTGATGCGTGTCCCTGAAAAAAATTAGAAAACCGCTGTTTAAAGTGCGCCATCACACGTTATAGTTCGTACCAATATGCCGAGCGATATGTGTACAAGCCGTTGATCTGGATGAGGGCCATCGGACGGTGATTGCACATTGGACTTGCCCAGAGTTTAACCAAGGTACGCGGAGGATAGACAGGTACGATACGAGTGTTTGATTGGTCTATTTATATATATGTGGGCCTGGGGCCGAAGGGCTATGGCGATGTCAATCGGTTATAAAGTGCTATTATTATAATGTCCGGAGATAAATATATAGGCCGAGAATTGATTAAACCAAAGGGTTCATTATAATGTTGAAAGAATCGTATATATTAACCTATGTGAAATGCGAGAAATTATTGTTGGTCCGTTATACGTAATATAGACCAACATATATTATGAAGAAATTGGATATGTGTTGAATAACCCTGTGGGCCCAGAGCCAAAGGTAAGCGGTTCAATTAAATTAAAACTCAAGATATATATTCCCAAGGTCCGAAACATATATATGTGTTGATATATATATATATATATATATATATATATATATATATATATATCAAATCTTATATAATGCATCTATATACGGGTTTATATGTTCAAAGGGCGGTGGTTTATACACAAAGGACCATGGATATGATACGCATTGGTTGAAATTGTACAGCAGTTATATAACTGCAATGAACTGGGAACTGAATAAAAGTGAAAATGAAATAGAGAGTGGGATTGGACGTATGGGGAAAAGAAAAAAAAAAGAGTGCTCTTCGGAATATACACTGTAATTGAATGAAAGTTTTTAACTGTTTATATTGTCTGTGATGTAATTGTCAAGTCTCCAGAGAAATATAAAATCCCACTGTAAAGTTGAAATGGTACATTTTCTCTGAGTAAATTGATAAAAGAGAAGAAAATGCAGAATTGAAGAAAAAGAAATAATCAAGCAGATATGAAGATTGGAGTGCAGTAAAAGAAATCAAAGGTACAGAACAGACCTGATATCCAAGTTAAATCAGCAAATGTTTCTTTATGAAAAAGAGGGAGTTGAAGCTTCTTTGCAAGTTGTAGCTTGCAGAATTTGAGGTTGGAGCCTCCCGTAGGTTGGTGCTTACAGAAAACTAGTGGTGAGAGGGAGTCGAAGCTTGCCTTTACATCACAGCAATAATAAGATGTGGTTTTCTCCCTTTATGGGTTTCCACATATATCTAGTGTCTCTGTGCATGATGTTTATGTGTTGATATGGTCTATCTAATTTTCTTGATACTTTCTGTTGTCATATTAAGCCTACTGTTACATTATATTAATACTTGCTGCTCACATTCTAAAACTACTCACATATCAAGTTGAATATGAAATGAAGGTGTAAATAAGTTTTATTAAAAAGTTTTAAATTGTCATGAATGTGTTAAACTGATTCACCCCCCCTCTCAATTTAACTAAGGGTTCAACAAAGGAAGATAAAGCTTTTCCTTCCAAGGAGAGCTCATTCAAGGAGCCTCTTGATATTGAAGTCCAGAGGGAGCTAAGGAAGAAGAGGCTATGTTTCACTTTCCAACAATCATGAGCACCTGGACATAGATGTGCTACTGGGAAAGGACACTACATAGAAGTCTTCTCAGATGTTGAGGAGGAAGAAGAAGATGATGAACCAAGGAGAAGTCACAGTGCTGACAATGTTGAGGGAGATCCATCACCATTGGGAGATGGGAGTGGATATTTTGCTCATATTGGAGGAACTCTTGCATCTTTGAGGGGAGTACCTAAGTACTTGACCCTAATATTTCATGGTTCAATCATGAATCAGAGGGTATCTGTTCTTATTGATAGTGGGGCCATCCACAACTTTATTGATGCTCATCTTGTGCAAAGGAAGGCCATACCGACTGATACCTTTGAGGGATTTTTTGTTCTGGTCCCAGGAGATAGAAAATTGCAATGCATGCATTATTTCCCATCACTTTCAGTCACCATGGGATCCTACACTTTGGTGGATCACTTCTTTGTAGTTGACATAACAGACACCAATGTTATTTTGGGTGTTCAATGGCTGATTACATTGGGGAAAGTCACCACTGATTAGGAGGCTTTGCAAATGGAATGGGTGGACAAGAAGAGTGGTACACCTCAAATGATCAGAGGCATGCATTCTTACCCCTCACCTAACACTTCCACATTGAAAACAGAGATGGATTTGCGCAGTGAAAGCAAGGACCTCACTGTCCCTTCTCTCATGTTCATGAGATTTTTGCAAGTGACACTCTCATCTAGTGGCAAACCACCAGGGAGGCCACCAGATTCAGTTTTAGTGGGAGATATCTCACTACTTGATGCTCCAAAATCAGATCTAGGAGGGAAGGGAGAATTAGGAGGCACAGGTACAACATTGGAAGGCATGAGCAAGCACCAGAAGGAGGGAGATTTTCCTCTCTCATCATTCTCACCATCCTTCATTTCTAATTCTGCATTGTTGGAGGAAAATGGAAGTTCTGTCCTTCATACTTATACCTTTGGCATAAGAAATTTCAAAGAAGAGATCAACAACATGACATGCATTCCTATTGATGCATCATCAGCGTTGCCCTTGTTGGGGAGTGTAGATCTATATTGGAAATCCTAGCTATTGGTGGATTATTCCAAGGATCTCTACACTTGTATGATGCTTTATGACCAGGTGCATGAAGAGAGCTATCTAGTCCATGAGAAAGTCATCTATCGTCATGATAGGATCTTCTTACCTAGAGCCTCCAAGCTCAAGGAGAGGATGCTACAAAGGGCTCGTAAGGAGTTCTGTTTCAGCCCAGCCTATTTTATGAACATCTACAACACTATCATGAGATGTTTTGAATGGGAGGGATTTGGAGAAGAGCTACATCAGCATTTTCTAGAATGCAAGAGCTACGTGGAGTTGGGGCAGCAAAAGGACTCTATGCAAGAGTCATTTCAGTTATTTCTTCCTTCTCTTGAAAAGGGAGAAAAATTTGTGCACAATTCCATATATAGAAGAAACATTGATGGTGAAAAATATGATCATGTGATGCAAGCTTCATTTTCTGATTTGATTCATTGTTTCACCATGTTGTTGCAGGCCATGACTCCCAAGAGGAGTGTTGTATCATGTAAATATCATGGAAAACATTGGGCCACTACAATTTCTGAACTTGGCCACTCCCCTACTATGCAAAGGGAGATTATTTTTCATGATGGGTGCTTCCCAAAGGCACCAAACATATCTCACATCTTCAACCATGATGAGATAACTTGTGCAGAAAGTAAGTGGTGGGAAGACCACTTACCATACCTTGATCTAATGTAGGTAGGAGATGCACTGTGCTGGCACCCTATGTGGGACTTTGACCCACCTTCTCATGCTCAAAGTTTTGTTTGTATGTATGTAATTATGCTTCCATGCTTGGATGATATAGTTGTACATTTCATGGGATTGTATGGAGAGAGGATGGGCAGTTTGTATATATCACATGTGATGGAAACTCTCTATGTACCCTATACTACATGACTTAGAGAGAGTATTTGACCAACCATGTTTGTTTCCGTTGAGTTCTTGACTCCTTGTGGGATGGATTTTGTACATCTCATGATGATTTTGGAGGAATAGTTCATGGAGGCTTGGATTGATGAACACTTGGCTCATGATGAAATCTTGATCTTTGATGGTGTCACCAATGAAGAAGGAGAAGCATTGCAACACTCACCCTATCAGTTGCTTGAGGACAAGCAACATTTTTGAGGGGAGGATTGTAATATTCCCAATGAGCCCAAGCTAATGGGAATATAAAATTTTGTCTCAATATTTTGTTTCATGAATAAAAATGTAAAGGAGGATCAATAAAACTCCTAATCAACAAAATGAATCAATGCCACATGTGAACATGGAAAAATCTGGGTTATTTACATAAGCACACTTAGGTGTGAAAGAGACTGGAGCACTCGACCAAGTCAGCCAAGACCAAATCAACAACGTTGTCTAGATATAGTGAATCTCATAGAGGTACAATGTAGTTTTAGTTGGAGTTTTCTCATGTGAATGCGACTAAATCATTGAGATGGTTTAGGGTTTGAAAAGACTTTCATCCTATAAGAGGAAGAGGAGGATAGTAAAGGAAGGGTTGATTGTGCTTATTTCTGAATATATTTTCTATTCAGACATATATAATTCTCTATTGTTTAGCTAAGGATAGTGCTGCTTAGCACTTAAGTGTTCCTGGGCAGGAATCCCACCTCTTCCATTGAAGAATTCTTGGAAGATTCTTGCTGATCTCATCCACTATCAGGAAATTGGCCAAGCTCATCTTCCAACTACAATGCAGATCCTGTTGAGGGTTTGGTTTTGCTTGCAAGCTGCAACAAGTGAAGGCTAGATCTACTCAAATCTAGGCCATTTCAGAGCCTCTTTTCACTGGGAAATTCTATCCCATGGGCAAGATATTTCTGAACCTTTGGAGTTGATATTTCAGATCTTGGTATTAGGCCAACCCAGTACTTCAACCTACAGCATAGTTTCCCTTACAGGACTACGTTATTTGCAAGAAGGAGGTTGTAGGGTGTTTTGACCCACTTTTTGAGGAGAGATCTCTGGTGCTGGGGTTGTGCCCTTCACTATGGTGATCCATGGGTTAGCTTGCTAATCCATGTTCTGTACATATATGATCTACTTATATTGTAAACATCTTTAGAAAATTTTGAATACTATTGTAGATCTACTACTTTAATCTCATATCTACTCTCTTTATTGCATGATTTGATCAAAACCCCAAGGGATCTTGTAAAGGAGCCTTTCTAGTGTAAAGATATGAAGTGGATCTGATCTTTTGTACACATATATTCCCTAAATCTGGAGTGTAATATACATCCGTTGCAGCTCTTATAAATAACGCTTTCAAGCTATTTTGCAGTCAATACATGTGTTTCAGCCCTCTTTTCTGAGGAGTTTCTTCTATTTTGTCTTCTAGATTGTGCTATATACTGTAAGAGAATCATTAGGGATCTGATTTATTACTGTATATATAAAATTTGATCCTTATTATTGGTCTCCTACTCATGCTCTCAAAACTACGTTATTTCTGAATCATTTTGTTGCACATAGCTGCAACCCTTCTCTTTGGGTGTTTTCCAGCTATACTAGGTGGTGCGAGGTCTGTTTACCTCACCTAGTTTGATTTGTTTTTACTCTCCTTTTGGATCTAGACACTCAATCCAATAATATAAGGGATCCAAGAGTTGTAAACTCATTTCAGTGCACATATTTCTAAGGATTGCGTTATTTTAGCAAGCTTTGATGTGCATTCTCATTTTGGGATATTACACCCCACTTCTTAGTGCCCCTAACTATTCGCGTGACTTTCTCCTCTACCTGGAAGCCTCACCATCCTAGTTAGGAATGGTTTTGGTTCAATTTCACAATGACAATAGTGAGCATGTGATATATTATTTTTTAAAAGGTCTCATCGGACCCGAACTATGATATTCATATGTGGAGAAACTATCTCTCGTAGTGTTCTTTGTTGTCACCCGACTCCAACACTATATATTGGTGCAGCAAACTACCATAATTTCTGTGTAGAATCCCATCCAACACATCATGTCTCAACAAATTATTGGAGGAAAATATTCTAAATGGATTGTAATCCTCCAACAATTTGATTTGGTTTTCACTGCTTCCAAAGCAAAGAAATATCTAGTCTTCGTTGAATTACTATCGGACCTTCCCAGAATTGACCCGCAAGATGTAACTCATGATCCATTTCTTGATGAATCTATCTACCTAGTTGATTCTTATGAACCTTGGTATGGAGACATTTTGTTCTACCTCCAAACTCAACGATTTCGCCCAACTCTCACGTCAGACGACCGCCATCGTATTTGTCACCAAGCGAAACATTACTTCGTGCTAAACGATACTCTATATCATTGTGGTGTCGATACTATTTTTCAATACTTTGTTTAAATACTGCATCGCAGACGTCTAGAATTGCAATCCGTGTCAGATTTTCATGAATAAATTGTGCACCCACCTCACCCCGCTTCATCCGTTTTTCTCTGTTGGTCCTTTCGCTAAATGGGGAATAGAATTCATCACATGCAATCCTACTTCTGTGGATGGACACAACTACATTGTAGTTTCGGTCGAATACTTTACAAAATGGGAAGAATCCATTCCCACTTTTCAGTCCGATGGAGAAACCGCCACTCTATTCCTGTTCAATTAGGTCATATTCTGTTTCAGTGTACCCCTCTCAATCATCACAGATCATGGGTCACATTTCCAGAACCATATGATGATGTAATTGAATTCCATGCTAGGTTTTCGAGAAGATCAGTCTTCATCCTAATATCCACAATCGAATGGTCAAGTCAAAGCTGTAAATGGCATCCTCAAAACCATGACTCGTCGGTTAGTCGGAAACCATAAAACCACATGGCATCAGAATTTATAGTCCACATTGTGTGCATACTGAATGTCAGTAAAAAGTGCTACAGGCTTAACGCCATTCCAATTGGTATTCAGCCTGGAAGAAGTACTCCCAATTGAGTTTGAGATTCCATCACTCAATCTCATTGTTGAACTCCTACCTGACACCACTGTCGAAGAAGAGCACTTTATCTTGCTTGATCAATTGGAAAAAACTTGTCAAGATGCCATGCTAGCACTCGAAGCTCACAAGCATCGAGTAAAGGCTTAATACAACAAATATGTCAAGCCTCGTTCTTTCCAAGAGGGTGATCTCATTCTACTCTACGATCAGAGACACAACCTCTTGGGGGCAGGAACACTCCAACCATTATGGCTTGGTCCTTACGTCGTCACGAAATTCATTTCAAAAGGAGCTTATGGACTTTAGGACTGTAATGGAATTCCACTCGCGAAGCCCCGCAATGGGCTTTATCTGAAGAATTTTTTCGCCTAGTGTTCCATGAGGCATATGCTTTGTAATTTTATGTATATCGATTTTGTATTTGTTTAGTGTGTCTGATGGGTTTGAGTGTTTTTCTCATGAACACTCTCTTCTTTTTTACACAGATTCCTTCATCTTCCTTATCATACGTTGGATACGTAGACGATTCCAGTCGTCATACTTGGCACATTGCATTAGCTGCTTGGGTCCTCTACACACCTGAGTCAGAGCTCCTTGGTTCCAGGGGAATTTTCTTGTGCAATGCCACCAAAAATATTGCTGAGTACATGTCAGTGATACAACTCCTCACAAACGCTACATCTCGCGACATCTCCAATCTAGTGGTCAGGTTAGATTCCCAACTCATCGTTATGTAGTTAAACAATTATTATCACGTCCTTAATCCAGTCTTATTACGTTATTATTTAAGGGTATGACTTCTAGAATGTCAATTTCAAACCATCGCATTTGAGCACATTCCTAGAGAATTTAATACATTAGCTTATTCATTAGAAAATTATGTGTTAGATTGGCATTTGTCGCATTTATTATAGAAAGAGTCATACATGAGTATATATATTTTCACCATAAAAATACATAAAAATTAAAAACACAATGAATCACAATTTCCAAAAAAGTATATGTATATATATATGTCGTGTTTAGTCAAGTTACATAAAAACACTTCCCAAAACTTCGGTGTTTTACAAAAAATTGGCTCTGCTAAGCCTCGCTTTGACATTTACACATCTATCCATTATTCCTCCTAAGCCTACTGCTCATGATAGCGGATAATTTATCTGGCTAACCTCATAAGAGGCACCAAAAACCTCTCTGGCACACCCACTGTGTGGCGCTATAGGTACACCAGGATCTCCCCCATGGGAAGAGGCGGCATGCCCATGCTTAGACCCTCGATGTTCCTAGCAAGCTTGTGCAAACTACGTGTGTCCTCACCCTCTTCGCCGGCTGTTGCAGCCTCTGCTATTGCACCAGCCCCAGGTAGTTGTATTCCTTGCCTTGCATAGTGAGGGGCTCCAGCTGGACAGACAGGTGACACATCTATGTAAAGCAATAAGCTTCATGTCAAAAACATTTTCACCCATTAAATTAAAAAAATTATAAACATTCAAAAGATATAAAATATTTCAACACCGATCAAGTTATTTCTTACCATCTAGACCCGACTGAGTGCCTGGTGGTAGTATCAATTCTGGATCTTCTGTGTAGTTCATCCCTGCATAGGGATAATCTTCAATCATTAGGATTTGGTCATCTAGCCAATCAAAGAATGCGTCATCAAAGCAGTGACAGATTGGACCCTCTCCAGTCTACGGTATCAAAGCTGACCAATGAGCCTGTCTTGGCTCCTGAGGTCCCAATACATCCGTGATCCTTCTTGGCCTCATTACAGGCACCCGTTCTAGTATGAAAGACATGATCGATGTGCCATACCAAAACTCTCTTTGGGTCTTACATGCCGTCAGTTCTTCTCGAACCCAGTGGAAAACACCTTCACACTAGTCAGAAACCTAAGGTTGCATGCAATCCAGCTCCAACAATACCTGGGCCTTGGTGGCCACATGCTCACTCTCAAATCCTGCCAAGCGAACTATCATCCACAAGAGAGACTTTATCGGTCTTGCTGCCACCCGTGCAATAGGTACCCGATTACTTACTACCACAATAATGTTTATGCAGTGAGTTCAGATCAGATCTGCAATAGTGCAGGAATCAGCCCTGGAACCTGTCAGATTGGGCCTCGGTCCTCTACATGATAGGCCAGTCAACTATTATATGTCATCTTTCTCTATTGAGAGTTCATTACCCTTGATGTGAAAGACATGTTGGTGGTCATCCCATTATTGGATAATCCATCTCAAAAGGTCTTCCTACCCTCTCATCAGCTCTAAACAGGCATACTTCAATAATCTACACCAGCGAAGAACCAGCAAAGTAGTAGCATCAGTAACCATTTTGCGTTCTTCCCGGTCACATTCTCTTTCGTGCCAAATACTCATGGTAAAATGCTTCACACCTACACAAGAAAAATTTCCAATGGATTATTTTTAGGCTGAAACACTCTGTGATTAAGAAAAACAAATTTAAAAACGTCTCTGTCGGCTAATGCGGACCCCAATGCAAATCAGTGTGTGCTAATGCATTGTCCCTTATCGTGCAGTCCATTTAATGAGGCCCAAACATTGAGCACCCACATTATCCACTCAAATTTTTTAGGGCCTGCTAAAAATCACACTTTCAGCCATAAAAAAGAACTGCAATGACAATGGAAATCTATGTAAATTTTCAAGCTCTTACTTGGATGTCGTAGAAACAAAAACCATTGCCCAGTTCATCCACAATCAGCAGCCAAAGTTTCACCTCTTTTTTTCTCCAGAGCTCTATCACAACACTCAAAGCAGTGAAAATGAAGGTATGTTGCATTCTTATAGCCACTTTGGAGGTATGACTCACTCAGATAGTCTGTTAAAATTATTAAATTCCTAGTATATTTTGTCGCAAATATTGGTTTTTAAATTTATCGATGCTCTAATGAGTTGTTAGTGTTCATGTGCATATTTGACTTTGTTCGGCCCCGTTCTGAGCTTTCTTTTTAGGGACTTTTTCTAGCTCGTAAAACTGAAAAATCCCCAAGTTACCTTTGTCAAGATTGTTAAACTACTACGACGAAGAAATATGAGCCATTATTTTCCATCTTTTTCTAGCTCATTAAAAACCGAAAAAGTAAGCAAGTTTTTCTTTGTGGGACTCGTTAAAAATTCACGGAGAGCATTGAGTTTTTCGTCATCGGACTCATTAAAATTTCATGAAGAAAATTGAGTTTACTCCGTCTCCTCGTACTCATGAAAAAATGAGGTAGATGTTCATTGAACATAGGTTTCTCACTTTATCCAGATTCAGTGGACTAACTCACAGAAAATGAACTGTTTCAGGCTTACTATTCTCCCTTTGTCATGCCTGGTTATCAAACATGACAAAGGTACCCCCTGGAGTTTTCTTTTACAATGTTTTTCAGACTCTATAAATATGAAAATATCACCAAATTTACCCGTCTGGACTCATTAAACTTAATCAGACAGGGAAAAATTTGGACAAAGTGGATACTTATTCTATTATATTTTAAAGGTCGATTTGGCAGCACAAAATATTGAACATCGCACTTCCCAGAAAACTCACTTGCATCTAGCCAAACCCTACCATATATGATTTTAGCCTTCGTATACCAATGTCCCTGCATTGGTGAATCTTGACACTCTTTGGTGTTCATTAAGCCTAAGCTTCCTAGTACCCTGTTATAGTGCTTTTTATTGTTCAAGAGGATCCCGCTATGTACTGCTCCTTGTATCAGCCAAGCCATCATATACCAGAAATTATTTGTCATCACTTATTCCAATTTTCTCTTGACTATTTCCATAAAAAAAATCATATTTTCCCGTTTCGTGTCAACTGATGTAGGATGCCTCAGTGCCTACCTTTTGACAGATCTCTTCCTATCGACATCAACATCTTATCTAGGAAATTGATCCAAAAACACATCAGTACCTGGGTATTTTAAAACATCAGTGGCAGGTCACCTTGTGTTGGTTGGGGGTTCTCATTATTGGATCTCGATCGAATGATTCTATGAGTGTTCGACATCAACTCCTTTTATTCACACTCACTAGATTGTACTATGCATCTTGGGGACCATCATCGTTATCGGTGGCTTCCCTCGCATCTGTTAACATTTTTTGTTATTTACTGGTAGTCAAATGGTTCCCTGTATGTTCAACTACAACTCATTCATTCACATGTGCATAAATATGTAGTTTAGTGAAGAGGCGACCAAGACCTTGGGTTGAGGCTTACACCATTACAGCTGTGTTTCCTCTCCCAAGCTGCAATATTGTTTTTGGAGACAACTTATCAGTTTGATCTTGTCATGGTAGAAGCTTCCACATTGTGCTTATCAGTGGACACACTATTCATATCTTTGTTTTAGAGAAATCATTTTTATATAGCTATCAAGCATGGGAATTCTCGACTCAAGAAAGATATTATATTTTCTAACCTATGTTGTTGTTTCAGGTTTTCCTCGGTCCTCCAATTCCTCTCATTCTACTACACTTGTTATAAATTATTTTGGCCATCGTCTTCGCCTATAACCTCACACTTTAGGGGGCATCTGTTACAAGACAAATGACCTCCTCATCAGCTCAGAGGAGAAGGTAACATGGAAGGAAGAAAATGACCTAGAAAAGGCCCATTTTTTCCAAGGTAACACACTCTAGAAACAGCTAGGCAGAGTTATAATGCACTTGAGCCATACAAAGGGAGAATTAATTCCTAGGGTAATGCTCTGTCTTGCCCAAGGGGCAGAATTATCTATGTTTAAATGTGAAAAGGGAAATATCTTGCGGAAAACTAACTGGCATTTCCACCTTTTCCTCAGAAAGAGTTAGTTCAAAATAGAAAATAATTGGCACAAACCTAGTATTAGACATTTCCAAACACAACTGAACTCCTATGGAAGGAAAAAGCAAAGAAAATAAAGGACACATATAGATCTTTCCCGATTTGAACTGGTTGAAAGAGTTGGCAAGTTTTGTCCTCTTCATTTCCTATAAATTGGAGATGTGGACTCTTGGTCTATGGTCGAAGGTTTGATTATATGTGGAGCATAATTCATTTTTGTGGTGTGAGGCTTGAAGTTCGGTGAAGTTCATTGAGGACTTTCTGCCCTAAGCATCATCACACTCGGAGATAGAGAAAGAGAGAGAGGAATTGGAAGACTGAGGAGGGCTTGGTGCAACTTATGGCTGTAATCCTCCTTTTCATAAATAAATAGAACTGTATCTACTTTTTCCATTCGATGCATCAAAATCAAATTTTTTTTTCATTTGTATATGTAGTGTGATATGAGTGGCTTAGATCTGCATAGTTTAATGCTAGTTTAATTGGTAGAAAACTATATTGTTGTGAATATTACACCGCTGCTTTGATTGTTTGCAAGATCTGGATTTGGAGCCAGTGAAGAAGGAATTCTACTCCATCACTTAGCACTCTCGATATGATCTATTGTCCACAAAGAGGTAATCATTCAAGTCTTACTTTGCTAATTATATATTAGTATGAACATGTATGCAGTACCTTTGGATCTTTACAACTAATCTTATAGTTTGCCTCGGGCACCGGAAAGACCTGGGAGGGATACCCAATAACCACCACCCAAGAATATTACCCTATAGCACTCATTTCACCTTTCAAGTAGGTATAAAACTCCATTTTTACTCTGGACTTTAATTACTACAGGAAATTCCTAGCAGCTACAGGATTCCTGTGGCACTACAGGAAAACCTGTAAATGCTACAAGAAACTTATTTACAAGGAAAGTAGCTCTATCAAAGGTTTCTAAACTTCAAAAAGAGCATAATAATTTATTTATTTTCCTATACCTACCACTCTTAACCCTCACTTCACTCCATGTACAAGGATTCACTCCCTAAACCCTATGTTGCGCCACTAGCAGCTAGATCACCTATACCTTAGCATGGCACCTCTCCCGTTACCTCTCCATCACTCCAACCATTTTATCTCTCCATCCATAACCTACATAAACCATTTCCCTTCATATCTATGCAATTTGGAGCCCTAAGAATCAAATAGAAGACTTCTTTAGGAAGTTGAAAATTTTCCTGTAGAAATTATGTATATGGCACAACAAGGTAAAAACCTGAGGACAAGTTGATGAATATGACTTCAAAGGACCACCAGTAGACTCCAGGAGGATGAACACACTAGAAAGGGCACCTGAGGACCTCCATGAAACACCTGCAATAATAAAAAATAAAATAAAAATGTTAAGCATCTCACTCAGAAATGAGCTGCTAACTCATAAAATACTTTAAAAAAAACACACATCAAGAGGAAAATAGCCATGGCTATCGCCAAAATCAAAATATCTTCACCAGATAATTTTTTCAACTCCTCAGCAACAAGTAAAAACAAGGCCCTGACTTTTCACACCATTATAGTTGAAGGATCACTTGAGAGAAAGAAGTAGCTTGAATCTACATTAGAAGTTTAATGGGAAACTGAGATAGGGGAAGAAACGCAAATAGAAGAGTAGCAAAAATATCAACAGGAGGAGCATCACAAGGACCAACAAATAGAGAATGTAATAGGCCATCATACATGAAGAACCACAAGGCAAGGAGGATGAATAGGTTTCTCGGAGGATGAGCAACAATTTCAGTAGGGGGGTATGATGGGCCTCTAAATTAGAAATAAATTAAGACCCATATAACCTTTCTTAGAGACATAAAATATCTATTAAATCTCTCCTTCTACACTTAATAATGTTTTTTTAAGATTTAATATGTTCATAGGAAGGATTATAGACAATTTCATATTTGTGCCTAATATTTTTTATTTTTGTAGAATATTGTGAGAATATTGAGAAAATTATGTAGATTTGGAGAAGGAGATAATTTAGGGACTTGATCCCTACTATTAGAGGATCAATATTGGAAAATAAATGAAAAAAATATCATGAAATTATTGAGAAATTCTGGAGAGATTCTGGAACTCTGATGATTGAGAAAACCTAGGAATGTGTTCCCTGTCATTTACTGCAAACTCCTAGTGTTGGGAACCAGATACACTATTTGAGGGATTTTGAAGGGGAAATATTTCTCCTTTCAAGGGAAATGCTTACTCATCATTTTTTATAAGTACCAATTGGAATTGGCCTCTAGGGGCATGTATTATTTAGTCTTATTTTGGAGAAAACTTGTTGTTTAGCAGACCACTTTCCTTTCTTGCAAGTATGTACTTGGACTGATTCAATAATGAAGATTGGTGCCATTTTAAGCTTCTAAGGCTTGGTTTCTTCCATAGGACTCTGATTCCTCCTTGTTCTTGGCCATCCTAGGAGCCCCAAATCCCTCTTGCATAATTTATTTATGTTATTTTCACTTCTTATTCAAATGCATCTATTAGTTTTGTTTTGCATATTTCTGTATTTAGTATTGTTTATCTTCTTGTTGTGGGATTGAGTTAAATGATTTAAGTGAGTTATTTTTTAGGTTTTTTACAGGTTCAAAAGCATTATTCATCCTTATAATAAATTTATAAGGTCATCCTAATCATTAAGATACTTGGATTTGGTTACTAGTTCACGAATATAATATTTATGGAGATGCCTTGTAGCAAAATAGTAGTGAATTCTACTATTTTTTATAAGGCGTTAATGAGATTTGATTTGATTCTACTTGGATTAGGTCATAACAAAGTTAAATTTAGTAACAAAATTTACCCCATTTCATTTTCACTTGATTAAGTTATTCATTTGATAGATTAACTAGCTCAGTAGTTCTTGAATTTCTATATTTTAGAGTATTAATTTTATGTCATTTTTTAGCACATGTGAACAACGGTATTTTGGAGTTATTCCAATTGGAATGGAGACCTAAGACATCATACCTAATAAAAAAAAAATTCCCATACCATTTTCATTTGTTTTAATGGGTCATTTAGTGAGTTATTTCCTAAACATACTTTTCTGTAGAAAAAGCAGAGTTTCATGTACCACTCTTGTAGCATGTGTAAACTTGACCATATTTGCTCCCAAAGGTTGGTTTTTGTCTCTTAATCTTGAATCATGACCCCTAGGATCTAAATACATGATTTAGGAAGAATAAAAATCACTTAGAACATTCATTTTTGCAAATTATATTAGGCCTTTTTATTTGAATTCATGCTCCTACGATTTCAATTACAAATTGGTGTTCTTTCCTAGGATTAATTTCTTTTCAAAGCAACACTTCCATTTCTGCAATTAGTTTAGCTTTGATTTCATGACATTCACTCTATCACATTAGATCAAAAAAATAAGGACACATTTTATGCTACACATATAGTGTCGATGCCTCTTAAGTTTGTACGAACCTCGGGTTGATAATTAAAGTTGGTAGCCTTAGGAGTTGCAACATTCTTGTTGCAATACCCAAGCTCATCACTTTTTGGTGCCGTTGCTGGGGAGGTTTCAAAGTATGCATTGTTTTATTCCCTAGTTGATTAATTTATTTTCTTTCTACAGAAGTTGTTAGACTCCTGTAACTTACTGTATCACAAGGTGATTGTGTATTTCTTAATTGCAAATTTCCATATTGTACATATATTTCAATATTCAAAAGAATTTCCAAAAAAGATAAAAAGAAAAAAAAGAAGAAGAAAAGAGGGTGTAAAAAAGGAAGAGAAAAAACCCCACAAAAATTTAAATAGTTCTGAAAGTGATGCAAATCAAAATTCCACTACTTTTTTGAAAGGTTTGTTCAATCATACAACTTAAGCATGATTGTACAATTTTAAATTTCTGCTGATAGGTTAGAGAATAAGGATTTTCCAAACTGTTTAATCTTGGCTTATCAGTAGATAGGTATAAAATGGCATTGGTTCAACAGATTAATATAGACCAATAGGAGAAATCAGGGATAGGGCTTAGGTTATAATTTCAAAAGAAATGGTTTCAGGGTCTGCATATCTAAATGCACCCTAAAGAGAAGAAAAAAATTTAGATTTGCAGTTTGGGTAGGTAGATACATTGAAAAGGCATCAAAATTCCATTTTTCCTATGATGAAGGAAGAAAAAATCAACGATAAAGGAGTCTTTATACTCTAAGGTCCGAAAAAGGGTGATTCTATAAAGATTGGGGACCTTATTTCATGTTTCTAATCCTATGTCATGAAAGTGTTCATTACTCATTATTTCCCCCCTTCCGTTAATATTTTCTTTATCCTAAGTCCTATCCAAGCCCCATCAAATCCCATCGCAAATCGCAAATTCCGAAGGATAAGCACACAAGATCATAACAAAATTATCGAAGTGCGATTTTCAAAATGGTGGGACCCGATCGCATATCGCAAATCACAAAGTTTAACCTTTAAACTCCCACTGCCCATAATAAAATATGTGATCTATGAGCCGCGGGTGGGCTCACCATTTCCTTGCAAGGTCATCCCTGCTCATTGCACATCGTACATTTCCAGTCTTAATATTTACCCCCACTTTCTCACCACGAAAACTCCCTGACTGCGATATGCGGGCGGCCCCACCTCCGCCATGCCACGTCACCACCACTCACTGCACTTCGCACATCACAATATTTAACTTTCAAACTCCGCCGCTTATAAACTAAAACTTCTGACATGCGATTTGCGATGTGCGGGTGGCCCCCACCTCCTTGCCACATCACCTCCTGCCATCTCCATTCACACATCATAAGATTTAACTTTCAACTTTCGCTACTTATAAACTAAAACATCCGACCTGCGATCGCGATCCAGGTTAGGGCCCCACCTTTTTTGCACGTCATATCTGTGCTAACCTTCCTGCATCTCTACTCACCCCCATACATCGAATGGTCCACAAGGCTTTTCAAGCCCCCCTCAGCTGATGAACCTTAACAAAGGGGAGGAAGGGGGGGGGTCTGAAAAGGACAGTATCCCATACCACCTTACTTGCTTTATGGCGCACCCATATGTAATATTCCTAATTAGCCCAAGCTAATAGGAATTTCATTTTGTTTTGATTTTCTTAATTGATGAATAAAATGTAAAGGAGGGCATGTAAACTCATAAAAACATCAAAATAAATCAATGCCCAATGTGAACAGAGGCAAATCAAGGCTATCTCATGATGGAGAATATGAGATTGCTCTCATCATTTTTTAGATCTAGAAAGGACCTCTCCAAGGAGGTTAAGCAGACAGAAGAAGGAGAAGAGGAAGGACCATGCACTTCCTACTCTCACAAAGCAGAAGACCAGAGGCATGAAGGGCATTTGGAATCTAAGGTTCTAAGTGAATACCTTTCTGAATACAAAGATAAATCTAGAGCCTTCAAGGAGACTCTAGCTTTATCACAGTTCATTCAGCTAGAGGAAGGGAAGAGACCCTACAGTTATGGGATGATGAGAGGCAATAGGTTTCTATTGCCCATTTTTGATGGATCACTCAAATGTGCAGCAAAGACTTGGGTGATGAAACTAGAGGCTTTCTTCCTACTACATCAAGTAGTAGAGAGAGAGGCTGTAGGGATTGCAGTGCTGCACCTTGAAGGTGAAGCAAATGTTTGGTGGTTCAGCCATTTGAGCCATGCAAGGGTATCTACTCTTGTTGAGTTGTCTCAAAGACTGATTGAAGCATTTGGAAAAGAAAGATCAGATGAAGAGAGACCCTCACCACAACTTGAGGAAGCATGTGCTAGCGCTGTCACAACCTTGGATGAGCAGCCTTCATGTTCAGCAGTGGAGGAAAGCAACATAGTTGAGGAAGGATCTCTTGCTTCTACATCACACCAAGGTATGCTTGAATTTCCATCTCTTGTCATTTCAGCAAATCATATGAAGGGATATACATATTTACATGCTTTTGATTTATAGAAACAGAGTTTCACTACACTGTACAAAGGAAGTGATTAAGGAAAGAGGACCCATGCCTTATGGGAGCATTCACATGGCAGCTTCATTTATGAAGCAATGGAGGAAGGAATGGTAGATGGGAGACATCTTGAAGTGAGAAACTCTTTCTCCTTTCTAGATGACACTTTCTCAATGAGCACTCCCTAGCTCAGAGAGAAACTTCTACCTATAGTATATCCAAGGCCTCTTTGGTTTTGGAGGGCCATGCATGAGGAGGAAATCTCATGAAGAGATTTCATTGGAGGTTCACTTCAACACGTCATGAAGTGAAAATTTCTTCAACAATCTGAGGAGGCTCTTTCCTTCTCACACTTGGATCTTCATGGATTCAAGGAGGAACAGATAGATGATGGAGGACATCATCGGATGGATAACATCTCTCATGTTTGTGTTGGACACTCCTTGAGCCACACACATCATGATGGGAGGTTTTTTCCTACCACCTATTTGGGTCCTTATGGGATCAATTTGATCCTTGAGAAGATAGCATTTCAACATCCCATGAAATGCAAGAGAAAAAATCTGATTTGGGAGAATGATAGTCTTCCTTGGGAGAGTGCTAAGGAATAACAAGATGGAAGGCACCCACATGTGGATGGATGGGTGTGGATGATGAGCAAGGAGCTGGAAAACTACTTGAAAATATATGATATTGGGCATCAGGAGGCTTGGCTGCGTTGGTTACTCTTGAAATAGTTTGGTCATCATCCTCTTTCCAAGGGTATGTGGCAGGATACTTGCATCATGGGGAAGCAAGGAGTATGGACACATTGTGTTGACATAACATTCTTCATTTCAATCACCATGTTTTCACTACATGATTTGGATGATGGAAGTATGAGGAGGCAACAAAATATTTTGTTGCTTGGGATGTTCTTGGGAGAGCAAGGGAAAATTTTCTCTCACAGTTTTCATGATGTTGTAGGAATATAAGATGGCACTATCACAATGCAAAGAGGCTACTCCTTGGCCTTAGATGTTCAAGAGGTACTTTCCCCATGGGAGAGACTTCTTATGTGTAGCAGCATTATGGGAAATGCCTTTGACATTCTGCATGTCAAATATTGGAGCCATGAGTTGGAGGGAGCCTCTTTGCATAGGCCAACAGCATTGCCACTTTGGAGCTAGGGTTTATTGATGGAGTATCCCTAGGATCACTTCACACTTGATGCACTTAATGGGAAAAGAGGAGGTAAGGAAGATGAGGTAGTAGATGGGGACATCTATTACTATGATCTACTCTTCTTGTCTTGGGTTTCCAAGCATGAGGGAGAGGGTTTGCAGGCAGCACTTGGTTCATTTCTCTTCATGGAAGTACGCCAAACTACTATGGAGGATCCATTCATGGATCCATGTATCTTCTTACTTCCAACATATGGTGAGAGATTTTTTTGTGCAACACAATATTTGCACGCTCTTACCATCTCTTGGCAGTGCATTGCTCCAAAAGTAAGCAAGCTCTTGATTTTGCTCCATGACCAATGTTGGGCCAAACCATATGATGGAGACAGCCATATATTATGTGGCCTTAGGTAGATGTTTTGTGATTACATGTATGTTCAGTTGATTCATATGATTAACCATGTATCAAGAAACAATTTGTCATGTATTTTTCTGAAGCAGCAGTTTGAAAAACTGCATTGTCACCACTTGGGAAACTGTTGGTACCTTCCAGCACCTTATGAAACCATCAATAATTCCTCTGTTTTGATTCCAATCATGATCCCACTTGTTGGTGTTGTCTTTATCTTGATGGGAGACATGATGTTGAGTGAGGCACATGGTTTGAATGTGTCCTTTTGGGAAGGAGATTCCCACATTTTATGCAGTACATGTTCTAATGAGAGCATGGGATAATTTGCAGCAATCACCTTATTAGTTGCTTGAGGTCAAGCAATATTTTTGGAGGGGAGGACTGTAATATTCCTAATTATCCCAAGCTAATAGGAATATTTCATTTTGTTTTGATTTTCTTAATTGATGAATAAAATGTAAAGGAGGGCATGTAAACTCCTAAAAACATCAAAATAAATCAATGCCCAATGTGAACAAAGGCAAATCTGGGCTATCTCAATAAAATACCCTTGTATGTGAAAGAGGATTAAGGAGATTGACTGGGTCAACAAGAGAGAATCACAGCACTGTCCAGATGCATTGAACCTCCTTGTTGATCAGCGCAGTCTTAGATGGAGGATCTTCATGTGAAAGGAGCTAAAGTTTTGAAGGTGGTTTAGGGTTTCTCAAGCTCTCATCTTATAAAAGGAAGGGGAAGCCTCAAGACAAGCATTTTTCCAAGCTCCGTCTCCCTTAGATAGTGTAAATCCTATTGGGGTTTACTTGTTTCAGTGAGCTGCAGCAAGTGGAGACTAGATCTACTCAGATCTAGATTATACTAGTGCCTCTTCTCGGTGAGTGAGTCTTTTATCCTCCTGGAAGAGTGTAATAGCTGTTGGGCATAATATTTTGATATTGGCATCATGCCAAATATTCCTCAAAGCCTACAACACAGTTTGATCCCTGAAACTATTATTTTCAGTTGTATAATTGCAGGGTGTTTTGGCAATAGTTTGGAGGAGAGATCTCTAGTGTATGGATTCTTCCTTCACCGTGGTGATCCATGGATTAGCCACATAATCCATGTCTATTTAAGATCTGATATATTTACTTTTATGTTCACTTAATATTTTCTTAATCATTTTGCAGATCTTCTGCAGTAAAACTCAAGTCTACTCATGCTCTTTCATGTAATGCTGAAAACCCCAAGGGGTATGTATAATAAAGATATTTTTACATATGGATCTGTTGTATATCTATTTTTTTATGTATTATCTTTCTATAGATCTAATTTATAAGCTATTTCTGTAGTATACTACATTTTTCAGATCTAGATCTTCATATCTGCACTTTTATACAATGTATCTCATGAAACCCTTGCCAGGTTATCCTCTTTGATGTATAAAGGAGCTGAATCTCCATTTTTATTCATGATTTCATGTAATAAACTCAAGATCTGATAGTGAAGATATTTTTTATTCAAACCCTTCAGAAAATCATGCTGCATAAGCTTCAGTTAATTTCTGTTGAGTCAAGTCATGGGGATTGGGCATTTTTGAAGCCATATTGGGAGTGGGAGATCTGTTTAACATAGCTAGAGTCATTTTTTTTAGCTAAAATTTGGTATGTAAGTCCCTCATGACCTAATATAAGGTATCCCACCGTCCTCTGCCCTTATTTTTATGCACATCTCTTAAATTAACATTTTTAGGGCTGAAATAGCTGTTTTTCCCCACTTCGGGTTGAAGAAATGAATCATATTGCTTGTTGTTGATCATGTTATTGAATGAAACATGATTTAATATCTGTTATGAACTATATTGATGCATCTAAAACTCCATAATATCTTAATATATTCTTATTTTTGTAGAAATCCCTTATTTTGGGATATTACACCATAGTATTTCGCACCCCCCCCTCCGCCCCGCTCCATAACCACTTACCACTCATACCCCCCTCTGAAAATTGTTTTAATGTGTAACCATACTTCTATGCCTCTTGACCGTTATCCACACCATTTTCACCATGTCTGCCCCTGCTTTTTCCCTCCATCCTATCCCATCACCCTCGCCAACACAGTCGTTGTGCCATAAAGGGTCAGGCCATTATCCAACAGACCCGCACCACCTCCACACCACCAAATAATTGTTTTTAATTAAAAATTAAGCATAACTGCAGAGTTTACTCTTTCAATTATTGTCAAAGTGTTGCAGGTGTTGAATTCGTAGGTATTATCAGAGAAAGTGAAAATTGTTGCCAAAGAACCATTTGTTCATCAAAGAAGAGTTGTCAACTCTCTGTGAACTAGATTATAATGCTCCTTTAGACTGTTCAATCCCCGTCATGATCCCCTTCGATCATATCCCTCCCCCATGACTAATCCATAGCAAGTTCCCTTTCTATGTTCCCCCTTCTGTCATCCCATTCCCCATTGCAGGTTGTGAAGAAAGAATCATTGAAGAAGAATGAATCCTAAGAAAAACCTGGAGCCTTTTAACCCTATGGTCTACCCACAAGTGGACCTAGATCACTTGGCTCTAGCAGACGGAGACTATAATATCCATGAGACAAAGTCAGACTTCGATTTATTCGATGTCTACTGCTGGCTCGAGGATAAATTCATGGACGAAGACGATGTTATAGGTCTATGGGAGACCTGATTACCCCTTTAAATATTTCCAAAAACCCATATTTTCCCAGAGTTCATCACGAAGTTCCAAATATGTTATGACATTAATCAAAGAACTATAGTCACCCTAGCAGGAGAAATCATGTTCGCTACCAACACCCAATCCATTCAGCAGATGATACAGGCCCTCACTCCTAAACAAGTAGTCCCCTTCTCTTATGAAACCCTTAGGGAATTTTACCAGAAGCTTGAATTTGCCAACAGAGACAAAATTTTGCAAATTTTCATGGCCCCTGATGCCCCAATACCTACAAATAACCCTCCTTATCCCTCATCTATCTTTCCTGATAGGACCAAATACATTTCCGATGTTTTATCTTATTTATTGGGATATCACATTGATTAGTTGGTAGATGAAGCTGTAATAGGTTTTTCGTCCACTCTTTCCTCAGATGATAAACCCACAGTCATATTCATCTATGCTAATTTTCTTGCAGAGGTAATCCATGAACAATTTTTAAGGTTTAATACAGAGGAGGTTTTCAAATACACCTCCGTGTTGGCATATATGTTTGTCTATTTCCAATCCAGAAAGTTTCAATTTCTGATGACCAAGGTAAATGAAGATTTTGAGCCTCAATCTGTAATTTTCTGGACCACCCTGCTATTAAAATATCATAAGAATTATACATACAATGATTTTGTGTATTTGTTTGTGCACCCAGCCATCAGCACACTCAGCAGTGCAGCAAAGCCCAAGATAAGTGAAGAAATCAGGAAAACCATGCAGTTGATAGAGCAAGTGAAGACAACAGATTGGTACTTTTACCAATATTACATAAATATTCGAGTCTATGGAAGTGAGATAGCCCCTTACAAATTTCCAAAGCTCCTCTCCATGAGGGTCTTTGCAATAGAGTACATAAGGCAAATGATACATGCAGATGAGCTCCACTTTGTTTCTGCTAAGAAGAAGGCTTAGATCAAGATCAAGACACAAATTAGGCCTTTCATCTGTAACATTAGAGGTAGAAGAGAGGAGGTAAAGAATATACTGAAAGATATGGGTTTCAGCCACAGTTTCACATGGTCTTATGACTCCGCAGGGGTTATCTCCAAGAAAATAGTGGAAAACAAATCCACACCATATGTTCACACACATAGACCTGAAATTGAGAAGTATGTTAATCAAACAGAATGGGTGACCAACACCCTCCAAGAAGATGAATAAAATGTGATCTCCACTTCAGGCATCCAAACCCCAACACCACAAGAAAGTAAAATTTCAGAAGGAAAATAAGAAAAGGGAAAGTGCAAGAACAAGACATATGGAGCAAGAGGCCAAGAGAGGATCAGTCACCTTCAGTGACTGATACCTCTAGTAAAGAATTAAAAATAATATATAGGAAGAGGGACAAAATTCACAAGAATATTGATCAAGGAGGAGAATCAGGGTAGAAAACAGTTATTCATATTGCAAACACCCCTAGGTCATCTACAGTGGGTGATCAAACAATGGCCTCACCTACATCTTCAGCCACAATGTCTCTTCAGTAGGAGAGCTTGCAGACATCTACTTCTAGGCCTACCATAGAAGGCCAAGAAAAATCAGTTTATGACACATTCAAGGAGATAAAGTTGAGAAATGAAGTGATGAATACTAACACATACAATAAATTCTGGAAGCAGACCCAAAGTTCACAAAGTAGGCTATTGTCTGCCTTTGACACTAAGAAAGGAAGGATGAAAATGGAATTTCCTGAAGCCTTGGTCCCATGACCCCAAGGATCAAGAGATTAAAGGAAGGCATTATTCGATTTCAATACCAAAGACATCCATCCGATTGACCAAATGGAATTACACAAGTAGACTGGAGAGATGGTGGACTCCACCTTGACAAGTACTGCTATGAGCTTTTCAAAATTGCAGGTATCTTTATCCAATGCTTAATCAAAGTTCAAGATGGAGAAGATATCTTCCATGTCTAAAGACTCAAGGACCAAGTATTTAGAAGATTTAGTAGTGAAGCCTGGTTATAACCCATCCAATGTTCAAGTTGTAGAGGAGCTTTTGAAGAAGAAGAGCATAGACATAGCAGCCCTTAGGAAACAACTCAAGATGATAGTAACAGAATACCCCTTGGATAGATGCATTGAGGAAGATGAGTCACATAAGGTAGAACTAATGAAGCTATTTATTGAATATTCTGCCCAAATCAAATAGATGGAGACCAAGATGGAGAAGCTACTGAAGGAAAAAGAAGAAGCATCTCGAGTGGCACTGATCCCACTTGAAGGTGTCCCCATTTTAAAAATTCCACTAGTTTTTCTAGCAACTACTGGAGCATCCAGTGGGACAGACCAGCTATCACAGACCATGGAAAGTATGACCCTGCAGTCACAAGAGATCAAGAAATTGGAAGCACAAATTGGCATCCTGAGATTTCAAAAGGCCAGGTCTGAAACTGCCCATGAGATAGCCAAGAAGCAGATTGAGAGGTTGGAGAAAGCAGAGAAATAATTTTTAGCCAGCAGCATCCTGGACAAAATTATGGGTAGTATCATACAGTTAGTAGATGAAATTTGGCACTCCATCAACATTATTTTTTAACAGAAATAGTTGGTTGACAACTGCATATTGGCCATTGAAAAATCAAATCGAGAGTTAGGAAATATTCCTACCACAGCTCCTAAAATCATAAAATTTCTGAACTCCAAGAGTAGTTATGAGCTTGAAGAGCTGGAGGCATAGGACATAACAGCAACCATATGAGAGGTTAAAAATGTCCTCACTAAGAGGAATTTAGTAAGGAAATTGGAGGAGAAGTGTCATGAATTGGACATGGCCATCAACAGATTCTTGAACAAGATTGAACCCCTGGTGGCAAAAGGGTTGCCCTCACTATATGTAATTAACAATAAGCTGGTCCAAAAGGGAGATTATGTGACTAAGTTCAAAGAAATAGCTAAGGACACCACCAAATTTTCCAGCATTAAAGGAAATGTGACCGGGAAAGTTGTCTTGGATCTCCTAGGCAATGACATCTTTATTCAACATGAGCTAAAGTATGTTTTCCTCACTAGGCCCACTTTCAGCAGATACATAGAGGTGGATGAAGTATACCGATAGGTCACAAGTACGATAATTCCCACTAAGAAGGAGTGGAATATATTTTGTATGTTCCAAGAGTGAAAAGGCGCGGTGGACACATCAGCACAACCATCAATTGATTAGAAGTGTCATCATCACATCATCTTTAATGATCCAGCAGAGGTGGCCAAAAGAAGAGTCAGATGTCAAAGCCACCCATCGTTGCCTCTTTGCAACCATCTCAACCACTTCCAAGCCACTTTTGGACTCAAAAAGAGCCGCCTAATTTTTTCATTCATGAAGAGCTGCTCGAAATTAATTCTACAGGCAATGTTTTGTTAGATATTTCTTTTGTTCGGGCCTTGCATGGCCACACTTGTCTAATTTTAGTTTGATGGTAATTAATGAATATTTCCAAATTAGATTAGGGAAACCAACTCAATTTTTACTTAAATACTTCTTGAATTTTTATTGTCAAGGGTTGGATATTGTTAGACCATGCATTGTATAAAGAATGATTGTATCGGAGCACTGTAATTTTGGAGCTAGACATCAATAATTGAAGACAGTTTATAGGATTCTTGAGTTGTGTTAAATGGTGATGTGTTATTTATCTGTGGTAAATGTTTCCATTGTTTCCCTTACTGTGTATCTATTAATATAATTGTAAAACATAATTTTTAGATTAAGATTTGTTGTCAGAGCACCTTAATTCTCTGCATTTACAATTTGAATTTTTTTTGCTGAATTCTAATTAAATAATTCTTAACTTCTCTTTAGTCACTATTGAACCTTATTATTTCTTTCATCTCATAATTAATACTTCTCTAAAGTTCTATTTATCACAATTATCTTTCCCTGTGATGCTCATGGACGTTGATGTACCAATCTAGCCTTTGACTCCGTAGCTCAATGGATTAGTCCCTGCAGACCTACTCATCCAACCAACAAAATCACTCAAAAAAACCAATACCACCATCATTTTAACTAGCCTAACATCAACATTAATAATATTAAGGATAAATTTAAATCATAAATAGAGAGAGCCCTATCTAAGTTTAGGAAGGCTAGGTCCTAGATTCCAAAGCAGTTTGATGTTGTCCTCTATTGTTTATTCTCGCCAATCTTATAAATTATAGGGCCACAACATAATGGTGACCATACTCGATAACTTATTGAAGAAGCTTAAAATTTCATTAGAACTTAGAAACCCCAGTCAAAATATTGTGTGATTCAAGTATTTTCCAAAGATTGGTTTTTCAGCTTTTTGTAAAACATTCAGCATGTTTATGCTTTGGGTCTAAATTCTAGCTCCCAAAATAATCTTTACCAGATCTCATCCTGACCTAAATCCTCCAGCAATGGTTGAAAATCCAGAGAAAATTATGAGAAAAAACCCTAGAGCAGAGATTCCAACTATTAGCAAGTCCCTTCACAGAGCAAGTTCCCTCCCTGAAAACCTTGCAACCTTGCAGGACATCTAGTTTGACTTAAATTTTGAAAAAAGATTGTTCAGGACCAAATCTTAGAATTGGACAGCCCAGATATTTTTTCACCCATCTATACTAAAACAAATTCTATTTGGGGAAGCCTCCACTTCCACTCAATCTGACCTTCAGCTTCTCCAACATTTCAATTCCCTTCAAGATCTGGTAGCAAGTTCACCTCAGTTGTTGATGATGCCTACCTCCAACAATTTGTAGAGTTATCTGCTCTTACTACAACAACCCCCTCTATCATCTCCGAGTCTGCTCATCCTCATCCAATCCTTCTAGGTGTATCTGAAAATCCTACCATTTCCTTTAAAATTTCCCACCAGAGTGTCCAAACCTCCACTCATACACCCATTGTCCACCTTCCTCCATTTAATCCTCCACCTCCCTTGGTCCAACCTCCTCTTATCAACCCCCCTTGGGTTCCCCCACCACCAATCATGGTATTATGCTATGCTCCATTGGTGCTACCACAACCTATGGTACCTATGCCATAGGATTATCAGTCCGAATCCCACTATTTGATGGAATTGGTCCTGCAACTTCTCAACAACATGTGGATAAAATGAATGACTATTTTGATCGTCAAGAGATAGATGATGAAACTGTTAAGTTGAGGATGTTTGCTCAAATTTTGGGGGAAGAAGTAAGAAAATGGTTTAAAGGCTTGACTCCGAATAGTATCCAAGACTACTGTGCCAATTTTAACAGTATATACAACGCACTCCCCGCCAATATGAAACCCCCACAAGGATTATCCCTGATGAAATTCCCATATGGTTTCAATCCAGAGATGTCTTAACAGGTTAGAGAAAGAGATCCAGCTACATTAGAAGATATGAAAAGGGATGCAGTGAGTGTAGAATCCAATCTGCTTGCAAAGAGAGCTAGAATGAGGAATGAGAAGAGACTGACTATTAGGGAAGAGCCTGAAGTCTCCACATCTGATTCTAAGATTGATAACCTAGTTAGAGCTATGGATAGAATGATGGAGAGGATCAGCCTGAATGAGAAATCTATCCCTAGGGATAATCAACCAACTCCTCAAAATAGAAACCAAAACTTTAGAAGAAACCCTCCTCAAATAAGACACATAGAACAGAGAGGCCCTGACCAGCAAATTAGGCCTCCATTCTAAGAAAATTACGCTAATGAAGATGAGGGAGTGGTTGAAGAAATAGAAGAAATTCAAATTAATCTAATGGGAATTAATGAAGAGGATTAGGTTTTCCTCACTGAAGAAGAACGAGGATTATATTCTCTAACTCAAACTGAAGTAGAATTTGAAGAGTTTGAAGATTATAAAAAAGGTTTTGAGAATGCCATCATGGAGGTACATAGACAGCACAATATTAGAAGCAACAAAAACTCTAATAGTTCCAAGAAAAATAATGTTGAAATTTCTGCTAAAAAGGTCCCTAAGACTGATCCCAAGAAAACAACCGAAAGTGCAAAGAAAGTTGTTAATATCCCTGGAAAGAATGATATAGAAAGCAGCACTAGTAAACCAGTTTTCAGCCTTAGCAAAACTATTCAAGCTGATATGCCCACTACAACTCAACAATTTGAAGTTTCTGCAAAAATAGTGCTTGAGAATACGAATTCAAATCTACCAAAAACACAGACACCATTTAGCATTGAGAACAAAATCGCTAAAATAAAAATCTCAATCCCTCTCACTGAATTGGTAAACAGGGATGTATACATATCTCAGGTCCTAAAGGTGTTGAACATAGGATAAATTACTCACATTTTCAATCTAAGTGATGATAAACCTGAACTGTTTTTTGGGCCAGAGGGTAAATCCCAGGAGGTAGGGGTTCCCCCATTTTATATCAGTCTGAATATTCATGATAAAATCCTCCACAATGCCATGTTAGATTTAGGTGCCTCTCACAATATTATATCAAAGGCAGTCATGGATAAACCTGGGCTTGAGATAACCATACCCTATAAATATTTGTACTCATTGGACTCCAACAAGGTCAAATGCCTAGGCCTCATCAAAGATCTTTATATTACTTTAGCCCAGATACCTGCCAAGAGTATAGTAATGGATATAGTAGTGGTTGGCATCCCTCCTACATATGGCATGCTTCTATCACGCTCATCGGTAGCCAAGCTACAGGGGATCCTCCAAATGGACATGAATTATGCTACCATACCATTCTTTCGCCAACAAATAAGATTGTATAGGGAAACTTTAATGAAATATATGGTGAGTAGTCAAGAAAAAAAACCCATAACTACCCCCTTTACTCAGTCCATTCTAACTTAGACTCATTCATTCTTTACAATGATGAATATATTAATGAACAAGTAGTCTAAGAAGGAAAGGACTAGGATAGATAACCAACAGACCAAATGGAAATTGTACAACACCAGCCTGAATATGAACCTTTTTGGAACATGCGTTTTTATGGATCTTGTGGAAAATCAGGTTCGACAGCAGGAATGTGGGTCTGAAATACTGGAAATAACCACTTAGAGGGTCATTCTTACAAACTAAATTTTAAGTGCACCAACAACATAGCAAAATATGAGGCACTTCTTTTGGGTTTATAGCTGCTGAAAAGATTAGGAGCCAAAAGGATTTATGTCCATGGAGACTCTGAGATGGTTATTAGACATATGAAGGGATAATATTTAGCCAAACATCCTAGATTGAGAGAATATAGAAATTTTTCCCTTGACCTTCTAAAAAAAATTTGAAGAATATGATCTTGCCACAATTCCATGGAATCAAAATATCCTTGCCAATGGTTTAGCATTTTCAGCCAACACTTGTCAGTTACCTCATCCCAACAAGAAGTATACAGTGCAAATTAAACATCGCCCTGCAATCCCTGATAATATGAGATACTAGAAAGTATTCGGAAATGACAAACAGATTGAAAATTTTCTACAATCTAAAGATGGTTTTGAAGATTCCAGCTTGGACCTAGATGGTGAATAATATTGTCCCAATGAAGAACAAATGTGCAGGGATGAACCTCCTCATAATTCTGATATTAATGTTTCAGCAAATGAAAATTTACATATGACAGAGATACATAAAGACCCAAAAAAAGAAGAGTTTGAAGTGCTCCAATTCAAAGATAATATCCTGCATAGATTACTTGTCCCTTTGGAGGAACTATTTGATTTCAATGACGTAGGCAAAAAACCAAAGATGGAACCTACAAAAGAAAACATTGAGGAGTGAAATCTAGGAAGTGAGCAAGATCCCAAGATGATAAAGCTATCAAATACTCTGCCAGTGACTACAAAACATACATACATTGCCTTTTTAAGGAGTTCATTGGTGTGTTTGCCTGGGGCTATGAGGATCTAAAATCTTATGATACCAGTATTATACAGTACAAGGTTCCAATCAAGAAATACCAAAAACCCTTCAAACATAAGTTGTGTGGGATAAATCCTATTCTAATGCCCTTGGTTGAGACAGAGATCAAGAAGATGCATGATGCCAAGATCATAGTCCCAATCAGATACTCTGAGTGGGTATCCAACATAGTGCCTACAAGGAAGAAAATAGGTGAGATCAGACTATGCATTGAATTTAGAAATCTAAATAAGGTATCACTTAAATACAACTACTCGTTACCAAAGATGGACCATATATTACAAAGGGTAGTGGGCTCCAAAAGGATTTCTTTGCTAGATGGTTTTTCAAGGTATAACCAAGTGCTGATGCATCCCGATGATCAGCACAAAACAACTTTTACTACTCCTTGGGGGACCTTCATGGATGTGAAAATGCCTTTTGGATTGATTAATGTTGGTGCCACCTTCCAGATAGCTATGGATATTTATTTTTCAGAGTAAATTGGCCTTTTCATTGTGATCTACCTTGATGATATTAAAGTATATTGAAAAAATGATGAAGAACATTTGGCCCATTTGAGGAGATTTTTCGAAAAATGCAAGAGGTACGAAATCTCTCTGAATCCCAAGAAATCATTATTTGGTCTTGAAGAAGGGAAGCTTATGTGCCATATTATATCTAAAGAAGGAATTAAAATTTATCCCAGCAGTATTGAAGGCATACTTCAGATCGATCATCCCAGAAAAATCAAAGAGCTCTAATCCTTTATTGGAAAAATCAATTTTTTAAGGAGGTTTATACCAAACCTTGCAGAACTGCTAAGAAACATCACCAACTTGCTCAAGAGAGATTCAAGAGTTAAGTGGACCATGGAAGCCATACAGTCCTTTGACTTGGTGAATCAGGCACTCACTAAAGCACCAATTCTGATCATCCATTATTTCACTAAAGATTTCCTCATTTTATCTTTTGCATCAGAACACACTATTGTTGTTGTATTGCTGTAGAAAAACAAGGAAGGACAGGAGCAGCCCATAGATTTTTTCATCCAAGCTTTGAGATATGCACCTCTCAAGTACAATATCATGGAAAATCAAGCCTTTTCTTTGGTCAAAGCACTAAAGGATTTCAGGTTTTATGTCCTACATTCACACATCATTGTCTTTGTGCCCAACACAGTTTTCAAATACATCCTAACGCAGAACCCTGCTGGGAAGAGAGGTAAATGGATTGCCATCATTTTGGAGTATGATTTAGAGATTAGACCCACCAAGTTAATCAAGGGATAGGGTTTAGCCAAACAGATGGCTGAAACCAATCTTCAGGCACTAGAGATCAACATGATCCATTCACTGGATGAACAAGAGGAGCACATGACTCCACCTATTGAGGAAGCATTCCTGGATTCTCCCTGGTACACAAATATATTATATGTTATATTTAATTTAAATTCTCCTCTTGGTTTGTCCAAAACAAAAGATAGATTCTTTAAATTGAAGGCTATAAAATTTTGAATCTTAGAAAATGCCTTGTACTGGAAAGATTCTAGGGGCATATTGCTTAAATGTTTTCTTAAGGAAGATGCAGATTGGGTTATGAAAGAATTCCATGAATGGGATTGTGGAGGCCATCTCTGCTAGAAAACCATTGCTAACAAGATCCTTAGAGTTGGTTTCTATTTGCCTACTCATTTCCCAAATATCCACAAAATGGTAGCCACTTGTCACAAATGCCAAATTGTTTAGGGAAAAAGAAAGTTGCTGACATTTCCCTTACAACCAATTTCTGTTGAGGCACCTTTTCAAAAATTGGGTTTATACTTCATTGGAGAAATCCACCCCTCATACTTTGCCCAACATATATGGATCCTTACCACCACAGACTACTTTACCAAATGGATAGAAGCCATCCCTTCTAGAACTGCTACTGACTCCGTGATTATCAAATTCCTGAAAGCCAGTATCCTGTCTATATTTGCTTGTCCTAGAAAAATCATAACAGATAATGTTGTTGCTTTTAAGTCCAAGAAAATGGTGGATTTTTATCAAAAGTATCACATCTCCTTGGGAAATTCAATAGCCTATTACCCTCAAGGTAATGGACTAGCTAAATCCTCCAACAAGAGTTTGGTTAATATCATCAAGAAGCTGCTAGAAGACAATAAGAAATCCTGGCATAAAAAATTTGTGCATGCATTGTGGGCTGATAGACTGAAAACTAAGAAATAAATTGGCATGTCACCATACCAGTTGGTCTATGGGATGGATGCATTTTTCCCAACATCATTAAGAGTTCCAGCCATGAGAATCATTTAAGAGGTACAGGCTTAAGAGAATGATGTACAAAGAAGAATCATCCAAATTATTCAACTGCAACAGTCCAGAGAAGAAATTTAAAATAGAACTCAGGTTGTGCAAGAAAACATAAAGAAGATATTTGACAAAAAACCAAATTCAAATGATTTCAATATTGGATATAAAGTACTAAGATGGGATTCTAGAAGAGAAGATAAAGGGAAACATGGCAAGTTTGACAACCTGTGGAGGGACCGTGCATTTTTCATTCTTTCAGGGGGGATAATGCATTTTTTCTGCAAGAAATGGATGGAACAGAGTAACCTGGAGGTCATGTCAATGGTAGGATGTTGAAGCATTACTTCTCCTAAAAACATAGGAATTTCCCACTCCATTGTAAATACCACAATTTTTTGTTTGGATCCTTTTGAAAGATACCCTTTTGTAATAGAAAAATATAAAGAAAAGTTATAAAAATAGCAAGAGAAGATTCATGGAAATTATCACAGAGAAAAATTATGCAAGACTACTAGTCTTTATGTTATTGACACTTCCCTAAAGAGAAGTGCCATCCCCAGCTGGAGCCACTGTTAGACTCCTGTAATTTACAGTATTACAAGGTGACTGTGTATTTCTTACTTGAAAATTTCCATATTGTACATATATTTCAATATTCAAAATAATTTCCAAAAAGATAAAAAGAAACAAAAGAAGAAGAAAAGAGGGTGTAAAAAAGAAAAAGAAAAAACCCCACAAAAAATTAAATAGTTTTGAAAGTGCTGCGAATCAAAATGCCACTGCTTTTTAGAAAGGTTTGTTCAATCATACATCTTAAGCATGATTGTGCAATTTTAAATTTATGCTGATAGGTTAGAGAATGATGATTTTCCAAACTATTTAATCTTGGCTTATCAGTAGATAGGTGGAAAATGACATTGGTTCAACAGCTTAATCTGGACCAGTAGGAGAAATAAGGGATAGGGCTTGAGTTAGATTTTCAAAAGAAATGGTTTAATGTTCTGCAGGTCTAAATGCACCCTAAAGAGAAGAAAAAATGTTAGATTTGTAGTTTGGGTAGGTAGATACATTGAAAAGGCATCAAAACTCCATTTTTCGTATGATGAAGAAAGAAAAAATAAAAGAGAAAGGAGTCATTATACTCTAAGGTCCAAAAAAGGGTGATTCTATAAAGATTGGGGACCTTATGTTATGTTTCTAATCCTAAGTCCCAAAAGTGCTCATTACTCTTTATTTCCCCCCTTCCACTCATATTTACTTTATCCTAAGTCCTATCCAAGCCCCGCCAAATCCCATTGCAAATCGTAAATTCCAAAGGATAAGCACGCAAGCTCATAACAAAAGTGTCGAAGTGCAATTTGTGAAATGGTGGGACTCGATCACATAATAAAATCTGCGATATGCGGGCCACAGGCAGGCCTGCCCTTTCCTTGCCACGTCATCCCTGCTCATCGTACATCGCACATAGACAGTCTTAATATTTACCCCCACTTTCTCACCACAAAAACTCCCCGACTGCGATATGCGGGTGGCCCCACCTCTTCCATGCCATGTCACCACCACTCACTACACTTCGCACATCGCAAGATTTAAATTTCAACCTCCATTGCCTATAAACTAAAACTTGACATGCGATTTGTGATGTACGGTGTTATAGGTTAATTTGGGCACCATTCCCAATGACTTGGTTAACTGGGCATCATCTCTAGGACCGATGAGGAAGGGTCTATCATTCCCTATCATCTCAGTTGCTATATGCCCTAAGACAGGAAAATAACATGAATCAAACAAATATTTTCATCAAAGTAAGGCTTTTCCATGGTTTGAAGCTTATTATTAAACATGTGGGAGATCACCAATGCAGGCTCTAAGGGGCCTAAATGCGTTGCATATTCAGGTAGCCCCATTCAAGGCTGCTTTGCAAAGCACTTCCTGACATTCAAAGGTGCGTTGGTCACATTGGGAGCGAAATTCTCATTGTTTCGGAATTTCCACTTGGCCAATGTCTTCTAGAAGGGTTTACATGTGTCAAGCTTCGGATCCAAGTGTCCATTTGACATCTACATGAATGGAAACATTTCTTTCCTATTTTTGGAATTTTATTGATAACAAAACTACCTACAGTTCCTTTATAAATTGAACACAAATCAAAGTGTTTGGGAGGAAGAATTTGAGTAGGGAAATTGGAGAATTTTCAATAGAGAGTTTGATTTGTGGAGCTGCTGCTGGAGAGACTTATGTTGTGATGAGACTTGGGAACTTTGCTGGAAGGTCACTAAAAATCAGTCACTAGGTTGTAACCTCTCCTTCTATCATCAATAAAGAGTACTTCTTGTTTTTCCCTACATGCATCCATGTTTACTTTGATTTTCCATATTGCAAAATCTTTGTTGATGAATGTAGTTTATGCTTAACTAATTTAGCTAAATAGCTTGAATAGATATCTATATTATTGCATCTTCTGCTATTTCAATGTTATTTCTTTCAGGAAGCATTCAGCTATTTGAAGTCGCTTGAATTTGAAGCTGTGGGGAAGCGACAGAAAGGATCCAATTGGAAGCGACTGAAACAAGTAAGCATCCAATCCTCTCTGTGTATCTGTTATAAGTTAGGAGACACATTAGTATAGTCTTTCACCTGTTCTTCTATACTATACACTGGTCTAGGGAAGCGTAGTTAATCCGTAGATTACAATTCTGGCCTAACATACGGGTGACCCCCACCTCCTTGCCACATCACCTCCCGCCATCATCCTTCGCACATCATAAGATTTAACTTTCAACTTTCACCGCTTATAAACTAAAACTTCCAACCTGTGATCACGATATAGGTTGGGGCCCCACTTTTTTTCCACATCATATCTGCGCTAACCTTCCTGAATCTCTACTCACCCCCATACATCGGATGGTCCACAAGGCTTTTTGGCCCCCCCTTAGCTGATGAACCCTCACAAAGGGGGGGGGGGGGGTCCAAAACAGACAATATCCCATACCACCTTCCCTGCTACATGGTGCGCCCATAATACTTCGTACCCCCCACTTCAGAACCACTTACCACTCATACCCCCCTCCAAAAATGGTTTTATTGTGTAACCATACCGTTGCGTCCATTGACCGTTATCCGCACCATTGTCGCCACGTCTGCTCCCGCTTTTTCCCTCCATCCTATCCCATCACCCCGGCCAACATAGTCATTGTGCCATAAAGGGTCGGTCCATTATCCAACAGACCCGTGCCACCTCCACATCACCAAATCATTATTTTTAAGACAAAATCTGGCATAACTGCAGATTTTACTCTGTCAGTTATTGTCAAATTGTTGCAGGTGTTGAATTTGCAGGTATCATCAGCTAAAGTGCAAACGGTTTCCGAGGAACCATTTGTTCATCAAAGAAGAGGTTTTATCTCTCTGTGAACCATATTACAAGTCTCCTTTAGATTGTTCAATCCTAGCCACGATCCCCTTCTGTCATATCCCTCCCCCAATAGTGATCCATAGCAAGTTCCCTTTCTCTATTCCCCCTCCTGTCATCACATTCTCCATTGCAGGTTGTGAAAGAAGAATCATTGAAGAAGAATGCTTCCTAATAAATACCTCAAGCTTTTTAATCCTATGGTTTACCCACAAGTGGACCTGGATCACTCGGCTCTAGTAGAAAGAGACTATAATATCCATGAGATAGAGTCAGAATTCAATTTATTCGATGTCTATTGTTGGCTCGAGGATAAATTCATGGAATAATATGATGCTATAGGTCTATGGGAGACCCAATTACCCATTTACATCTTTCCAAAAACCCATAGTTTCCCAGAGTTCATCAAGAAGTGCCAAATCTATTATGACATTAATCAAATAACTATAGTCACCCTAACAGGAGTAATCTTGTTCGCTACCAATGCCCAATCCATTCATCAGATGATACAGGCCCTCACTCCTGAACAAGCAGTCCCCTTCTCTTACGAAACCCTTCGGGAATTTTACCAGAATCTTGACTTGGCCAACAGAAAAATTTTTTTGCAAATTTTCAAGGCCCCTGATGCCCCAATACCTACAAATAACCCTCTTTATCACTCCTCTATCTTTCCTAATAGGACCAAATACATTGTCATTGTTTTATCTTATTTATTGGGATATCACACTGATCAGTGGGTAGATGAAGCTGTAATAGGTGTTTTTTCCACTCTTTCCTCATATGCTAAACCCACGGTCCTATTTAGCTATGCTCGTTTTCTTGCAGAGGCCATCCATGAACAGTTTTTAAGGTTTAACACAGAGGAGGTTTTCAAATACACCTCCATGTTGGTATATATGTTTGTATATTTCCAGTCTAGAAGGTTTCAATTTCAAATGACCAAGGTAAATGAAGATGTTGAGCCTCAATCTGTCATTTTTTGGACCACCCTGCCATTAAAATATCAGAAGAATTATACATACAAGTAATTTGTGGATTTTTTTGTGCACCCAGCCATCACCACACTCAGCAGTGCAAATAGCCCAGGATAAGTGAATAAATGAGGAAAACCATGCAGCTAACAGAGAAAGTGAAGATATCAAATTGGTACTTGTACCAAAATTACAGAGAGATTCAAGTCTATGGAAGTGAGCTAACGCCTTACAAATTTCCAAATATCCTCTCTGTAGAAATTATATAACTAATTCATTATACATCCAAGGTTCTCCTGATCACACACTATTTGACTTCATGCATAATACAGAATCTCTTCTACTATTGATCATTACTTGCGGAAATTAAAATCAATTGCATGCACACATTGAAACCATAAAAATTCACACATATGAACACAATGTTTTAACGGGAAAGCCTGAAGCTAAAAAAACCAACTATCTGTATATAATATATTTCATAGAGATCATGTAACAATTCTCATACAAAGCTGATCATATCAAGCTCTCAGTACAATACAATCGCTACACACTAATCAAGCCCGATCTAGCAAATCCATGCAACGATCTTTGCCACCTGCTAGCCTGCCTCTACTGCGTAATCCCTGCTGAATATTGGCTCTAAATGAAATTGAATTGGTCCAGCCTTTCTCACGCAATCCTCATTGGCATCTCCAATCACTGGGTGTTGCAAATAATGCAACACTATAGTCACAACTGATAGCCAACCTGCTCTATCACCTACCTCTCCACTGGTCTCCACTGAAACTGTCCATGCACTATAGTTAACTAATGTATTCTTCAGTTGATTAATGAGTTAATAATTATTGAATTAATTAATAATTAATTCACACCACTCTCACTAGTGTTTCAATTAGTTAGACTAGATACAACTAGCTCAACTGTGTCTAACTGAGTTAAACTGAACACAACTCCACCAACTACCTCAATAACTCCACCAAACTCTGTCACATGAGTTCTAACTGAAATCTCCATGAAATAGCTCCACTTAACCCTCAGGAATAGCATAATTCCTTCTGTCAGCTCCTGTGCCACATCTGTGCACTTAACTGAAGTGCTCCAAGAGAATAAGTTAATGTTTATAGTCCAAATATTATTAAGAGCTAATAATATTCGACATATCGATTTTTAGACTGGAAATCTAAAAATAGATTCCACCCAATATGTCTAAAAATATAATTCCATCTATTTTTTCCAACTTTACCAACCATCCACAAATAGCATCCTGCAACTCATAGAATATGATCGACATGTCTTAAAATAGACATAGTGTAAAAATATACTTGCGCCAAAAATAGCCTACGGGCCCACTTAGTGAAGGCGACTCTTTTCACTAAGCTCATCATCTTGTTGCAATTTCAACAGTCCCTCTCAACAAGATAGGGATTATCTACCACCCCAATCCTACCTTTGTGGTATTCGAATTTTCTCCTGGTGAGTGCCTTCGTCAAGATATCAACATCCCGATCCTCCGTAGGAATGTAAGAAAGTAACATGATCTTCCGTTGCACACAATCTCTGATATGAAGATACCAGATGTCAATGTGTTTAGGTCTATCATGAAATACTAGATTAACTGAGAGTTTGATGCAACTCTGATTATCACAATATATCACAGTATGATCTAAGTGTGAACTGAACAACCCGACTAGGATCCTCCTCATCCATATAGCCTCGCATGCAGCCAAACTCGCTACCAAGTACTCAGCCTCCGCTGAACTGAGTGCCACGGATCTCTACTTCTTGCTATACCAAGAAACTACTGTCGACCCGATACTGAAAATCCCTCTAGATGTATTCTTTCTATCTGTTGGGCTCCCTGCCTAATCTGCATCCGTGAAGCCATGCAGCTTCACCTCATCCGACTGTCTGTACTAAAGTCCATATCCCAATGTGCCTCTGAGATATCTCAATACATGTTTGCCTTCCTTCCAAAAGAGCTTGGTAGGCTTAACCATAGCTTGTGAAATTTTCTTAACAGCATAGCATATGTCAGGTCGTGTATTGACTAGATGCATAAGCGATCCCACCAACTGTCGGTAAACAGTGGCATCCACTACCTCTGCCGATGTAGCATCCTCTTTCCTCCAACCACTAGGAAGAGGAGTGTCAATAGGCTTGCAGCCATGCATGTTGAACTTCTCCAGTATCTCCCGAGCATACTTGCCTTGAGACACAAATATTCCATCACCGCGCTGCCAAATTTCCAATCCCAGGAAATAATGAAGGAGGCCCAAGTCCTTCATCTCAAACTCTTTTGCAAGATCAGCCTTGCATGAGAGTATCGACTGTTCATCACCCGTCAAAATCAAATCATCTACATAAAGTACAATGATCAGCAACTTACCCTCCACCAAAATCTAGTATAGGTTCGGATCCGCCTCACTCTTGGTGAATCCAAGACCTGTGAAATAATTGTCTATCCATGTGTACCAAGCACGAGGTGCTTGTTTCAACCCATATAACGCTCTTTTGAGCCTGCACCCATGTGACTCGCTGCTGAAGATATTGAAACCTTCAGGCTGCTCTATGTACACCTCCTCCTCAATGACTCCATTGAGTAACGTTTTCTTCACATCCATCTAATGAATGTGCCATCCCATCTGCACTAAGAGAGCTAGGATTCTCCGTATGGAAGAATACCTTGCGACAGATGCAAAGGTTTCCTCATAGTCGATCCCCTCAATCTGTGAGAAGCCCAGGGCAACAAATCTTGCCTTGTACTTCTCGACGCTCCCATCAGCTGCTTGCTTCACTTTGTAGATCCATCTCGAACCTACCACTGATTTCCCTTCCAGCCTTGGGAAAATCTCCCATGCACTGTTTCTGACAATTGAATCATACTCTTCCACCATGGCATCTACCCATGCAGGGTCTTCCACAGCTTCCTCGAAAGAGGATGGTTCTATCACAATACACTTTCTCATTAGAGCCATGTATTTAGTATATCAGTCAGGTAACTGTCTATGTCTACGCTGTGATGTAGGTGCTCCTACAATCTTCTCTACATCAAGATTCAGTCGCTCAGCTTCTGTAGTGTGCTTCCGCCCTCTGATGGTTGGCGTTGCATGAGTGGTTTCTTCCACTCCATGAACCTCCTCTTGTGGCTGATCCACATCCTGAGGCTCATCCTTAGGAACTAATAGCTCCCTCCCTTTGCTCTGCATGCAGGGTGTGGCTCCGTCTACACCACAGTCATCCGCTGGCTTTCTCCTCATGTTGATATCCCGTCGCACAACAGTCTTCTGACTATCTGGAAAATACACACGATAGTTGTGGGGTGTATCAGTGTACCCCAAAAATATCCCAACCTCTGTGGTCGGCTCCAGCTTCTTCCTGGCATCCTTCGTCACATGAATGTAAAAAGGTGAGCCAAAAATCTTCAAATGAGAAATATCAGGCTTCTTACCAGAAAACTTCTCTTCAGGTGTACTCATTCCAAGTACTCTGTGAGGAAAACGGTTTTGCACATAAACCGTAGTATTGCATGCCTCAGCCCACAAGTGTATGGGAAAGCCCTGATCATGCAACATAGCCTGTGTAGCACTCACGATCATTCTGGTCTTCCGCTCAGCGACCCAATTCTACTGTGGGTTATGAGGCGCAATGAGCTCTCTTCAAATTCCTTCTATGCTACAAAAGTCCTTGAATTCGCCAAATATGAATTCACCACCATTATCGCTCCTAAGAGCCTTCACCTACTTCCTCGATTATTTCTCAACCAGTGCCTTGAACTCGTAGAACTTTGAGTATGTGTCACTCTTCTTCTGCATGAAGAAGATCCAGCACTAACGAGAAAAATCATCAACAAATATCACATAATACCTGTGCTTTGCTATCGAAGCTACTGAGAAAGGTCCACACACATCTGTGTGAATTCTCTCAAGGATAATCATGGCACGACTATCCTTCTCATGAAAGGTGGCTTTCACAAATTTTCCCAAAGTACATCCCTTGCACTAATCTAACTATGCATGTGTACCTTTGGGAAGCCCGGTTGAAATCTACTGCAAAATTTTCAAAGCACCATGGTGAAGATGGCCCAATCTCCTGTGCCATAGCTCGCCCTCACCCAGCTCACCACTCCTTCTGCCTTGCCTGCCATTGTTGTGCAGCCATATACCTGATATTGATAAAGGTTCTTAACTCGATCATGTATCCTTCGGGTTTCACCAGTTGCCTTACTGCACAGGAAAGCCTTTCCCTCGCTAAAGACAACATCATATCCCTTGTCTTCCAACATCGCCAACGAGATAAGATTCTTCTTCAATCCTGGAACATGAATGACATCCTTCAAGATGAAAGGTTTACCAGAATCCCTCTCAAAGGAAATGGTCCTGATACCAGTTGCACTGTATCTACCATCATCGCCCATCTCGATGTGCACTCCAAGATCCTTCTCATCCAGATCAGTAAACAAATCTTTGTCTCTGGTCATATGGAAAGACGCACCACTGTCAAGAAACCACACTGAACCCATCATACTTGAGAAAAAGCATGCGATCAGTGAAAAATCTAGCTCAAACTGTGAGGCTAAGGCCTCTCCAGCTGTAGATACAACAGCCTGCTTATTTTTCTTCTTCTGTGGACAATTAGTGGTGTAATGTCTGTGTTGGTGACAATGAAAGCACTTCACCTTGGACATGTCATGCTTCTTACCTTTCACACCAGATTGAGAAGAATTCTTCTTGCTCTTCCCCTTCCTTGCTTTGGCATCCAAAGCGCAATTGTCTTCATCTTCATTCTTTGATGAATATCCATCCCTGGTACTCCGCCTTATCTCCTCCTGCACAAGATCCGACCAAAGTCGCTCCTATCCTAGCAGTTTCTCCCGACCATTGACAAAGTCCTCATAGAAATACCAACTCTTTGAAGCCCAAGGAGAGCCAAGATCACCAATTCCTCTTCATATACAGTAACCACCAACCTTCCCATCTCATCCCTGCACTGGACAAACTTCGTGAGGTACTTGGGTATGCTTTCTCCTTTCTCCATTTTTATCTTCCTGAGTTTATCCTTGAGCGCCAACTTCCTCTGGTCACTCTTGCTTTGGAACAAATCTGTCAAAGCTTTCCACATAAAGAATGGATAATATTTACCATGAAGGCTGGACACTATGTGATCCTTCACACCTTCCAACAGAATCCTTCGACATTTTTCTGTCTTCTTTTGCCATGCGTCAAGAGCGGCAGCATCGCTAGAAGCAGGTTTTGGAATTTCTGCATCTATGAACTCCTTCAACCCATTGTTCTCCAGCACCACCTCCATCCTGTCCTTCCATGAAATATAATTCAAGCTACCCTCAATGGCATACTCCAATCGCAATCCGTTGAAAGAAATCTCAACTTTGACACCAAGAAAACACTACTGCAAATTCGAATTCCACCAACACAAAACTCAACCGCTTCAATGCTTTGCAATTGCTCCAATGATCAATATCGCTTTGATACCATGTAGAAATTATATAACTAATGTGTTATACATCCAATATTCTCTTGATCACACACTATTTGACTTCATGCATAATATAGAATCTCTTCTACTATTGATCATTACTTGCGGAAATTAAAATCAATTGCATGCACACATTGAAACCATAAAAATTTACACATATGAACATAGTGTTTTAATGTGAAAGCCTGAAGCTAAAAACCCCAAATATATGTATATAATATATGTCATAGAGATCATGTAACAATCCTCATACAAAGCTGATCATATCAAGCTCTCAGTACAATAAAATTGCTACACACTAATCAGCCCGATCTAGCAAATCCATGCACCGATCTTTGCCACCTGCTAGCCTGCCTCTACTGCGCAATCCCTGCTGAATATTGGCTTTGAATGAACTAGAATTGGTCCAGCCTTTCTCACGCAATCCTCATTGGCATCTCCAATCACTGGGTTTTGCAAATCATGCAACACTATAGTCACAACTGATAGTCAACCTGCTCTTTCACCTACCTCTCCACTGGTCTCCACTGAAACTGTCCATGCACTGTAGTTAACTGATGTATTCTTTAGTTGATTAATGAGTTAATAATTAGTGAATTAATTAATAATTAATTCACACCACTTTCACTAGTGTATCAATCAGTTAGACTAGATACAACTAGCTCAACTATGTTTAACTAAGTTAAACTGAACACAACTCCACCAACTACCTCAATAACTCCACCAAACTCTATCACATGAGTTCTAACTGAAGTCTCCATGCAATAGCTCCACTTAACCCTCAGGAATATCATAATTCCTTCTGTCAACTCCTGTGCCACATCTGTGCACTTAACTGAAGTGCTCCAAGAGAATAAGATAATGTTTATAGTCCAAATATTATTAAGAGCTAATAATATTCGGCATATCTATTTTTAGACTGGAAATCTAAAAATAGATTCCGCCCAATATGTCTAAAAATAGAAGTCCATATATTTTTTCCAACTTGACCAACTATCCACAAATAACATTCTGAAACTCATAGAATATGATCAACATGCCTAAAAATAGACTTGTGCCAAAAATAGCCTGCGAGCCCACTTAGTGAAGGCGACTATTTTCACTAGCTCATCATCTTGTTGCAATCTCAACACTCCCCATGAGGGTCTTTGCACTAGAGTACATAAGGAAAATGATACATATAGATGAGCTCCACTTTGTTTCTACAAAGAAGAAGGCTCAGTTCAAGATCAAGGCACAAATTGGGCCTTTCATCTGTAACAATAGAGCTGCAAGAGAGGAGGCAGAGAAGATACTGAAAGAGATGGGTTTCAGCCACAATTTCACATAGTCTTATGACCCTACAGGGGTTATCTCCAAGAAAAGGGTGGAAAACATATCCACACCCTATGTTCACACACAGAGACCTACAATTGAGAATTATGCTAATCAAACAGAATGGGTGACCAACACCCTCCAAGAAGATGGAGAACAGGTGATCTCCACTTCAGGCATCCAAACCCCAACACCACAAGAAAGGAAAAGTGTATAAGGAAAAGAAGACAAGGGGAAAGAGCAAGAACAAGAGATAGGGAGCAAGAGGCCAAGCGAGGATCGGTCACCTTCGGTGACTGATACCTCTAGTATAGAATTAAAACTAAGATATAGGAAGAGGGCCAGAATTCACATGAATATTCATCAAGGAGGAGAATTAGGGCAGCAAATTGTGATTCATATTTCAGACACCCCTAGGTCATCTCTAGTGGGTGATCAAACAATTGCCTCACCTACATCTTCAACCACAATGTCTCGTCAGCAGCAAAGCTTGCATACATCTACTTCTAGGCCAACCATAGAAGGCCAAGAAAAATCACTTTATGACACATTCAAGGAGATAAAGTGGATAAATGAAGTGGTGAATAATAACAGATACAATCAATTCTGGAAGCAGAACCTAAGTTCACAAAGCAGGCTATTGTCTAACTTTGGCACAAAGAAAGGAAGGATGCAAAAGGAATTTCTAGAAGCCTTGGTCCCATGACCCCAAGGACCAGGAGATTACAGGAAGGCATCATTCAATCTAAATACCAGGACATCCATCTGATTGACCAAATGGAATTACACAAGCAAACTAAAGAGGTGGTGGCCTCCACCTTAACAAGTACTTCTATGATCTTGTCAAAACTGCAGGTATCTTTATCCAATGCTCAATCACAGCTCAATATGGAGAAGATATCTTCCATGGCTAAAGACTCAAGGATCAAGTCTTTAGAAGATTTAGTAGTGAAGGTTGGTTATAACCCAAGTAATGTTCAATTTGTAGAGGAGATTTTGAAGAAGAATAATGCTGACATAGCATCCCTCAGGAAAAAACACAAGATGCCAGCAACAGAAGACCCCTTGGCCAGAGGAATTGAGGAAAATGAGTTAGATAAAGAAGAATTAATAAGTTAGTAATTGAATATTCTACCAAAATCAAACAGATGGAGATCGAAATGGAGAAGATACTGAAGGAAAAATAAGAAGTAGCTTGAGTGGCACTCATCCCACTTGAATGTGTCCCCATTTCAACAACTCTACTAGTTGTTCCTGAAACTGCTGGAGCATCTAGTGGGACAGACTTGCTGTCACATGCCATGGAAAGTATGACCTTGTAGTCATAAGAGATCAAGAAATTGGAAGCATAGATTGGCATCCTGAGATATCAAAAGGTTAGGTATGAAATTGCCTATGGGATAGCCAAGAAGCAAATCGAGTGGTTGGAGAAGGCAAAGAAGGAATTTTCAGCCAGCAGCATCCTATGCCAAATTAAACTCATAATTTGGGGCAATATCATATAGTGAATAGATGAAATTTGGCACTCCATCAACATTATTTTTGAACAAAAAGAGTTGGTTGACAACTGCATAGTGGCCATTGAAAAATAAAATCAGGATTTAGGAAATATGCCAACCACAGCTCCTAAAATCATAAAATTCCTAAACTCTAAGACCAACTATGAGCTTGAAGAGCTGGAGGTACAAGACATAACAACAACCATATAAGAGGTGAAAAATTTCCTCACTAAGAGGTATTTAGTAAGGCAATTGGAGGAGAAGTTTCATGAATTGGACATGGCCATCAACAGATTCTTGAACAAGATTGAACCCCTGGTGGAAAAATGGTTGCCCTCACTCCATGTAATTAATAATAATTTGGTCCAAAAGGGAAATTATATGAATAAGCTCATAGAAACAACTAAGGACACCACCAAATTTTTCAGCATCAAAGGAAATGTGACCAAGAAAGTTGTCTTGGCTCTCCTAAGCAATGACATCTTTATTCAACATGAGCTAAAGCATTTTCTCCTCACCAGACCCACTTTTAGCAAATACACAGAGGTGGATGAAGTATACTGACAGGTCACATGTGTTAGGTTCCTATATTTCATAGGATCTCAAGGTGACTAATTTTATTCTATCAGTAAAATTTATTTCGTATAATGATTTCCAATCTGCAAATAATTTTCAAAATAAATAAATAAATAAAGGAAATAATATAAAAAATAAAAAGAGGGTATACGTTATAAATAAAAAATATAAGATGTGAACCCCGTCAAAAAGAAGAAAAACAATAAATTCTGAAAGTGTTGCACATCCAAATGCCACTACTCCTAGTTTAGCTTATTTCTGAAGATAAATTGTGTGCAGCTTGTTTAAATGCCACAATAGTTAAATCAAATTCAATCATATAGTTTAAGCATGATTGAATTAGGTTTAAATTGCTTGTCAATAGGTAGTGAAAAATAATTTGTCAAACTATTTAATCTTGATAGATTAATTAGCTAGGTAGAAAATAAAATTGGTTCAATAGTTTAATCTGAACCAAGGGAGATGTTGTAACATTATTATTTTTTGATAATTTAGCATAAGTAGTTGAAAATTTTCCAAAATGACAAGGTAGGATATGGATATCAAAAGAATGAAAAAGTTGAAAATGTTAGGAAGACTATTATTTTTATAGGCATCCACGTCAATAAAATATTAGGTGGTAAATGCTCTAAATAATGAAGAAAAATAAAAGCTTCATTCTGTTTTAAAGGTTTTGATTGGCTGCTAGTATAAATGCGCCTATGGAAAAGTTATTTGTATGGTTTAAATTCTGATTATTAACTTATATCCTAAAGTTTTAAACCATAGCATATACCCCCCCATACATTCATTGCATTCATTTCCCTTTATTTACATTTCCTTCACTGTTCATACATTTCCATACATTTCATTATAATCCCGACATTCGAAATCACTTTTCCCATAGGCCAAATACCAAAAAACCTTTTATTTTTGTCTCCTACAAACCTTTCAAAGGACAATATACAATGAATTGGGACCCATTTTACCCGCCACACTTCCCTTCCATTTCATTTTCCTTTGAAAACATTCAACTTTAACTTTTTCGCCTTTTTCCGCTTTATATTCCACTTTACCTTTCACCTCTATATCATTGTTTACTCTCGCTTCCTATTCCCCAATTGTGAATAACGTGGGCCATCCCTCCACGTCACCTTTTCTTCCCCACCATTAATCACAGATCGCATATTATAAACCTTTTCCCATTGCAACTAAACTTTAAAACCGACAATTACCAATTTGTGATTTATCGCATCGCATTTGTTTTAACTTACCTTTGAAGTGTCTGCAATATATTTTCTTTAACTTGTGATGTGATGGTTGGCCCCACCATATCAGCTCCACCCCCCACTTGACAGTCATTTGCAATCATATCACATATCATATGAAACCGCATAAAACATTCGTCGATTTATAAACTCTGCCGATTGCAGTGGGTCGCTTTCCCCGTGTTAGCCCCCTATGAATTTTTTGACAAGAAAACAGGGGGCTAAATTGTTTTTGAGCCTTCAAGGAATGCATTTCCTCTGAAAACACATCATCCTTGAAGTCTCCTTGTGCCTCTGTCATTCGATAAATCCTCACTGTTGTTTCCAGTTAAAAAGCCTCTCTGTTGTAAAAAAAGAATGCCCAAAAAAGCCTTGTCCCTCTTATCTCATCCCCATTCAAACCTCTGTTTATTCACCTTTCTTCCCCTCCCTTAATTCCTCATTAACCCCTTAAAATCACCCTAACTCCCCTTTTAAGCCTTATAATACCTTTATTCGGTCTTAAACACTCTTTTTTCCTTCTATCGAAACCCCTTTTAAGCCTTAAAAAGCCCTCTTTTTGGCTTAAAATCATCCATTTAACATATTACAGGCTTAGCCCCTCTCGTCCCAGCCCCTTAACCACTTCCCCACATGACCCCAGCACTAAGACCAAGCGCTAGCCCATAAGGCGCTTATCGCATCGGAGGATTGGAGCGGAACGCTTTTTTCCTTTATAAACGAAATCTCTGATGCGATAGTATATGTTCTGTGGAGCGCGGGTGCAATACCCACCATCGATCTATACGGATTCGACAGTCTGGATCTCATCACCCCCCGCTCATTGCCCTGCCTGTCTTCCCTCCCGATTGTTTCTCCACCGTTGATCCATCGCTAAAGATCCAATGGCCCGGCGCTAATCACATCGCACCCATCGCTTCTCCCCTTTCCTCCCTCTGATTGCTTGATGACTGTCGATCTACCACCCTGATCCGACGGCTATTGCGCAATCGGAGCATCGCCAATCGCAAGTTTTAAAATGCGCCACTCTTCGCATCCCCGATTGGCAATCTCCCATTGATGATCCCCGATCTGATCTAAGCCGTCCTTTTCGCATGATCCAACGGTCCAGATTTCTCTCGCTTTTCTCCTTTGGCCCTTCTTTCTCCCTGCCGATGTAATCTCCACCATCGATCATCGCCTCTAGACCTGATCGGACGTCCCACATGCATTATGCCACCAAACCTCCATCAATCACCTGTTTCTCACCATTTTGCAGTGTTTTGCCCGTTTTCACCGTTCCCCTTAGCCTCCATAGCATTTCTTCCACTGCCACTTGGGTTTTATAATTCATTTATTTTATGGTGCATTTTTCACAGAGTGATTAAATCACCCTGTATTCCACAATCACAGTTACTGTGGTTTAGATCGCAGAGAGGCCAGTACAACAGTGGCTAGTGAAACAGCAGAAATGGATTAAAGAGAATCGGGCCTGTTAATTACATTTGTAGCACCTAATACCGTATTCAGAGGATAGAGGCGCAGTTAGAAGACTAAGCACACTAACAAAGTTACATCAGCGCATTCATATCAGCAGAGCACTATTTCTCCAAAAGGACACCTTCCTGCAGAAGTCTCCATGCCTCCTCGAGCCCAGAAACAGTTAATTACACTGACATAAGCTTCTTAAAGACTGTCAGGATAGCATTTATGAAGCATGGAGACCTGCTAACATTTCTATCCATGTCATTTATTCCAGAAGGCAGCACAAAGTTCCAAAAAGTCAGAAGGACATTCAAGAACATATTCGATGTCAATGTCGACCTGACAAAGATCTCTGAAATACACTACAGAGTACAACGCAAGGTTATTAAGCAGTATGGGTGTGAACGCTTCCGCCATTCTATCTTAATGAATCAAATTAAATGAAACACCTACTCCTGCTATCCACTTTTCCTATAAGAATCCCCAAGAACATATTGTAAAGGGTTCGGTTGTTGTTGTTGTAGTTGTAGGGTTTCATTTGACTGTTAGAATAGTCATTGTGGAGAGAGTATCGGAGTGGTTTGTAATGTAGTAGGCTGGGAGGAGAAAGTTTGGACTGTAAGAGCCATTGAGCTCAGTGTATGTGACTGGTTTTTCACATCAATTGAACAAGAAATTTCACAGGATCCTGGTCTATTACTACGGGTGATGTTTTCTCTCTACATTGTTTTATTACATTTTTTCATGTTGTCCATTTCCTTTTGGCATGCATGAAAAATCTGGCATAGGATTTACCCTCGCATGGTACCCTATGTTTTTTCTCTCCCTACCTTCAATTTTTTCCACTGATAGTGAAATCTGAGGACGAACTCCCATGGTTTAACCAGTGTAGCAGATTTATTTCCTGCTAGCTGATGTGTGAACTCAGAGTTTGCTGCTTGGATGTTCCTTGCTGGTGTCAAAGCAGGGAAGGTTAAAAATCGTTCTCTAATCTATATACTCTAGCTTTGTGTAAAATTTTATCTATGTTCTTCCCTTGGAGCATGCTAAAGCAGACTTGGAGTTAAATGACCTCTGTTCCGATCTATAAGCTGCCCCTTTGTCCCTCCATTGAGAGTTGCCTATGAGTATGTCAAAGTAGGTCTGGAGTTAAATGACCTCGGACCTGATCTCCAGACAGAAATCGGGTTTCTTTCCCTCTTTCATATTCTTTCCTTATTGTCTCATTCCACCATCTATCTAAAATATCCTTTAGTATATATGGCTTTCCCTTTGAAAGCCTTGGCTAGTTGCGTGCAAGTAATCCCCTTTCATGACTCCATAGCCCAATGGATGACATATTCCTAACCTATCCTCTTTTGCTGAAACGTCCTACTGCTCTGCTCCTTTCCCATTACCTTCTCAGTCTATGATCTCATGACCCAACCGATATCTGACCCAATCATTTTAAACCCCCCTTGCACTTCATAGCTAGCCTAACATCTCATTTTGAGCTCCAAAGACATATCATTCTTCTCTTCATCGGAGAGATCCCTCTCTGGGTCCAGGAGGGCTAGATCCTAGGGCCCCAAAGTGGTTGCGATGTTGTACGGTCTTTTGGTCTTGCCAATCTGGCCAAAAAACTGGAACCCAACACCCCACACTTCGCAAGTTTTAGGATTTAACCCCGCACTTATAACTAAAACTTAAAGTTTGTGATTTGTGATGCATTCCAGTCCCACCTTACCTACCACGTCACTCTGCACTCCTTGTTCGTCACACTTCGTAGGATTTAGATGTTACCTCCTCGCTTACAGCTAAACTTTAAAATGTGATTTTTGATGCGGTCCAGTCCCACATGCCCTCCACCTCAACTCCCACTTCGCATCTCATCACCGATAACATTATTCATAAACTTAAACTCTAAATATTGCAAAGTGCGTGGATTCAGTGCAACTTTAGAATTGAAATTTAAAATATTTCAAGTCTGATATATTGGTTTTGCACGCTGTTTTTTTTACAGAAAGGTTTGAACACGCAAAAGGATTTTGGGTGACAAGAAGACAGAAAGGTTGAGTCGGGTAGCAAAAGGTGTTTAGCACTCCATTCATACAATATTTCATTCCCAGCACAACATTTATTCTTTCATCACATCAATAAATAGTGGTCCATGTCCTAACTGTCCCACTACATCAACACTTGCTTTGCATAGCACATTCCACCGAAGCTGTAATTTTGTAATAATTAGAGTTTTTTAGTCCAAGTCTGTTAGAGACAGTATGATTGTAATTTTTTGTATAAATACTTTAGTTTTGGAAGTATCAAAGGTCGATTGATTGAGATCATAACTATTAATGTCTTTTGGAGTATTGTAAGCTTTTCCAAAGCACTAGAGCATCAATAATAATCATTCACTCGATTCTTGTGGCTTAAATATTGGTGTTGCATTTCTTCTGTTATTTTTTTTCATTGTCATATTTCATTGTAATCATCTGAATTTTAATTTTAAGCAGAAAGCGTGATGAATAGGATTTATTGTTGATTACCTTATTATGGATGCCTTTTCAATCATAAAGTTTTCCACTAAAGGCGAAACTAGAGAATTCTTAATTTCTCTTTAGTTCTGCTAAATTTCTTCATATTTCTATCATAATGGTGGTCTAGATGCAGGTGTTAATGATAAGCTTTCAAATATCGATACAATCTCTTCAATATCTGGTGGAACATCTTCTATTTCCTTTTGAGTATCAGTCATCAACGTTTAATTTTATTACACAAGACCCACATTTCATTTAAAACCCCGATTCATAACATTTTCATAAAATATGGAATCACAATTAAAAGGAATGCCGCAATAGTGGAAACAACCATGGAAATTCTCTTCTTGTAGTTAATTTACCAACATTGGTAAACCACTAAGCCTTTCAACATTTGTGGATTTACAACTTAACCCCATAATCGCATTTTCTTCAATTAATTTACTTAATGACGGATTTCAAACCAACATTAAAACCTTTGCATTAAAACAACAGAACTCAAATTCAATTGAACTAGAGTTTATGAAAAAATCGCATCCAAATTTCTATTTAAACCATATGCATCTAAATATGCGATATTCGTTGGATCAAACCATGTAATGTGAATGTCGTCCGATCAAATGAACTGTTGGCAATCAACTCAATTAATTTAAATCGGGTTTATAATTTATCGGGTCCAATTTAATTGCTAAATCTCATGCAAATTATATTGTGATTGCCATTAATCATCAATCAAGATGCGAGGACCATCGAATTCTCAAAGTACTGGGCACTTTAATTAACTTATTAAATCTTAAATTCTCTGCGCTGTACAGTGATTTAATTTCTTCAACCCTAACAGATTCGTAACTTCTTCAAGGAAAATCACATTTTATACATCAATAATTGATAGCTTCTAATTCAATCTTGTAGAATTGAAAATTTTCACTTCCATAGTGTACGCAGAAGTTTCAAGGAAATATACCCTCAGCAATCAAAACAAGACTAGTTCTAAAATTAAACAATTCAAAATTATGTCGAAGAAATGAAAACTCTAAGTCTTAGCATTTAGATACACATTCACCCAAATACAAAGGAAATAAAATTATTTTTCTATTTGATCCCTCTTTCCATCAAATCCTCCTCTTTGTATACATTTCAAACTTACATTTTAAATATATATTTTTCATACAAACAAATTGATCAAATTCTATGGATCAAATTTGCCCAATTTTAGAATAAATCTTATTACACAATATTCTCCCTAAAATTCCTCAACTAAAAACTAAATTAAATGAATCAAATACAAGCTATCCAGAACCCTGAATACTAGTCAAATCTCTATCTATCAAAACAGTAAATCACCAGCTAAAGGATCCCACACCTTTTCTTGTAAAAATTTTTGTATTTTTGGAATAAAAATGAAGTAATTTTCCTTGAAGCCTCATGCTCCTGCATCAGACTCCTAAGGAAAAAAAATTTCATGGGCCCCTATCCATGAGCTCCTCCACAGAACTTCCCAATTTCTATAGAATGGTATCTGTCATCCAAGTAGCTTTTGCAACTATCTTTCCACTTGATAAAATACTCAAAGTATTCCCTTCCTCTTGTCTTCTTAGACAATCTTTTTTCTAAAATATTCTATGGCTGCAATGTTTTTGCTGTGGGTAACTGTCTCAACTAGTCAATATCTTATTTTCTTTCAATTGTATCATCTGTGTCACTGTCTTCATACCTGTACAAATAAGCAACATTGAAAATTGGAGATATTCCAATGTCAGGGGGTAATTCAATTTCATATGCATTTGCAGAAAATTTTCTCAATACTCTGCATGGCCCAATTTTTTTAAATTTCAACTTGTTATATGCCCTTTTTGGAAATATTTCCGTCCTTAGGTGTGCTAGAACCAAATATCCAACCTCAAAATTAACTTCCCTCTTCTTCAAATCTGCTCTAATTTTGTATTTGATGTTGTTGTCCCGTAACTGTTGTTTTACCTATTCATGTATTGCTCAAATTTCTGAAGAAAACTCTTCTCCATCAGCAGTTCTCATCTCTGATTTTCCCAAATTCATTAATTCATACACTCCTCTTGGGTGCATTCCATAAACTATATGGAATGGAATCTACCCTGTACTCCTGTTAGGAGATTCATTATAAGCATATTCATCCTATGCCAAAATCTGATCCCGCTGCTTAGGATGTTCACCTGCAAGACTTCTCAAAATATTACCCAAGCTTCTGTTCACCACCTCAGCCTTTCCATCAGTCTGAGGGTGATAAGATAAGCTAAAACTCAGTTTAGTACCAATATTTTTTCCACAATGTCCTCCAAAAAATGACCAACAAATATGGTGTCCCTATCAGAGACAATGCTTTTAGGTAACCCATGCAACCTTACAATCTCTTTGAAAAACAAATTAGCAACATGAGTAGAATCATTGGTTTTATAACATGGAATAAAATGTCCCATTTTAGAAATCTGTCAATTACAACATAAATTGCAGCATTCCCTCTCTATGTTTTAGGTAAACCCAAAACAAAATCCATACTTACCATATCCCAAGGTCTATCTGGAATAGGTAATGGAACATACAAACCTGTGTTTTGACTTCTCCCTTTTGCATACTGACAAAATTTACAATTTCGCACAAAATTCTCCACTTCAGTTCTCATCTTTGGCCAAAAATAAAAATGACTCAGTTTTTCATAAGTCTTGTCTGCACCAAAATGTCCACCAAGTCCACCACTATGTTTCTCCTTAATTAAATTTTCTCTCATAAAACAATTTGGTATGTACAGCTGATTTATTTTAAACAAAAAACCTTCTTGCAAGAAAAATCCAACCACTTACTTCTCTCCAACAAAACAGGATTATTGCATGCTTCAAATGCCTCTTTAAAATCCAAATATGTTTTATACGATTCTTTAAGAAAATCAAAACCCAACACTTGAATTTGACTTTCTTGAACAAAAATGCTTTTTCTACTTAAGGCATTTGCTACTTTGTTTGCTTGTCCAGTTATATGTTTCAATACAAAATTGAAACTTTGAAGATACTCTACCCATTTTTCATGTTTCTAATTCAATTTTGGTTGTTGCATAATGTACTGCAATGCATGATTTTCTGAATAAAGTATAAACTCTTTAGACATTAAGTAATGTCTCCACTTCTTTAATGACTGCACAACTGCATAAAATTCCTTGTCATAAGAAGAATACTTCCTTCTTGTCTCATTTAGTTTTTCACTGAAATAATCTACAGGTCTATGTTCTTGACTTAACACAGTTCTAATAACTTCTCTATTGGCATCACATTTCACTTGAAAAGGTTTGTTAAAATCAGGCAAAACTAAGATGGGTTTTTCTGTTATCTTTCTTTTCAACAATTGGAAATTTTTTTATGCTTCATCAGTCCATTTAAATGGTTTTTTGTCCTTATTTATGTTTTCAATAATAGGAGCATTGATCTTACTAAAATACCTTATGAATTTTATATAAACACAAGCAAGACCATGGAAGCTTCTTCCCTCAAAAAAACTCTTGGGTGAAGGCCATTCTATGATTGCCTTTATCTTCTCTGGATCCATTTTCAATCCATCAGTAAAAAGCACAAAGCAAAAATATATCAACTCTTCCTTCATGAATAATTTTTTTTTTAAAAGTTACCAGCAAATTTTCTTGATGCAACTTCCTTAAGATATTCAGATGTCTCATGTGCTCTTCTTTAGATTTGTTGTAAATTAATATATCATCTAGATATACTATTACAAATTTACCAATAAATTATTTCAGTACTTCATTCATAAGCCTCATAAATTTACTAGGAGCATTTGATAATCCAAATGGCATTACCATCTATTCATACAATCCTTAATTTGTTTTAAATGTTGTTTTCCATTCATCTCCTTCTCTTATCCTAATTTGATGATAGCCACTCTTTAAATCTAGTTTTGTAAAATATCTTTCCCCACTTAAACAATCCATAAAATCTTCAATTCTAGGTAAAGTAAATCTATATCTGATTGTTATTTTATTGATTTCTCTTGAATCAGTGCACATTCTTTAGCCTCCATCTTTTTTTGGACTCAACATTGTTGGCACTGCAAAAGGACTCAAACTCTCTCTGGTCAGTTCTTTATCTAACAGTTCATGTACCTGCTTTCTAATTTCTTCTTTTTCTCTAGGAGTCATCCTTTATCCTACTTTATTTGGAAAATTTTCTCCTAGAATCAAATCTATATGATGGCTGATCTTTCTAATAGGTGGTAATTCATCCAGCAAATCATCTACAATGATATCACAATAATTTTCCAGCATCTCTTGAATTTCAAATGGTAAATCAGAAATTTTAGTGGAAGTAATTACTACCTTGGGTTTGCAAATTAATGCAAATTTTACCTCATCATCTTCAATCTGCTACAGATATTCTTTTCCACCTAGTAACAAATCTTTCGGATTAGTTCTTTTTTTTATGCATCTTCTTCTTCTATAGGCAACAATGTATGATTGACACCATCTTTACAAAACTTGTATGTGTTCTTTTTCCCATCATGCATAGCTCCTCTGTCATACTACCAAGGTCTACCCAGCAATATGTGACATACATCCATAGGCATTACATCACACATAATCTTGTCTTTATAGCTACCCAACTGAAATTCCACTTCACATTGTTCATTCACTAACAGTTGATGTCCTTTCTGAAGCCATGACACCTTGTAGGGTGTTGGATGTTTCTTTGTCTTCAATTTCAATTTCTCCACCACTTTTGTAGAGACCAAATTATCAGTGCTACCACTAGCAATTACCATTTGACAACATTTTCCTTGAACTTTGCACACACTTCTAAACAAATTTTTTCTCTGTGCTAGTTCAACAAATTCCTTTGTTTATTTTAATAGAACTTCGTTCACTACCAAAGAATCTCCTTTCTCTGGTGTATATTCTGCTTCTGGCACTTTTGCTTCTTCAAGCTTTTTTGCTGCTTCTTCTTTATTCTGAGCAACAATTACCTTTCTCTGATTTGTCCCCACATTCTCTGGACATTCATAAGCTCTGTGTCCAAGCTTATTACATCTATAACATCTCATTTCTCTTCCTCTGCCTCTACTTCCTCTTCCTCTAGAAAAAATCCTTCTGCCACTTACATCACCTTCTGTGGATGTATGCTGACTTGAGTTGCTGCTAGCTCCTTCTCTAAGTGTTGTAGATCTTCCTCTACCACCTTGACTTCCTTTTCCTCGGAAATTACCTCTACTTCTGGCAGATTTCTTCCTTATGAGTTTTTCTTCAGCCTTCAAGGCCATCTGATAAGCCTCTTCCACTGTTTTAAGAGACAACATACTTATCTTATCTTGGATCTGTTAGCCCCCCTATGAAATTTTTGACAAGCAAATAGGGGGCTAAATTGTTGTTGAGTCTTCAAGGAATGCTTTTCCCCTGAAAACACAGTCTCCTTGAAGCCTCTATGTGCCTTTTATCCTTTGATCAAATCCCCCCTGCTGATTCCCCTTATAAAGCCTCTCTGCTATGTGGAGGAATGCCCAAAGGCCCCCTTTTTCCCTCTAACGTTCCCCTCCTTCACCTTAAGAATCCATTAAAAGGGGCTAAAACCCACTTTCCGGACTTATTCTAAGGCCTAGCCCCTTCCCCTTAACCACCTCCCCACATATAACCCCGTGCTGGGACCAAACGCTTAAGTCCCAAGCGCCAATCGCAATCAGAACATTCAAGTGACACCCCCCGATTGATCGCAAGTATTTCACCCGGGCTCCGATTTAATCCCCACCGTCCGTTCCCTTCCAGATCGACGGTCCTCCGCCAATCGCAGATCCCCTCCAATTGTGTTCTCCACCGTTGATCTGTCCCTCCGATCTAACGACCAGCGCTTAATCACTCCCGCCCCTCCGATTGTTGTCCTCACCGTTGATCTCCCCGCCAGATCGAACGGACAGCGCTCAATCGCTTTCCCCCTTCCGATCGCAATCGCAAGTCCCATCTCTCTACCTCCGATTGGGATGCTCTGATTTAATCATAGCCATCCATCCTCCCGCAGATCCGACAGCCATCGCAAGCCTCCCTACCCTCCACCCGATTTAATCCCGACCGTCCATCTCCCTGCTGATCAACGGTCCTGCGCCAATCGCAAGTCTGCCCGATCACTGATCGCAAGTCCTTCTGTTTCTCCCCCAATTACATCCCCACCGTCCGTTCCCTTCCAGATCCGACGGTTGGCGCTTAATCGCAACAGTGCTCCGATCGCAATCGCAAGCCTTCCTCGATGTCTCCCGATTCAATCACAGTCGTCCATTCTCCTCGCGATCGGACGGCCAGCGCTCAATCGCATTCTCCCCCCCGATCGTCGATCGCAAGTTCTTCTCTCTGTCTTCCGATTGAATCTCTGCCGTTCATTCCTCCCCGAGATCAACGGTTATCGCTTAATTGCACCACCCCTCTAATCGCAATCGGAACTTTTTGAATGTGCGTTGCGATTGCCACTCGCTCCAACCTCCGATTGCGATTGTGCGATTTCATCTCCTCCGTCTGTTTCCTCCCGGATCTGACGGCTCAGGTTTCATCGCCCTCCGCCTCCGCCGGGTCCCACATTCATGCTCCGCTCCATTTTTTTTCATGTTTTCCTTTGTAAATCACTCCGGTGGTCACATTTGAGTCTTTGCACTGTGTGATCATCTCGCCACCACTTTCATTTGTTTCTCCGCTGTTCCACCACCATCCTTCCGCCTCCACAGCATTTCTCCACCACCACTGCCGAGGCTTTAAAGCAGAGTTATTTCAAATTGTGCAGACAACTCATAGAGGTATTCTCGGCACTGCCAGCAGATCAGCAAATGGTTTCAAAGGGGTTAGTGGTTTCTGTTGAAATAATTAATGTTAACCCCGCAAGTCAAAGGATTCAGGCATTATTCGAAGATTAAGAGCGCACCAGCAACGCCATAACTGCGCTACCTAACAGCAGGACGTTTTCCTCCAGAGGTACACCTTCCCACAGTGTCCTCCATGCCTCCTCGAGCCCTGAAAAGATTAATTGCACCATCTGAGACCCATTTAAGACAGTCAGGCAGCAGTTACGGAGGTATGGAGTGGCCTTGCAGACTTCCATCCAGTTCATTTATTTCAGAATGGCAGCACAGAGCTCCAAGCACCAGAAAGGATCACAAAGAAACATCCGAGGTCAATTTCCGGCCTGGCAGAGCCTCCAAACAGTCTACAGAGTACGCTGCAGAGCCATTAAGAAGCATGGGTGTGAACACTTCCATCGTGCTGTCTTAGTGAATCTCATTTAATTGTCTATCTACCTCTGTCTCTTCCTCTTCTCCTATAAATATCCTCGAGAACATAATGTAAAGGTTGTTGTTGCCTTGCTGGGCATCTGCTGTTAGAGGGATTCATTTGACTATTAGAACAGTCATGGGAGGGAGTAGCAGAGTAGTTGTATGTAATAGGCTGGGAGGAGAAGTCTGGAATGTAACAGCCATTGAGCCTTATTGTACATGACTAGTTTTGCATCTATTAATCAAAGCACATTTCACAGGTTCCTGGTCTATTGCTATTGGTGATGTGTTTTCTTACTCTGTTTATTACATTTCCATATTGTTTCATGTTCTTCTGGTAGGCATCATAATAATGGTATAGGATTCACCCTTGTTAGGTGCCCTATGCTGTCTTCTCTCCCTTGCCATCAATGTTTTAAGTTGCTAAATGTGTTATCCAGAGTAAATTCATAGGTTTAACCGGTCAAGGCGAGATGTTATTTACTTTTTTGTTGTCGATGTATGAACTTGGGGGTTTGCCTCTTAGATGCTTCTTTGTCAAATCTATCTCTGTTTTTTCCTTTGGAGTTGCTAAAGCAGACCTGGAGTTAAATGACCTCTGGTCTGATCTATAAGCTGCCCCTTTGTCTCTTTGAGAGCTGCCTTAGAGTATGTCCAAGCAGGTCTGGAGTTAAATGACCTCTGACCTGATCTATAGACAGAAATCTGGTTGTTCTCCTTCTTTCACTTTCCTTCCTTAATGTTCCACCCCATCATCTATCTAAAAAGATCCTTTAGTGTAGATGACTTGCCCTTTGAAAGCCTTAGCTAGTGGATGCAAGTAATTCCCTTTCATGACTCCATAGCCCAATGGATGGCACTGTCTTGGCCTATCCTCTTTGCTGAAGCCTCCTGCTGTTTTTTTTCCTTTCTCTCATTACTTTCCCAGTCTATGATCCTACGACCAGCCAGCCCTTCAGCCGTGTTTAAAACCTACGTAGCTATAACTAGCACAATATCTCAATTCGAGGAGCTTTAAAGACATATCATTCTTTGCTCTATTGGAAGACCCTCCCGGGTCAGGGGCTGATCTAGGGCCCCCCAGTGGTTCGATGTTGTCTTATCTTTTGGTCTTGCTTCGTGGGAACCCCAACATAATGGCGACTCCACTGGGGAACAAAACTGCTTTGTCGCTAGATTGGCTTTTCATTGCTGATGGTGGACAGCATCCAGCTCCAAACAATCATAATCATCCACCTGGCGACTCTACACTCCCTATGATCCAAAGACCTAATGACTCCACTGGTGAAGAACACTGAACTGGTTGAGAAGACACAGTAGCCTTCTTTGCAGAGAGCAAATCCAAACATGGACAGAGATGCAAAGTATAATGCACAGTATAACAAATTGTCACGAGGAAATAACGAAATGCTTGGAAAAATGCGGGAAACGCACATGGCCAATATGAATACGAACGATTATTTAGGAAGGCCATGTGGTCTTGGAACAAGAACGACTCAAGATCTAGGCGGGGACCCTGTGATGCTCAAGAATACGCCAGAAGATGAAGAGAGAGTGATCGAGGTACCCGATTGCTTACCTATGCCTTGTGTTATGGCGACGAAAAGTATCGGGACCTGTCAAGGCTGATGAGGAAAGGCGCGAGGAAGCGAGAAGACCGCACGAGAAGAGGTAGAATGCGATGAAGAAGAAGAGGCTCGAGAGGAAATCCTGCCTCCTAGTCGGCTAACACAAGAGGAAGAGGGCCCACATTGTTCATCCCATGATGAAAGGGAAACCCCTCTTTTGACAGAAGAAGAGATTGAACAAATATTAAATCGACGACCCACCCCGAAATCTTCCTATGAATTCACTCTCCTGCTCGGTCATTTTTTGAGTTGTTGGTTCGGAGTGAAGACTCCTCGTCGGGTCCGGGGCTAGAGGGCCTTGCGCCCAGAATGGTGGACTTGGTCAGGTCCGCCTATCTATGACACTGATGGGGAAAGTTATGAAAGCATCAGTGACGAGTGTCATGAGATCGGATGCCAGCAGTCTTTCCTTACAGAAGATGAGGAGGAAAGCAAAGAAGATATTCTTGAGCACGATGAAAGCAAGGAGTTTCCTCTTGAAAAGGAGGAAGTAATGGAACAAGCCCCTGCTCAAGAATACATGGAACTTTTCACGGAGCTTAGCACACCAGAGCAGAACATATCGGAGCTCCGAGAGGACTCAACCCCAATATACGATGAGTCCTCCAGTTTAGAAGATGAGGGAGATTCTCTCTCTCGAGAGAGTCTTCTTCTTGATCCAGTGGAAGAAGAAGAGATCCTGGTCGAAGCCAGCCTGCCAGACATTTGCAGCCAGGTATCTTTTCATGATCCTTATGCACATTTCTTGCATACATTTGAAGAAGGATCAAAGGTATCTTTGAGCAGCATGATGCAGACAGGAAGAAGATTTTTCAAAGCTGCTGTTTTTGAACAAAAAGAGTGGGAGCTGCCCTGCCTATCTAGCATGCTCAAGGAGTTGAGCAAGAAGGACCAGCCATGGGATCACTTGAAGGACTGGTTACATTGGAAGACCATGTTTGTAAGCTAGATTGTAAATATTTCAGTTAGGGTAGGGTAGGTAGGAAGCTCAATAAAGCTCAGCCTATGAGCATGTAGTTAGTTATTTCATTTTCTGTTTTATAATGTAGAGAAGAAACCTGCTAGACAGTCTAATCCTAGCAGGTAGTAGTGTAGGTAGAGAAACATATGAGACCAACAGTCTAATCTGGTCTCATGGAGTAATAAGGGTAGAAGTATATTAGGTTTATTTTTCCTGTTTGTAAAAGTTAATGATGTAAAGGGTACGCAAGTGAAATGCACCCAAAGAAGAAAAAATGTTAGGACTATAGTGTGGGTAGGTAGTTGTTTGGGAGAATTTTACTGCTGATATGTTGCCTTCATAGCTTGTGGCAGCTGATCAAAGAAAGAAATCGATGGTTCAAGCAGCAGGCATCTGGCCTACACCGAGAGATCATTTTCTGAATTATTGACTCCTTCAAGAAGAATCCATCCCCATGTGGAGCCACTGTTAGCCCCCCTATAAATTTTTGACAAGCAAAACAGGGGGCTAAATTGTTAGTCTTCGAGGGCTTTTCCACGAAAACACGGTCTCCTTGACCTCATCATGCTGCCTTTTATCCTTTTGATCAAGCCACCCTGTCTTGATTCCCCTTATAAAACCTCTGCTATGTGGAGGAATGCCCAAAAGCCTTTTTTCCCTCTATCGTTCCCTCCTTCCTCTTAAATCAGCTAAAAGTGAAACCCACTTTCGGAACCCATTACAGGCCTGGCCCCTTCCCCTTAACCACTTCCCCACATATAACCCCGGCGGGACCAACGCAGTCCACACACAGGTCAATCCCTTCAGAATCTTTCCTGCCGGGCTCGGAGGATTTGAAGCCAGGTGGTTCCCTTCCGGATCGGCGGTCCTCATCGTCACGGATCCTCCCAATTGTGTTCTCCACCGTTTCGTCGTCCCCTCCGATCTAACGGCCGGCGCGCGCTCCCGCCCCTCCGAACCAATGCCGTTGATCTGATCGCAGATCCAACGGTCAGCGCTTAATCGCAACAGCCTCCGATCAATCGCAAGCCTTTTCCTCTGACTCCCGATTGCGATGCTCCGATTCAATCACAGCCGTCCATCCTCCCGCAGATCCGATGGCCATCGCAAGCCTCCCTACCCTCCGCCCGATTTAATCCTGTCCGTCCATCTCCCTGCTGATCAACGGTCCTGCGCCAATCGCAAGTCCGCCCGATCGTTGATCGCAAGTACTTCTGTTTCTCCCCCGATTGCATCCCCACCGTCCGGATTCCGCTGGATGCGTCGGTTGGCATAATCGCAGAGCTCAGAATGTAATCGCAATCCTTCCACGATGTCTCCCGATTCAGTACGCCGTCCATTCTCCCCGCGATCGGACGGCGGCCTAATCGCATTCTCCCCCGTCCCATGCGTCACTTGATTTCTTCTCTACGTCTTCGTTGCGTCCTCACTTCGTTCATTCGTCCCCGAGATCAACAGTTATCGCTTAATCACACCACCCCTCTAATCGCAATCGGAACTTTTTGAATGTGCGTTGTGATTGCCACTCGCTCCAACCTCCGATTGTGATTGTGCGATTTCATCTCCGCCGTCCGTTTCCTCCCGGATCTGACGGCTCAAGTTTCATCGCCCTCTGCCTCCGCCGGGTCCCACATTCATGCTCCGCTCCATTTTTTTTTCATGTTTTCCTTTGTAAATCACTCCGGTGGTCACATTTGAGTCTTTGCACTGTGTGATCATCTCGCCACCACTTTCATTTGTTTCTCCGCTATTCCGCCACCATCCTTCTGCCTCCACAGCATTTCTCCACCACCACTGCCCGGGCTTTAAAGCAGAGTTATTTCAAATTGTGCAGATAGCTCATAGAGGTATTCTCAGCACTGCCAGCGGATCAGCAGATGGTTTCAAAGGGGTTAGTGGTTTCTATTGACATAATTAATGTTAACCCCGCTATTCAAAGGATTAAGGTTCAGTTTGAAGACTAAGGAGCGCACCAGCAACGCCATAACTGTGCCACCTAACAGCAGGACGTTTCCTCCAGAAGTACGCCTTCCCGCAACGTCCTCCATGCCTTCTCGAGCCCTGAGACAATTAAATACACTGACTGAAGCTCATTTCAGACAGTCAGGCAGCATTAAAGAAGCATGGAGGGACTTGCAGTATTCCATCCAGTTCATTTATTCAGAATGGCAGCACAGAGCTCCAGGCGCCGAAAGGACTCCAAAGAAACATCTGAGGTCAATTTCGGCCTGAGAGAGATCTCCGAACCAGATTACAGAGTACCTATAGTGCTGCAAAAAGACATTAAGCAGCATTGGCGTGGACACTTCCGCTGATTCTGTCTTAATGAGATTCATTTATTGTATTTCCTACCGCTGCTTCTTCCTCTTCTCCTATAAAGATCCCCAAGAACATAATGTAAAGGTTGTTGTTGCCTTACTGGGCATCTGCTGTTAGAGGGATTCAGTTTGACTATTAGAACAGCCTTGGGAGGAAGTTGCAGAGTAGTTTGTATGTAATAGGCTGGGAGGAGAAGTCTAGACTGTAACAACCATTGAGCCTTATTGTACATGACTGGTTTTGCATCAATTAATCAAAGCACATTTCACAGGATCCTGGTCTATTACTATAGGTGATGTGTTTCTTACTCTGTCATTACACTTTCATATTGTTTCATGTTCTTCTGGGCTTGCATCAGAATAATGGTATAGGATTCACCCTTGTTAGGTGCCCTATGCTGTCTGCTCTCCTTGCCATCAATGTTTTCTGCTAAATGTGTTATCCAAGAGTAAATTCATGGGTTTAACCAGTGCAGCGGATGTTATTGCCTGCTGGCTGATGTATGAACTTGGGGGTTTGCCACTTGGATGCTTCTTTGTCAAATCTATCTCTGTTTTTTTCCTTGGAGTTGCTAAAGCAGATCTGGAGTTAAATGACCTCTGGTCTGATCTATAAGCTGCCCCTTTGTCTCTTCGAGAGCTGCCTTTGAGTATGTCCAAGCAGGTCTGGAGTTAAATGACCTCTGACATGATCTATGGACAGAAAGTTGGTTGTCTTTCCTTCTTCCACTTTCCTCCTTAATGTTCCATCCCATCATCTATCTAAAAGATCCTTTAGCATAGATGACTTTCCCTTTGGAAGCCTTGGCTAGTGGATGCAAGTAATTTCCCTCTCATGACTCCATAGCCCAATGGATGGCACTGTCTTGGCCTATCCTCTTTGCTGAAGCCTCCTGCTGTTTTGTTTCCTTTCTCTCATTACTTTCCCAGTCTATGATCTCCTGACCAACCCAGAAACCCTTCAACCAAATCATTTAAAACCCCTCTGTGCTTCATAACTAGCCTAATATCTCAATTCGAGCTTTAAAGACATATCATTCTTTTCTCTATTGGAGAGATCCCTCTCCGGGTCTAGGAGGGCTAGATCCTAGGGCCCCAAAGTGGTTCTGATGTTGTCTCATATTTTGGTCTTGCCAATCTGGCCAAAACATGGGAACCCCAACATGATCTCCATTCGGAGACCATTAATATATCTTGCAATCTTCTCTGTTGTATCTTGAATTTGTCCTACTCTTATGCTCACTTTGTAAAATCCCTATGTGTATTATTTGACTGTCATTGATCTTTGTCTAAGATTCTGCATTTTTCTAAATAATGAAATTTGATAATCACTTGGAAAAACTTACCTCTCAAATTTTCCACCATCCTATTCCAATTCTTTATTGGCTGCATACCAATTCTCCTTCTTTCTACCTGCACTCGATCCCACCAAAGCATTGCATGTCCTTTCAATTTTGTGACAACAAATTTCACTCTTTTCCCTTCATCCATTTCTTCGTAATCAAAGAAATTATCCATGTCATTAACCCAATCTATTAATTCCTCTGGATTTAAGCCTCCTGTAAAAAATGAATCTTCAAGTCTAGGTTTATATGTGGATCCCAACACTGATTTAAAAAATCTCATTTTAGGAGTAACTTCTGCAAGTTCTCCCTCTTCTGTAGATTCAACTTCAGGTTCACTGACATCTCCAGCATCTGCATCTCTTTTATTTCCCATTTCCATTGCTTCTAATCTGGCATGCATCTGTTTCATAACTTCCATCACTTCAGCATTTGCAACTGGTCTTCCTCTTCTTCGACCAGCACCACCTCCTCTTCCAACTCTGTAAGCCAGTTTGGATTTATTTTCCTGAACTTTGAGATCTTGTTCAGTGTCTAAATGCTGCTCTGATACCACTAATGGTTGTCTGGATGCAGGTGTTAATGATAAGCTTTCAAATCTCGAGACAATTTCTTCAAGTTTTGGTGTAACTTCTTCTATTTCCTTTTGAGTATCATTCATCAACCTCTAATTTTATTACACAATACCCACATTTCATTTAAAATCCCGATTCATAACATTTTCATAAATTATGGAATCACAATTAAAATAAATGCCGCAATAGTGGAAACAACCAAGGCAATTCTCTTCCTATAGTTAATTTACCAACATTGGTAAACCACTAAGCCTTTCAACATTTGCGGATTTACAACTTAACCCCATAATCGCATTTTCTTCAATTAATTTACTTAATTATGGATTTCAAACCAACATTAAAACCTTTGCATTAAAACAATAGAACTCAAATTCAATTGAACTGGAGTTTATGAAAATATCGCATCCAAATTTCTATTTAAACCATACGCATCTAAATATTAGATATTCGTTGGATCAAACCATTTAATCCGAATGTCGTCCGATCAAATGAACTGTTGGCAATCAATTCAATTAATTTAAATCAAGTTTATAATTTATTGGGTCCAATTTAATTACTGAATCTCATGCAAATTACATTTTGATAGTCATTGATCATCAATCAACATGCGAGGACCGTCAGATTCTCCAAGTACTGGGTGCTTTACTTAAATTATTAAACCTTAAACTCTATGTGGTTTATAGTGATTTAATTTCTTCAACCCTAACAGATTCATAACTTCTTCAAGGAAAATCATAGTTTTACACATCAATAACCGATAGCTTCTAATTCAATCTGGTATAATTGAATGATTTCACTTCCACAGTGTACACAGAAGTTTCAAGGAAATATACCATCAGCAATCACAACAAGACTCGTTCTAAAATTAAACAATTCAGAATTATGTCGAAGAAATGAAAACTCTGAGTATTAGCATTTACGTACATACTCACCCAACTACAAAGGAAATGAAATTATTTTTCTATTTGATCCCTCTTTCCATCAAATCCTCCTCCCCGTATACATTTCAAACTTACATTTTAAATATATATTGTTCATACAAACAAATTGATCAAATTATATGGATTGAATCTACCCAATTTTAGAATAAATCTTATTACACGATATTCTCCCTAAAAATCCTCAGCTAAAAACTAAATTCAATGAATCAAATACAAGTTATCCAAATCTCTGAATACTAGTCAAATCTCTATCTATCAAAACAGTAAATTGCCAGCTAAAGGATCCCACTCCTTTGCTTGTAAATTTTTTTTTCATTTTTGGAATAAAAATGAAGTAATTTTCCTCGAAGCCTCATGCTCCTGCATCACATAATCCATTTATAATTCAAAATATCCATTAGATACTCCTAGCTTTCCCTGTGTTTACTCATTGAAAAGTTGATGCAACCATCCAGTAATATTTTGACTCCAATGCCCAATAGATATTAATAAATTGAATACAATCAATCTTTCAAAATCCAAAACAAACTCAAAACCCCAATTTCTATCATAACTAGCCTAAAACTTATCCAAACAAAGATAAATCTTATAGAGAGAGCCCTCTCTGAAGCTAGCATGGATAGATCCCAGTTTCCAAAGTTGGTTTGATGTTGGCCTATGTGATTAATTCTCACAATGTTAGGTCCCTATATCACTAGTATAGTCCCTTATTATTGTTAGTGTAAACCCCTTTTTGTTATTATTGTGCCAGTAAATTATTATTGTTAGGTCAGGTAGAATTACATTGTGGCCCACTAGGATTACATTATGGCCCCATGGACTCCTATATATAGAAAGGAGGTTTTGTGAATTGTATCATCCAAGAATTTTTCATTTATGTAATGTATTGGAGGTTTCCCCCTTGAAGTGGCTCATTTCTAAGGCATTGATATCTCTTTTCTTCACTTTTTGGAGCTGGTTACACAACATTTGGTATCAGAGGTTTGGATTCTAGGGTTTTGATGCTCCAAACAGGTCATCGTATTTTCGCTATAACTTTTTTTCTACGAAGGTTCAGAAGCTGAAATGTTTAGGGTGTGAAGCTGAAATCCTGAGGAAGATTTTCTAAAAATTTCAGAACTTGGTTCGCAATATTTTCGGAGATATGATCTGTGGAAGTTAGGTATTTTTTCAGGCTCCTAAACATGTCATCGTGGAATTTGCGCTATAACTTTGTTTCTACCGAGGTTCAGAATCTGAAATTTTTATGGTGCGAAGCTGAAATCCTAAGGAAACTCGTTAAAAAATTTCAGAGCTTGGTTTGCAACATTTTTGGAGATATGATCTGGGCAAGGTAGTGCTTTTTCAGGCCACTGAATTTCATCTCAAAAAGGGGATCGTGGGAAAATTTCAATAACTCTCTCTCTGAGCATCAGATTGGAGTGCCGTAAAAAGTGGTTGCAAGTACACGGACTGTAGTTTCTTAGCTATCAATTTCAGAGGTGAAGGAAAAAACAGTGATATGTGGCATGTCATACAAGTTCGCTATACTGAACCAGTCCATAATTAGGTCATTATGGGAGATTGGACATAACTTTGTCTTGGAGAATCCAAATCAAGTTATACCTATGGAATTCAAAAGAGAATTTAGAGGGCTACTGCAGTGCTGAATTTCAGATTTTAAGAGCTGCAATCACAGAGATAATACAATTTCAATATCGAGCTCCTCAAAAGCAAGTAAAAGGTGTGTATTTTGTTTTCCGAATTGCATAAGTCTTGTTTGAAGAATCAAGTTGAATTTATTGCAAGGGCATATTGTAGAATAGATATCAGTATTGGATTATAAAATGGCCCCTAAAAATAATTCAACACCCATTAAGCCTTTGTAAAGCTCTACTATGACTCATGAAGACGAATAATTGCAACATGATCTATCAAAATTACAAGAGCAAGTGCAACAAATTTCACTCTTGCAAAAAGCAACAAAAAATGAAATGGAAGTTTTGAAGAAAGGCGTGGAAGCTAAGATGGATGGCGTGCAAGCTAAGATGGATGGCATGGAAGCTAATATGGATGGAGTGCAAGCTAATATGGATGGCATGGAGGCTAGCATGGAATCTAAGATGGATGACATGGAAGCTAAGATCGATGAGAAAATGGAAAACATGAAGAATTTTCTAAAAGCAGACATGGAAGGTTTGACAAAGTTGATACAAGAAAGGTTTCCTAATGGTGAAAAGATAGTAGAAGAACCTCATGATGAGAAAAAAAATAAATGTTAATTGTGATTTCATAAACTCTAATGTTGGCGGGAAGAACCACCATATTCCAAAGATGGATATGAGGAAGTTTGATGGAAAGGATCCTGTAACATGGATACTACAGATGGAGCAATATTTTGATCTCCATAACGTGCAAAAAACACAAAAGGTACGCATTGCAACTTTACATTTAGAACAAAATACATTTGTATGGTATCGATGGCTTTGCTCCCGTAAAAAAATTGTCACTTGGTCAATTTTTACGGAGGAAATGATAGCACATTATGAGGATACAAAGAGAAACACCTTCTTTAGCCAATTGATAAATCTCAAACAAAGGGGTTTAGTGGGGGAGCACATTGAGGACTTCCAAAAATTGAATATAAGGGTAACTAATATTCCAGACGAACACAGGATTGATCTCTTCATAGGTAATTTAAAGGATAACATCCAACATGAAGTTCGCAGTTTGGAACCTGATTCATTGGAGAAGGCATTCAGGTTGGAAAGAAAAATTGAATGTAAAATTATGGCGACAAGGAAGCCTACCACTCACTTCTATAAAGAGGAAAGTGTTTCTATTCCTAGATTTCCACAACCTACAAGGTTGACACCACAACAATTGGAAGAAAAAAGAGCAAAAGGGCTTTGCTACAGTTGTGATAGAAAATACACTAAAGGTCATAAGTGTGCTGAAAAGAAATTCTTTTACATAGATTGTGAAGAAGAAGAAGAAAATTACCAAGAAGAGGATATACACCAGGAACCAGCCATAGAAGAGGAAGAAATTAATCCGACCATATCATGTAATGCACTGGCAGGAATTACCACTCCTCAAACTCTCAAGATAGCAAGACAGATCAAGAAGAAAAAGGTAATAGTGTTGATTGATTCAGGTAACACCCATAATTTTATTCATTGTAAGGTAGCCAAGGAATTAAATTGTTTCCTATACCCAGCACCAGAATGCCAAGTGATGGTTGTAAATGGAGGAACTATAAATTGCTCTGGGAAATGCCATAATATCAAGCTAACCATGGGGGAATATGTATTGACTAGTCCAATGCTTTCCATTCCTATGGGAGGTGCTGATGTTGTACTAGGAGTACAATGGTTACAATCTTTGGGGACGGTAGCTTTTAATTTTCAAGAACTTTTCTTGAAATTTTTTTGAGAAGGAAAGGAAGTCGAATTACGGGGTATTGAAGGGAAGCCAGGAAGGATAATAAGCTCTAATGTCATGACAAAGCTTCTAAAGAAAGAACAACGAGGCGTATTTGCACAATTATGCTCACTAGAAGTTCCGACATCAAAATCATCTATTTCTGCAGATCTCCAACAAGTCTTGGACAATCATTCCAAGGTGTTTGAAACTCCCAAAGGACTCCCACCTATTCGTGATCATGATCATGCTATTCATTTGATTCCAGGAAGTGTTCCTCCAAACATCGGGCCTTATAAATATCCTTACTTCCAAAAGAGCGAAATTGAACGTATGATTGCAGAAATGTTAGAGGCGGGTATAATTCAACCTAGTCAAAGTTCTTTCTCTGCTCCTGTAGTATTGGTACACAAGAAGGATGGATCATGGCGAATGTGTCCGGATTATAGGGAGCTCAATAAGCTCACCATTAAGACAAATTTCCCATTCCTGTGATTGATGAATTATTGGATGAATTACATGGAGCAATTTATTTTACCAAGTTGGATCTTCATTCAGGATATCATCAAATTAGAATGAAGACTGAAGATATTCCAAAAACAACATTTTGAACTCATGAGGGTCATTATGAATTTTGGTCATGCCTTTTGGCCTTACCAATGCACCTTCTACATTTCAAGGGTTGATGAATTCCATTTTCAAACCCTTCCTTAGAAAATTTGTGCTAGTATTTTTTGATGATATACTAATCTACAGCAGGTCTTGGAAGGATCATGTTGAACACGTTGACAGGGTGCTCAAACTATTGCAGGAGAAACAATTATATGCAAAAACATCCAAATGCTTCTTTGGAGTACAAGAGGTGGAATATCTGGGTCATATTTTATCTCATGAGGGTGTTAAAGTAGACCCTAACAAAATTAAAGCCATTAAGGAATGGAAAGTCTCCATAACCATAAAGCAGTTGTGAGGATTTCTCGAGTTAACAGGGTATTATCGCAAGTTTGTTAAGAATTATGGGAGAATAGCAGCACCTCTAACAACATTATTGAAGAAAGATGCATTTTCATGGACTCCTGAAGCAACTAAGGCCTTTGAACGTCTTAAAGAGGCAATGTGCCTAGCACCAGTCTTAGCTACGCCGGACTTCACAAAAACCTTTATTGTGGAATGTGATGCCTCAGGAAATGGAATTGGTGCGGTTTTAATGCAGGAAGGAAGACCCATTGCTTTTGAAAGTCGTCCAATCAAAGGAAAGTATTTACATAAACCTATTTGTGAGAAGGAAATGTTAGCAATACTGCATGCACTAAAGAAATGGTGAACTTACCTAATGGGAAGACACTTCAAGGTAAAAACTGATCATGATAGTCTAAACACTTTTTGGAACAAAGACTATCTTCAAAAGAGCAGCAAAAGTGGGTCACAAAGGTGTTGGGTTATGACTTTGAAATAATCTACAAAAAAGGAAAGCTTAATGTTGTTGCATATGCACTCTCAAGAAAGAATGAAGAGGTGGAAGCATTTCTTTGTGCCATTTCTATTATACAACCATATTGGATAACCGAAGCAAGAGATGAATGGAAGAAGGAAAAAGATGTATGGACACTCATTCAAAAGTTGCAGCAAGATCCTAGTACATCTGATACATTTAGTTGGAAAAATGATTCCTTATGGTACAAAGATCGTTTATATCTTTGTAAGAATTCCCATCTAAAACAAAAGATTCTTCTGGAATTGCACACTTCTCCTTTAAGAGGACACTCGGGATTTTTAAAAACTTACCACAGGGTGAAGAAAGAATTTTTTTGGGATGGCCTTAAATCTGATATTCAAAAGTTTGTGGCGGAATGTTTGGTTTGCCAGCAGAATAAAGTGGAGACAATTAAGACCCCGGGACTTCTACAACCTTTATCAATTCCAAGTCAACGTTGGGAGGAGATTTCAATGGATTTTATCACAGGTTTACCTAAGTCCGAAGGAAAGAATGTCATCATGGTGGTAGTTGATAGACCTACCAAGTATGCACACTTTTGTGCATTATCTCATCCATTTAAAGCAAGTACAGTTGCTACTACATTTGTGGACAGAATTCAAAAGCTACATGGAAGCCCAAGGGTTATTGTGAGCGACAGAGATCCCATTTTTACGGGAAATTTTTGGACAGAGTTATTTTCTTGTTTGGGTACTAAATTAGCTCATAGCTCATCTTATCATCCTCAATCTGATGGTCAAACTGAGATAGTAAATAAATTTTTGGAAGGATATCTTCGATGTTTTGTATCTGATAAACAAACACAATGGGTCAAGTGGTTACCTCTCGCTGAATGGTGGTATAACACTTCCTTCCATACTGTAGCAAAAATGACCCCATTTATGGCACTTTATGGATATCATCCACCATCCATCACATCATATTTAAGGGAAAATTCGAAGGTTCAAGAAGTGGAAGATCACATCAAGCATCAGCAAGAAGTTCTCCAACTCTTAAAGGATAACCTGAATTTGGCACAAAATCGAATGAAACAACAGGCAGATCAACATCGCAGCGAGAGAAGTTTTGATGTAGGAGATTGGGTATTTTACGGCTACAACCATACAAACAAATGTCCCTCAAGCAAGCTAAGAAGGATAATAAATTATCGCCAAAGTACTATGGTCCTTACAAGGTGTTGCAAAAGATTAGTACTATGGCATACAAATTGGAGCTTCCTGCTTCTTCGCGAGTACATCCAGTTTTCCATGTTTCATGCTTAAAGAAGGTTATAGGTGAAAATCTTCCAGTTCAAACAATATTTCTAGAACTTGATGAGGAAGGAAAAATCATATTGGAACCAGAAGCGATCATGGAAACAAGAACTCGACAACTACGGAATCGATCAATTTCAGAGTATCTCATCAAGTGGAAGAACTTACCCACTGAAGATTCTACATGGGAGGATGAGAATTTTATACAGAAGCACCCAGAGCTACTCAAGTGTTGAGGACAACATTTTTTTTGAAGGAGGGGCATGTTAGATCCGTATATCACTAGTATAGCCCCTTATTATTGTTAGTGTAAACCCCTTATTGTTATTATTGTACCCTTGTAACCCCCATTTTGTTATTATTGTGCCCTTAAATTATTATTGTTAGGTCGGCTAGGATTACATGGTGGCCCACTAGGATTACATTATGGCCCCATGGACTCCTATATATAGAAAGGAGGTTTTGTGAATTGTATCATCCAAAAATTGTTCATTTATGTAATGTATTTGAGGTTGCCCCCTCGAAGTGGCTCATTTATAAGGCGTTGATATCTCTTTTCTTCAGTTTTTGGAGCTGGTTACACAACACACAATATCTAGCAAATTACAGAACGCTAACATAGTGGAAACCATACTGGGGAATAATTGAAATCAATCATAATTTATTTCAAATTCAATCTCTGGTTAAATAATCATTGTATTAATATTTCATATAGATTGTTATCTTCTTTATTTTTTGTAATTATAGTGTGCAATTTCAAATTCAAAATATTTGTGTGAGTTATATTTTATAGTGTGTGTTTTGATTTTTAAAATTGGCTTCCAAGAGACCTTATACAAGATCCCATCCTAATGCCAAACCTCCTGAAATAGTGGATGATCCTCAAAGGATTTGAAAAAGAGTTAAGGATACTTGACAGAAATCATTCAAACAGATCAGTTCATCAGAAATCCAGGGAAGTAATAATCCTCTCCCTAGAGCACAATCCATCCCGAATAAGCTAGAAACCTTACAAGATATCGACTTTGACTGTAATATTCCTAAATTATCATGCAGCTAATTGGAATATTAATTTTGCTCTTGAGATCTAGTTATATGAATAAATGGGTAAGGAGGCCCATAAATCTCTTTAGTAGGCATTAAATCCCTCTTAATGTGAAAAGGGATCATATTCATAGCTATATAAAGCACCCTCATGTGTGAACAGGGGCTAATTCATGTGGACAAGGTCAAGTTTGACCAAGCCAACAATGCTAGTATGGAAGGAGTGAATCATCGTTAGAGACAGCCCAGTGTGAATGTGGATCAGTTTAGATAGTCAAAATAAAGCCACCCTCGGTGTGAAAGGAGAAAATGCATGGAGACTAAGTCAAGTTTGACCAATCAAATAGCGTTGTAAATAAGAGAGTGGATCTAGTGGAGACAACGTAGTTTTGGAGGAGGAGTCATTGCATGGAAGTAACCTCATAAACGGGTGGGACCCATGGTGAGGAAGTTCATCAAGTATATAATGGGGGGAATGGAATCCATATGGAGCATTCATAATATTGGTTATTTTTTAGTCTTATGACTTATTGCATGCTTCAGTTGTTTAGTTGGGTTTGATGTACTATTCAGTACAAGGATATTCTCATGCGGGAATTCCTCACTCTTCCTTGGAGGACTTGTTGAAGAAATGTGAGAGGAGTATTCTGGGCTTCATTTCCACCATCTGGAATTGTGCCAAGTAGTCACCTATAGCCACAGCGTAGTCTCCTTGAGGAACTGCATTATTTTTCATTGTGTTGCAATGGAAGGGTCAAAACCCCTAATTGTGAGCTAGTTTCCTAGTGAACGGATCAGTCTTTCACCTGGCGAGCTAGTAAGGAGGAGCCAAAGCCATTTATTTTTATTTCAAGCCATATTTATGTAGATCTTCAATCAGATAGCATGATTCAACCATATATCTACACAAGATATACTTCTTGTAACTCATGTCTATCAAGAAACCCTTGCCGGGTTATCTTGGAATTGTGTAAAAGAGACTATATCTCCGTTTTTCAGCTCTCTTGAGTAATATATTAGCAGATCCATTTGTCTCTCTATTTTTTTAGTATAAAATCTCATTAAAATACGTTGTCACTTGCTTCAAAAAAAAAAATTTGCAGTAGTCATGGGGTTGCAGTGTTTTTGGGTTGTTCTGGGCTTGGGAGGCCTGTTTAACTAAGCTATAATGATTTTTTTCTGATATCCTTGCACATTTGGTTGCTATAATATATAAACTAATGGATCCATGGGCTTTTCTTGACTGTTATAGCATAATTTTCTAAAAAAATGTGTTTTGGGTGCCTATATTGTTGATTTTCCCTATTTGGGAAATTACAGTGGTATCAGAGCTTTGATCTCGGCTCAGCCTTTGTACTTCAGTCATTATATAATCTAAGGAGGCTTCTCATCAAGGAAAAACCTTATTATTTGGAGGGAAGGAGTTCTCAAAACTTCTTCTTCAAACTCTGCAGTGCATTAGCAAAGACATCAAAGAAATGAGGAAGGAAAGACATGGAAATCTCTGAACAGGATTTGTACATGTGGAAAGCTATAGTTCCTCATATTATGGGTGTGGGCATTCAACTACACCATAAAATTTACAATTCTCTACCAGTCCTATGTTCATAGAAAGTGAGATAGAGGAAGGGGATGTGCCAAAGAAGGAGACTCTTGGTGATTATTTGCAAGAGTATGAATCTCAATATAAGAGTTTCAAAGATCACCTAAAATTCCAAGGTTTTTTCAAGATCAAGGAGCATAAAATACCTAGCAATCATGATGAGGGTAGATTCTTCCTCTCTACTTCTGATGGGTCACCTAAATTCTCAGCTAAGGCTTGGGTGGAGGAGCTTGATACTTATTTGCAGCAGCACCAAGTTTCAGAAGATGAAGTCATTAGAGTATCAGCACTGCATCTTGAAGGTAAGGCTTATGCTTGGTGGTTATTTGAATCCTTTTCATTAAGAAATGAAAATACATCTACTTTTGCAAGGTTCACTAGGAGAGTAGTGGAAAGTTTTGATGAAAAACATTCTGAAACACCTTTGGTGGAGCTAGTCAAAGCAAAGAAAACAAAACCTTTGCATAGGTTGGAAGGATCTAATAACCCAACTCCATTTCAGAAAACTATTGAGGGGGATAAATTTTTACAGAATAACTTGCTAGAGGCAAGATCTCTACTTCATAGAGAACACTTTCCTGGAAAAGAGGACATGGAGATCTCTTTTTCTAAAGAAGATCCTCTTATTGATGATAAGGCAACTCCCATTGATGTTGAAGAGGAAGAGAAGGCTATAAGTAACAACGTTATCACATCAAGAGCATATCTAGCACCTCATGAAGAGGAATATGGAGCACTTGATCCAATGAGAGGAGTTCTTGTATGTACACAAGAAGTTCCAAAGAATCTCACATACAGTAATCAAAGCACACTCCATGAACAACATGTGCCATCATTGATAGATTGTAAGATCTTGAAGAAAAAAGAAGAAGATAGTGAGGATGATCAGCATCATATGATCAAGAGCACACACCCCTCTCTATTTCAGAAGGTTGATGCACAGAAGAGGTAGGAGGATTTTTTCAGTAAGGACAAGGACAAATCAGTCCACACACATATACATCCTACTCTAGGCCTTGGTGTTTCATTACATGGAGGCATTCCACAAGGGAGACCACTTGATTGGAAGATGAATATAGTGTTCTCTCAACATAGTGTAGCATCAACATATTTGGCTAAGGAAGGATCCTTGGGAGGAGCTAGTACAACGCTGAGAACCTTTGATGGGTTCCAAGGAGGGGTAAGCAATTCTCTGATATAGACATTTCTATCTTCCACTTAGCTAGGTGCACTGGAAGATGAATATTTAGGAATCTATGATGGCACAAGAATGGTGTCAAGAGGCTGCTTCATCTTCTTGGGGAAGCAAATGATGCTTCCACACATGAGGCAGATTTATGAATATGACAAGAATTTATTAACACTCTTGCATACATTGGAAAAAATATGGAATTTTTGGACAGAAAATACTTTCCAATAGGAGGTCGACCTCCATGTATTTCAATCTTGTCTTGGGCAAGATCAGCTACAAGGGAGGCATAAAAAGTGGAGTAACAGCACTCCAACATGTGGCTTTGGCATTGAGCATGTCAAAGAGGGGACTAATGATGTCACAGGTGTTTCATTTCAGATTTCAACAATGCTGCCATTGTTGGGAAGCCTAGATCCATATTGGGAGTCCCAACTATTGGTGGAATATTCCAAGAACCTCTTCGCATGTAAGGTTCTTGATGGGAAAGTGGTATATGGGAGATATGGAGTGGTTAATGGAGTCATTTATTTCCATGATCGGGTCTACTTGACTAGACACTCCAAGCTCAAGGAGGGGATTCTACATGCAGCATATGAGGCACTCTCTTCAGGACACGTAGACTTCATTGAGTCTTATCACACCATCATGGAGGGATTCTATTGGGAGAATATCAAAGAATATGTGCACCAACATATCAGAAGATATGTAGCTTGTTTGATGTATGAGGAGGAGAGAAACCACCTTGCAAGGTTGTTTCAATCACATTCCCTTTTGATGGAGAGATGGTGCTGAGATTCAACAAGATGATGATATTAGTGAAAAGAGTCGCCTTCACTAAGTGGGCCCGCAAGCTATTTTTGGCGCAAGTCTATTTTTAGACTATGTCTATTTTTAGAAATGGTGATCATATTTCATAAGTTGCAAGATGTTATTTGTGGATGGTTGATAAATTTGGAAAAATATATGAAATTATATTTTTAGAATATTAGGCGAAGTATATTTATAGATCGTTGTTTCGGGGATTTAACACCCTAGAGGTTGGTTGGGATTCAACCTCCACAGAGCAGGGGCGTACTATTTAACAGAGACTCACACGATCATGCACAGTCATGAAAACGAAATAGAGCAGAACGAGAGGTTTACCCGTTGGTCCTACGTTTGAAGTAGATCCACGTGGAGTTCAAACTCCCCGCAACCGTCCTTCCTCTTTCACCGAAATACAAGAAGAAACCAAAGACAGCGTAATGTTGTACAAGATATTTCTACCTATATGCTAGCGAGATTCATATAAAACATTAAATAAATCATCATAAATGCTTGTATAACAAATATTCTTCTCATACATTAAAGCATACACTAACACGTTTACTTCGGAACAAGATGATACTTCGTATTATAAAAATAGTACGTACAAAAGTAAGTGGAGAGATCACCGATCTTCCAAGGCCTTCGCACCGTCGTCCGGATCCGTCCAGCCCTTGCCTCGCTAAGACTCCTTCCAATGAGTGCATACGAGATAACATATAAAGGGATGTGGTATCTCAAGGAAACAAGGGTTTCCCTCTCGAAATGAACTGGGAAAGTGCAGATACTGTGGAATCGTGAATGGATAGGGAACCAACGTAGTATATTAACACACTCCTTTCCTTAGGCCATACATATGAGGTCCTTTATAGTCCCTCCAAGTAGTTTCAACAAATTGGAACAGCTGGGTCATTTCGGCCGGGGTAGTTGAACTACTCGAGTAAAATTACCAACCCAAATAAATTAGGGATTTTTTATATATATTTTTTAATCATTAAAAATGGCATAATGCAGTAAAGTCTAGTCAGACAGGCGTATACACGCGGAAAAACACGGCATAGTCGCGTATGAAGGATTTTCCACCGTTTTTAAGTGAATTTGTCCAAGTCCGTAGAATGGGTGCCCATAAGGCCATGTAGCAATCATGAATCATGTCAAGGTGAGAAATGATGCTATAACAGATGCCCCCTAATATATGAGGTCGAAGGGGTACATGATGGCCGAAATGTATTATGCACATAGAAAGAACTTCGCAAGGACAAGAGAGGACTTCACCGTATTTCCTTGTACCGCCAAAAACCAATGAAAGAAATCGCAGAGTCAACACATGCCGAGGCGGTATACCCATGCTCTCGCCAAAAATACATCATATATATAGAAAGCAATTTAATAGATCCAACATGTATACAAGTATAACCGGGAATCGAAAGTACATAGTGAATCATCCGAGCAGTGTCTCGAAAGACAAGTTCCGTATCAATGTCCAAGTATCACATATAGAAAGCCGAGCAAAGATAGTGCAACCGGGTATCCGATCAAGAATCAATCTCCAAGTACCGCATCATAAGAGGCGATCAAACCCGTACAATCACGCAACTCGGGATCAACATATAAGATGCCGCCGTGCCGAACCGCAACATATAAGGGTGGACGGCACGACCGCAAATCGAGAGAACCGTCAACAAGGAACCGAGAAAATGCCGATGCAACCCAAGGTCTTCACCGATCACAACGGCACAATTCTACACACCGGGAATAAATGGAGTCAAGTCGACTATGGGAGAAATCGTTGGATTATCGGCAATGATGTTTCGTTAACCAACGCGAGACAACCCACCGATAATGATAATGAGTGCTTTAAGGTGCCTCAAAGACAATCGGGACAAGTGTGAATGAATGAGTTGAAGTCGAACACTTGAAAGAATCTACCAATCGGGGAGGCAATAATGAATCCCCATCGTCGATAGCGAAGAGTCTGCCATCGATGACCGCAAACCCTAAGGTACCGACAAAGACTTAGATCTTGTTCCAGAGCAATGAGTTGGAGTCGATGGGAAAAGATCCGCCGGAAGGAAGGCATTAAGGCATCCCACATCGCCCGCGAGTGTAACCCGCAAAGCCAAGATTTGGAAGGAATCTAACAAAGGAGAGTGATGGAACTAAAACCGAAGTACGTTTCCGACGTGCACAAGATGAAAGCGGCGCACGAAGAAACCCTTCCGAACCAACCAATAATGAAAGCCGACACAGAGGCGAGAAATCCACCGATAGGGTCAAATGGAAATCCGTACCGCACAAATCCCAAGTGTGATAATGCAGGTCGACGTCGAACACAAAGGGGGAAACCACCGCTCAAAGACCCATGATGATGATCAAATGTCGAGCACGAGGTCACCTATCAATGATGGAAATAGCCCAAGGTGCGGCTCTAGGTTTGCTCTCGCAGCAATGTGTCGTAGTCGATAAGAGACAACCCGCCGGCAAGAAGTCAATGGAGACCTTCTCAACAAAGACGAGTGCGTAAGATCAAACATCCGATGATAGAACATGATGCCGACAAGACCGGAAGGCCGACTCAATAATGAGTCAAGAGACACCCGCATCGGCCGACTCAGGCTAGACTTCCCTTTGAACAAAAAGCACGACTTCGTGATGACCAAGGCAAGAAAAAGTGACACTGTATAAGTCCGTCTTGCAGAGGCAAAACAAACTTCCAAGGCGATTGGAAGAGATAACCAACCGTGGGAGAACCGAGAAGTGAAACATGGTAAAGGTCAACCTAGGTCAAACTAGAACCATCCCAAATGAAGGAAATATATATAAGTATATGTGCTTTGTTCAAGGGCGACAAACTCGATCAGACGCTATCAAAAACGAAGATACATCCTGCCTCGCTCTTTTTGTTATATTGTTTTTTTGTCTTTTTCATAATAAGCCTCGAAAAAGAATAAAAAGAATGCTATGATACAATGGATAGAACGAGTATCGAAAAAAAGCAGATGCACTAGTTCCTGTGGTTTGGAACAATCCTATGCTCAATGCAAGGTGGCGAAAACCGGCCGGAAGGATATCGCAGGAACGTTCCATCCATGGGTACAAAGGTGTCAAGTCGTGATAGCAAGTGCATGCAACGGTTAACTGTACGGGGTAAAGTCAAGGTCAAAAGTCGGCTTTAAACATCGAGTCCAAATGAAGCCGGCTAAAGGCCAGGATAACAAGATTAAAAAAAGAATACAACTTGACCATACCCAGGGAGCCTCTAGGTATGTTTAAAAATGATAAGTGATGAAGGAGAAGAATGAAGCTTCAACACGAAAGACATGGCGACTAAAGAGGACTCCCGAGCCTACATAAAAAGCAAGCATGGGCAACAAGTGATAGCGAGGAACTAACTAGGAAGCCCATGTAAAGGAAGGCTCTACCTATCAAGTCATGATTTAAAAATTCCAAGGAAAGGAAATGGTATAATACTCATGACCTCGATGGGATCGACCCTAAGGCAAGTGATCAAGAGTGGAGGCTAGAATGCAAGATGCACCCGAGTGATTCCCTAACCTATATGCCGTTGAAGATCATATACTCGCCGTGAAGAGTCTCGAACACATGGGGCCAAACCGGAAAAATCTCGAAAATGTCAAAATGTACCTCAAATATACCAAACCGGGCACTTCCAAGCAATCGAGTTATACAAAGATAAGACATCGAAAAATAAGCACAAGGAAATTTTTGCGAAAATTTTCAATTTTTTAGCCATAAATACACAAATTACCTCTCAAATGGTTCATTATTGCATAGCCGATTTGGAAAAAGAGCTCGTTTTCAAAAACTTGTTTCACAACCAAAGAACAATCCCATCACGAATTCAAATAAACTGTGTAGGTCTATTCAGTCCCGTTGATTCATTTTGTCCGTTTAAAATTTAAAATTATGGGATTTCTACCGGAAACCCTTATTAAAAAAACGCGTAATTTACAAGATACGCGGGTTCAAAGAAGGAAAGTCACATGTACACGCGATCGTACGCGAAACTAGCGTATGCGCAAGTCCGAATTTTAAAAAAATGAGTTTCTAATGCAAATTTTAATGAATTTCTTCAGATGACAATTTCATGGAGGAACGCGGAGGATAGTGCTGGACCAAGAGGTCATGGAAGACCGCGCAAAGACAAAATGTCCTCCGGAACCGTGGATTATTCAAATTTTTCAAAATGCCCAATATGAAAAGTAATGTGAGATTGCTTGAAATGTCAAATTATCGGGAACTCTGGGACGGTGATCGTTTCATCATTGATCAAATGCCACTACGCATAGAGGTGGAAGATATATACTTCATCACCTGACTCCCGCAAGGGGAGACCTGAAGGATTTGCACCTGAAAGCTCCCGGGAGGGTTAACCGTGGAGGACTATGTCCAACTCTATTGCATAGAAGATTCCAAAAAAGTAGGCAATACGATTGCAATCGCAGATATCGGGGACTTGCACATGAAGATCCTCCCCACACTACCTGGCAGAGTGGCAGATCCGCCACCGCATCAAAGGGCCTGTGGCGCACATGAGCATAGTCAGAGAGTGCTTAATTCATGTGTATGATTGGTGCACCGCCCCTGCCACCGAACATGAAACAACAACTCGACCTCGATTCGCAAAACACATACAAAACACTTTGGCTATGGAACCATTTTGACTACATTCTTCGAGAGAGTTCCAAACTTTGAGACCCAAAGTCATCTCAACTATCAAATAGCCCTGGGACCCAAGAATTGCCCGCGTACATGATGAAGAGACCGTGGGGGCGCGAGGTACCCCGAACTACTCGGGATGATGAGTTCTTCATGGTGGAGAGAATAGATCATCGCAAGAGATGACTATCCTCTATGCCGGGATGGATTTCCGAGGAGATCCGCATCTAGTACTTCCACCCAAAGGCAAAGATGGGGAGCAATGGTAAGTTTTTTCAAAAATTTTTAACTTATATGATGGATTTTTCAAATATGTATGAAAAAATGAAAAACAAACATGTTGTTGGATTGGATTCATAATGACCGACAACAAAAATGATCATGTTTCGTATGTCGGGACCGCTGCGTCCCGAGGGCTCAAAGACGGCCACAAGCGCTCGCAGGTGAAGCAAGAGACAATGATTTCCGACAACCCTCCTGTGCCTGCGAGAAACTTGGAGGGACTAACCCGCCAATCCCTTCCGGCTGCCGTGGAGGACTTGCCGGGCCGTCCGCAGACGGTTGTAGGAGTACCGGGATCGGGTTAGGATCGGTTTCCGCCCGTGTGGCCACCGGTGCAAAGGATGTTCTACAGGAACGTCGCGGTGGTCTCCGGTGATTGCATGCATTTTCATATTGGATGACCGTATATTTTCGAGACCGATGATGGGGCATAAGCCCAAGTTTTGTACTAAGATTGATGGATCCAAAATTTTGTGAAGTTTTTTGACATACCGATGATATATATACAAATGATATTTTTGATGTGATGTGATAAATGTATCAAATGTATGATGTTTTTGATGATTTAGATTTTTATTGTATCGAATGATTAATATGCCAATCTAAAGCTTGATTAGCTAATGAGTCGCCAGAAACCAATTGTCACCGATGAATATGAATGAATGTTAAAAAATTGAAATGACCTTGTAACAAACGTACCCTCAAGAACAATCGTAATAAACCGGATCTCGTACCCGATAAGTGTTGTTCAACTCGTGACACCACCGTACCGGGAGTCCAAGAAAACTACCAACGAATCAACACCCAAAGATATTGCCTCCGAGAGTAAGATGAATGACCGCAAGGCATTCTGCTACGTTATTGGCAAGGTGGACCAATGCACTCTTCTTGATACCAACACCACCTAAGGATAATGAAGCACCCAAGTCGCTTGCTGGGTTCCGGTGTGTCTACTTAGCAATTACTCTGGCGAAACCATAATGACTCATGACATCAACACAACCTCGCCAAAGCGTATCAAAAAAACATCACCATCCCATCAAAAATCGAAAATCAAACAAGATATGTACAAGACAAAAACTACTATATACAAAGCAAAATGCTGTGCCAAAGCCCAGCATAATATTTCTTCGTATAGAGCCCATTTCGTCTGCTGTAACTCGTTTCCTTCGAAGTCAACTAAGGTATGCTTCCTTTCAGACCTTTTTCGACGATATAGGGGCCATACCACATTGACTTAAACTTTCTCGCCCCCAAGGCATCCTTTTCTTGGGCATAGGACTAAACAAGGTCGCCTTCTAAAAGACCCTAGGCTTAACCGCCTTATCGTACCGGACCTTGACTCGGTTTTTTATGCGCTTCGTTCAACGTGGCGCATCTCGACGCCGCTCATCAAGATGTTCCGCATGAAGAAGCCGCTTCCGCCGTACCAGAAGTGTCGTAAAGAAGTCTACCGCCCGCTTTAAGGGAAGGAATCTCGCATTCAATGGGAACACGGACTTCCACCCCGTGGACTAACCGAAATCCCGAGGCAGCGTCATAGCTTTTTTAATCGACGTCCCGTATGCCCGTAGTGTGATATAGCATAATGTGCCATTGGATCTATGTTTATCAATCGTCCGTTGAAGAATTGTTCTCAAGGACTTATTCACTGCCCACTTGGCCATTGGCTCGAGGATAATATGGAGATGAATGCCTCCCGCTTAAAACCCAATTTAAGAGCCAACTCGGCACGATCACATCGTTCAAAGTGACCGCCATGGTCAAGTGATGACCCTCTAGGTATACCGAAACGAGCAATAACTTGGTTGAAGAAGAAAAGAGTCATAGCCTCACCATCGTTCCCAAAAGTAGGCATAGCTTCGACCCACTCGTAAAGTAGTCTATCACATGATAATGTACTTGTGACCTTTTGCCGAAGGCGGTTACAAGTAGTATAATCCATACCCCACTTCCCCTCAGAAGGGTCCGATGTTAATGATCGGAAAGTGAGGCCGGGATGAGCGCGCATTTTTCGAGTATACACTTGACAAGGATGGTAATTTCGACCGATTCAATACAATCTTTGAAAATCGAGGGCCGTGGCAGTTGGGCCACAAGAAAAATCTGGCCGTAGCAGCCCCGATAAATGACCCCCACAAGCTCCTCCGTGAGAATCATGTACCTCGCTCGAAAGTTAAGCAACACTTAGGATTGAATCAACCTCGATCAGTGACAAAGTATCACCAATAATCGTATAACTTTATTAAGTGGACGTACTACGACGTCATCTTTCGAAAAAGAAGAAGGAAACTTCGCGTCCGGAGATATACAATGATGTCCCCATACCAAGGATCTTCAGGAGAGATTAGAAACTGAAGTGTTCGTCCTGAAAGGACTCATCATAGATCATCGCCCTCCACAAGGCAACTCGGAACAATTCCGCAAAAAACTAATGACTTCTGGATTCGAAGGTGACATGAACCCCAGATCAAATTGTGAAATCACAACTATCTATTATATTTGCCCCCAATCACTCGCTCGCTCGAGGACAACCGAGCCTGATTGGCACTGCCACATATAAGTTTGCGAAGAATAATATAAATACGGAAAGTCGCCGTACGCATGAACCGCCGCTAAGGCTACTTTTCTATCTAGTGTATCGGGCAGTCAGGTCCCACCGGCCCCCGACTAAGGTAGTAACAACATGCCCCGCCCGCAGCATCATCCTCCGAACCAGAACCATACCAATGGTAGATTCGTCGTAGCCGATACAAAAGAAAATCTCTCGCTATAATCGGTGGACTCGTAAAGGAGCAGCAGGCTGGAATGCCTTTTTCAAGGCATCGAATGAGCGTTGAGCATAGTCGTCCCAAAGAAAAGTGACTCCTTTCTTCATCAGCCTCATATATCCCTTTGTAATCTCAAAGATAGTTAACGATAAACCTCCGAACAAAGTTAGACTTCCCTTGGAGACTTTGAAGTTGACGATTGAAGACGGGGGAGGCAACCGACATTGCTCAACCTTGAAGGGATCTACCCTTATCCCTTCATTAGACACGATAAATCCCAACACGCCCCATCGCATGTTACCGCGAAAACGCACTTGTCTTGGACCAAACGACTTATAAAAAACGACATCTCTCAAATATTTGCTTCGAGGTGTCCTCGATGATCCATCCTCTTTTCGAGAATGAGCAAAATGATCATCTAAGTATGCCTCGATAATTTTCGATGTTTCGTGGAAGGCGTAAGACATGGCCCGCCGAAAAGTGGCTCCGCATTTTTCGTACCAAAAGGCATTTTCTTATATGCAAACGTACCCCGTGGACAAATAAATGCGGCCCTATGTTGATCTTCCTGGGACGGGATAGTAATTTGATTGCAACTGTAAAAACCGTCCATGAAGGGAAAAATTTTCGTTACGTGCACACTCATCAATAATCCGATCAATGAAGGGTGGGGTAATTATCTTTAGACACGCCTGCTCAGTCTCGAAATCGATGCACATCAATTGTTCCTTGCTTTTTATCAACAGAACGCGGGTTTGAAACCCATTCGCCGCAGGAACTCTGGGAAATGAATCCCGCCTTAAGCAAATTTTCAACTTCGGCCTTGGATAGCCGTTGCCTTCCTAGGATTAACTCTGACGAAGTTTTCGGCCTTCGACCCATTAGCGTTTACACGTCTTGATCTCATGCCGGACAAGGATGGATCTATGCCGTGCATTTCCTCATAAGACCAAGCAAAAACATCCCTATACTCTTTGAAGAGTCGCATAGATTTGAACTTCTTCATGGGAACATTCAAGCCCAATGAAAACGTTCTCAATAATGTTGGGATTCCCGGGAGATGTTCACTCTAGATAGTTTGAGAGATTACAATGCATGTTCCTTCAAAGATAAACCGTGCCGGTGCTAAGGGGCTCAAGATCGGGTGAACAGGTCTCGTGAGATCGAGGACTTCAAACTAGCTTCGACTTCGCTCAAGTCGTGTAGGAAGTAAGACCGATGATGCAAGTCATCCCACTCGCCTCTATACTCGTCATTGCTTTTCAGATGGCCTCTTCGCATGGAAGAGTGGTATCTAGACAATCCCGGCGAAGAAGAAGTAAGCGTCCAAGCCGTAGCCACATCACCATCCAACTCTTCCGGCGAAAGAGGAGCCGGATCGTACTCGCAAGGTCAACACTGCATCGATATGCAATCTCACTTCGTTGGTAGGGACCTGGGAATGCCATTCCACCCACTTGCCCTTCCTCCAAAGTGGCAAGCTGGGGGAAGGTAAGGTCCAAGGGTCCGAAAAATAATGAGTTCGAAAGAACTCTCTAAGGGGAGCCTTGGAGGATGAAATAGCATTGATAACACACTCAGAGGAGGAAGATCAAAGATCCCATCAAAGGAAGAATACATTCCAACTCCCGTATTCTCGATAGGTGCCTTAGTATTGTCCAACTTAGGGATAGATGAGTCAGAGGCGTATCCAGGCCTGCTGTAGGAGGATACCCGCCTGATCCACCGTGTTCATCCTCCTTCGTGGGGGAAACATACTATCCGAAATAGTGAAGATGCAATGGCATCCATATCATATATCCGCTTCCCAACAAGGCTGTAGTCCAAGGCCGCATCTACTACCTCAACCTCTATGTTAACGGTTTTGCTCTCCAACACCCATGGCAAAGCCGGACAATACCATGGGGGCCTATGAGAATGGCCATCGAATGCAAGAAGAATAGTGCTGGGGATGTAGTCACTTTGGGAGATCCTAGTGTCTTCCAAAGACAAGCAGAGACATCACGCAAGTAGAAGCACCCTCATCAACGACCGTGCGAAAGATGGCTAGTCTTCCCAAGACGATGATTTAATATGGAAGGCCATATGATGAGGAAGTTCTCTAAAATTTCATATCAAAGGTAATTTGGAGAATTTTTCGATTCATAGCTCCAATGGCAGAAGAGCAAAGCACCCATACCGAGCCGACAAGACCGGAGTACCTCTAAAGTTGACATAGCACAAGGACTCTCGCGCCGCATCTTCACAATCGAGTAGCCTGCGCCCTCATGTTCGGATTAACGTTGACCGCTAGGAGTGAGTTTCGTATCCGAGGCATAGACTTATTGCATTGGCTTCGTGATATGAAGCGGCTCAAGAGTACCAGAATTTGCTTTCGAAGATTCCTTCTCCGCCATAATCACGGGATCTCTGGGACACATCCACGTGAGCACTCATCATGAAGATATTCGATGGAATTTCCCCTTCCCGAGGACTCTCCAGAGGAAGCCCTGTGATTTGATTCGCGCCGCAATTAATCACGCCCTTGGGGAAAAGGGCTTGTTAGCACCACCGGGAACTAGAAGAACCCCGCCGAGATAACAAATGGAGTATCCCGAATTTTCGCAAAGATGCGTGAGATGGTCTCAAGACAAAGCTTGCAATTTTAAAACTTAACTTTCTTTTTCTCCTTTTTCCTTCACCAACACGCTCGTTGGTCTTATTTACTGTTCTTCCCCATTCTTGCCCTTCTTCTTGTTATTACGCTCCTTCTTCTTCCATCGACTCCGTTGGATTCTCTTTGGTTCGAAGATTGGACAAAGATTAATGGACAAAGACCGGGAAGGTGAAGAACCGCAGCATGTACCGACCGAAGAAGCATCGAAGACAACCAACAATTGGAGAAAGCAAAGCCGGCCGCACTACCATCGACCGATCCGACAAGTCCGTCACCATGCGACCAAAGTTTAGTTTCGATAGATCCAATTTGGGAGCGAGGAGCATTAGGCAAATACTTGTAAAGCATGCCAGATCGAGAATAGATCAACTCTAACTCGCCGGGCCCTAAAGATGGCCCTCGCTTCCTTAATACACCGACACGGATACATCCTTTGAAATATCCGACCGAAGCGTACTTCAAACCACTCGAGAAGGAACTCACCGGGAATATGGGCTTTGATACTCTTCCTTCTCCTCCATTCCCGAATATGATCGTAATGTGAGTTGCCTCATCCTCGCTAAAATTAGCCGTGGAGTCTTGGCCCCGTGCCTTCATCTCGACGGCAAATCGAAAAATGGTTAAGAAAAGTGACAGCCAGTTCTCCAAATGTGGCGAAACTGCCCCCAGTAAGCTCTATATACCACTTCGCGGCGTTTCCGGTTAAGGTGCGCTGAAATAATCTCAATCTAATCGAATCGTCGATCAGAGAGTTGGATGAACACCATAAGTGGAATGTGGTGACATGGTCTGCCGGATCTTCACCATTCTTACCTTCAAACTTAGGAATGTCTGAAGGAAGTTTGGTTGGAACCGGAGGCCACCCCGGACTATACCGAATCGGGTCATTAGTTAACTTCGCCAAGTCTGGCAAGTTTAACGTTGCCAGAAATGGTAATCGAGGCGGAGCCTGAGAATTCCATCCTTGATAGGATGGATTTCCAACATTCTGAAAAGAATAGCCTGGATTTGATGAGGCACCAGGCTGCTAGAAAGGACCCGTAGAAAACGGAGAAGAACCTCCTCCCCACGCCGAGTTACCAAAACCCAGACTAGTTCCCCCCGCTGAAGTATTGACTGAAGAGGAAAGCCCCTGATAGGGGTTCCACACATTAGATAGAGGAGAAAAAGACTGATAAGCACTCGATGCAGGGAAAGAAGCATTCCCTTGATGACTCGCGATGAACTGATTCCCTGCCCCCGACGTTGCAAACATAGGATTCCATCCCATAAAAGCAGTCGAACTTGGCCCCTGTGCCCAAGGGTTAAAACTCTGGGTCTGGGACGTAAAAGGAAACGACCCTAAAGAAGGATTGGGACTGGGAATATGCCCAGTCCCAAAGGGGAAACCCTGAAATGAAGCTGATCCACTAGCCATGTTGGACATGGGCGTAGATCCAGCTGCACCGGCGGTAAAGGAAAAACAGGGATTTCCAGCAATGGACATCCCTGAAACAAAGGGACCAGATTGAGAAGCATATGCTTGGGTGAACCCAGAGCCAAACATAGCAGTGCTAGAAGCACTCGAAGATAGAGCAAGAGTGCCCCCCTGCCTCGACAGAAGCAGGGGTCTGAATGCCCGCAGCACTCACGGTAGAAGCCGCGTTCCCAGTCGTGGCCATCGAAAGATAAGAAAGATAAGGAAGATCCGGCGGTCTCTCAGACTCCGGTCCGATGTACTCTATAACAAACAGATGATCAAGAGGAAGAGGAGATGGACCTGTAGCTGCAGGCTCAGGTATGTCTTCTATCTGAAAATCTTCCTCCTGAGGAAACAATACCCTCGAGGTGAGCGAAACGCTCCTCTCGGAACCGACACCGGAATCAGCAACGAAACCTTCAGACCTTAGTGGAGGATCTCTCCCCACAGCGTCAGACTCTACAGGGTGAAAACCACCTGCTAGATCGCTCCTACGCCTTCTCGAAGAAGGCTCTGCACTCTCGGGAGATAACCCCCGGACTCTCCTCGAACGTCGAGGCGCTTGATCAACCACTTTTACAAATTTATTATATTAGACTCAAGAAAAGTGAAAAGCTAGGCAAGCTAGGAGCAAAGAGCACTCACTAAAATCAAAAACCCTGAGAAACAGCAAGCAAACAGCCTCCAAGTATTTCCGCTCCGGGTGATGAGGACGGGACACCAAAATACAGGAAAGCGAAGTATAGGGCCTTCCGAAAGCAGTCTGGGATGATTAGGGCCCAGAACAACTAGCGAAGGTATCAGAAACAGTTACGCCGACCTCCTAACGACAGCCTTTGCCGGCTCAAGCACCCAAGCTTCGCAAGGGCACCCCCCAGAAGTACTGCTGAAAGTGATGCGACGTCTGCCTCGGGTACCACGGGTATTCCCCCCCGCAGTCACCTGTGTGGAACCTAGGAACGGCAACTATGGACACCAATCCGTATCAGAAGCTGGGCGGAACGGTCTTGAGGTTAGATTCAGCTAATCGGAGGGGGGGTATCCCTCTTCTTAACCTTCACTTCCCCTCGCGCTTGACTCTCGGATGAGAGCTTTCCCAGTCCACTTCACGGAGTTGGAGTTCGCTCAATTAGTAAACTTCTATGTCTGTTTGAGCGGCCTTGGAGAGTTAACTCTCCTCTCTCCTATTCCAAGGCCCTACAACCTAGCTAGTTGGTGATTGACACTAAATAAAACTTGCTAGTTGATTTTAGATTTAATCGCTTATTTTAAGGGTTGTTGTATTAAGTCATAAGGATATGGAGTTGAAACCAATGATGTTCTGACGCAAAATAAATTAATAAAACCTGACTACATGCACATGCAGTTCTTAGTCTTTCGATGAAGAGCAATTTCTATGTAAGTTCTACGAGGCTAAAAATGTATTTTTCTTTTCGAATTACAAACTCACACGCACAAAAATTAAGAAGCTAACTAAATGATTGATGCACCTAATGCAAATGACCACTAGCATGTAAATTCTAAGATGCAGAAAGTCCCTTGAAACAAGGTGAAATTTCCCAAAAGGCTCCTTCAGTTTCAACTAATCTTTTGATATCCAGAAAGCTAATTCTTGCAAACAAGAACTCTCAATATAAGACACCAAAATACTCAACAAGAAGAAGAAGAAATCAAAAGACAATCTCCCTTCACAATCAAGCGGGAAACTAGAAGCAAGAAACTTCACTAAAGTCCCAAAAGATGAAGCCAAACGAAAATGAAAAAGGCAACAACAAAAACAAAAACAAGAAACAATGTTTTTTGAGTTTTTGATATGCAAAAAACAAAAAACAAAACAAATGTTTTTGGGCTTTTCAGTTTTATAAAACAAGAGCTTCAAGAAAACCAAGAACAACTATCCCAATCCAAGCCAAAACGAGACCGAATTTGAAGCATAAACCCCAACTATGCCCCCAAACCTTATAAAACTAATGATAGCAAGATCAATAAGGGCAACGGAAGACTAAAAACTCAATCAAACAGCCAAGAGAAATAGTGCAAATTCGTTGCAATACAAAACTCAAAAGAAACAAGAAAAGATCTTCGAAAAATGCAACAAAACCCTAGCTTATGAAACTCAAGAAAACCAATCGAAAACAAAGCAAAGAACGCAATGCAAAGCACAACACAAAGACAGGAGCGAGTCAGCTGTTCGAAAACTCCTAATTAAGTGAAACGACCGAAGGCAACTACGACGATCTTCAGAACTCAGATCCGGTACTAGCACCAACAGAACACTTCGCCAAGATGGGTTTCGGGCAACCGAAGAACAGGCAAAAACCATAGCTATCAGTGCGTACAAAGTGCACGGAAGGTAGGAGCCTCCACATTGGAAAAAAGGAATAAAAACACAAATCTTGAAATTTCAAATTCAGCCTAGGTATCGCGACCTTGCAGTTATGCAACAGGCGTGTATACGCGTCTGTGTTGAGGGAAACCCGCGTATACGCGGTTCCTTCTACACAAACTCGCGGGTATACGCGACTGTGTGCAAGAAAAACTGCGTATACAAAGAAAGATAGTGAAAAATAAAAAGTACAGAGTACGGGAGAGGTATAAAAGCTTGGGCCGAGGGCGCGAAAAGCAAATTGGTACGTAAAGACGAACGTGGCAACTATGGCGACTGAAACAACCCAACGGGGAGAATCACAATGTGATCCCCAGTGGAGTCGCCAATTCTGTTTCGGGGAAATCTCACCCTAGAGGTTGGTTGGGGTACAACCTCCACAGAGCAGGGGCATGCTACTTAACAGAGACTCACACAACCATGCACGTTCAGAAAAACTAAATAGAGCAGAATGAGAGAGTTACCCGTAGGTCCTACGGTTGAAGTAGATCCACGTGGGGTCCAAACCCCCAGCAACCGTCCTTCCTTCTTAACCTGAAATACAAGAAGAAACCAGCACAAAGGACAGGCTGTACAGCATATATCTACTCTAAATGTTAGTGAGATTCATATAAAACATTAAATAAATCATAATGAATGCTTGTATAACAAATATTCTCATACATAAAAAACATACACTAACACGTTTATTTCAGGAACATCATGATACTTCTGTATTATAAATAGTACGTACAAAATTAATCAAGTGGAGAGATCACCTGATCCTTCCAAGGCCTTCGCAGACCGTCGTCCGGATCCGTCCAGCCCTTGCCTCGCTAAGACTCCTTCCAAATAAGTGCATACGAGATAACATATAAAGGGATGTGTATCTCAAGGAAACAAGGGTTTCCTGAAATGAACTGGGAAAGTGCAGGAGGCACGGGGAATCAGACTTGGATAGGGAACCAACAGAGTATAATAATAATAATTCTTTCTCTCCCTTAGGCCATACATATGAGGTCTTTTTATAGTCCTTCCAAGTAGTTTCAGCAGTTAACACACGCTCTCGCACTCCATATATATCAATCTCTTTGTCAATCCCCTCCTCTCCCCATCTCTATTCTTCCCTCTCTTCACCTTCCATTTATATCTCTTATCTTCCCCTTCTCTCCCTCTCCCCCGCCAATATATTTCTTTCATCCTTTTGTCCTCTCTCCCTCTCTCTCCATCTTCCTTTTCACTCACTGTCTCTCTCTCTCTCTCTCTCCACCTTTCTCTCTCTATGTCATTCTTCTTACCTCCCTCTCCCTCCCCCTCCAAGTCTATCTCTCTTTCCCTCCCTCTCTCCACTCTCTCACATCCTCTCTCTTCCTTCCTCTCTTTCCCTTTCTCTCCCATCTCTCTCTCCCTTCACCCACCAACTATGTTACTATATCCCTCCTTCTCTCCTTATTTGTCTCTTTATCTCAGCCCCAAACATACATTCTCTCTCTCTCTGTCTTTCCCTTGTCACTCCTTTTCTCTCTCCACTTCTCACTCTATATTTCTTATTTCCTACATCTTTCCCCCTCCAACTCCATCTCTCTATAGATCCCTCTCTCCTCCTCTCTCTCGTCCTTCCTCTCTCTCTCTCTCTCTCTCTCTCTCTCTCCTAACTCCCTCTCTCCTCCCTGATCTCTCTCTCTTTCTCTCTTCCCTCCAATACTTTCTCTTCCCCCATCACTCTCCTCCTCTTCTCTCATCCTTCCTCTCTCTCCCTTTCTCTCCTACCCCCCTCTCTCTTATCCCTCCAATCCTCTCTCTCCCTTTCTCTCCTACCTCCCTCTCTCTTCCCCCATCTCCCTTTATTTCTCTCTCTTTCCGCCCCTCTCTCTCTCCAACTACATTACTGTATCCCTCCCTCTCTCCTTCTCTCCCCCCTTATTTCCATACATCCTATTGGGAATCTGTAATTTATTGGCAAGATTGGCAGAGTCCAATTACAGAAACAACATCGTTTCAACCAACTTTGGGATTCTAGGATCTAGCCCTCCTGAATCCGGAGAGGGATCTCTCCAATACGTGCAAAGATGGATTTGTCTTTGAAAGTTTTGGGTAAAAATGTTAGGCTAGTTATTAAGGCCAAGGGTTTTGTTTTGTTTTGGATGGTTGAGCATGAAATGTTACTTGAGGGGAAAGTTCTAAGTGCAAAAGTTTCAAAAGTGAGAAGTTGCAAGTGGATAGAACAGCTAAGCTAAAAAGATAGATATAACGCTGGTTTTTAGTCCATTGGGCTATGGAGTCATATCTGGGCTTTAATTGAGCAACAACACCAAGTGTGATCCAAGGGGCAAGTCATCTATACCACAAGATTATTGAGATTAAAATGATGGAATGGAAACATTAAAGTGTTGGAGGGGTGGAAATTGATAATAATTTCTCAGAGGATTTATAGTCAGTCCAAACAAGAAAAGCCTCTTAAGTAACTGTTTGAAACCAACCAAGGACAGGGCTAACCATAAAATTCTTGGGAAAGTTTGTATTAAAGTAGCTTAATTGACAAACAATCCAGTAATCCACATAATTACCTTCAGAAAGTATGAAAACATATAAGAAAAACAAAGTGTAACTTAAGATCAGATAAAGTACTTTTAAACCTAGTTTGCTTTCCGTCAACACCAAGGGAAACTTTCAGAATCTGCCTTTGGAGAATAGAAAGTAGGAATCAGGGCAAACCATAACTTCTCTAGTCTAACTTTAATAGCAAATAATGGAAATCACATTCAAGAACAATTTTTAAGCAAACAAAAGGACGAGGGAACGCCAACATTCCTAACTGTTTAAACAGTATTGAATCATTCTTAAATAGACAAATCTGAAGAAAACATTAAGATAAAGATTTCTCAGCCAGAGAAGGTTACTGATATACAGTAGATCCTAACCATGTTTAAACTGTTCTTTACAGCAGAATATGAACAATATGGCATACATAGAAGGAAAACGATTTAACAAAGAAAGAAGCACTTCACCAGTGATATAGACCAGGATCCCAAGAAACAACTTTTATATTGATGTCAAACTAGTTACAATCTTTAGGTCCAATGTTTCAGTTCAACAATCATCTTCACTATTCAACCTAACTACTCTAGCACAAACAGAGCTTCAAGGGCCAGCGAACACTATGTACAAATAGAAGTCTCTAGCTCAAGTGTATTTCAAAGTTCTGCAACCAACCCCTCACTCATCTTCCACTGAAGTATTTATAGAAGAATGAGGAGGTGAGATCTAATAAAGATCTCAAAATCAATTAATACAGGCATTAATGTCTTTCAGGCCTTTGAGAGGCTTAATAGAGAAACTATACAGGTGTTTTGCTGCATTAACTGATTTACACTCATGATTTTAGCTCGGCGGGAGCTTTGTTGACCTTTGAGGCTCTGTGTACAATTAGGGTTACTCTGCGGACATCTGTCAATAAATTCCGTGGCAGAAGTAACTTCTTCGGCCTTTGATTGAGTGTTTTGAGGCAATAGGTGGTACTGTGGTAGCTGAGGAATCAATTTGCCTTAGATATGGCGGTGGAGGCATTCTGTCTGATAAACACTTTTAGGTTTTCTGTTGAACTGTGTTTTGAGTCGGGGATTAGGCTTTTGATAACTGTCTTAGCCTTAATCCCCACTAATCTGTTCATTAAATTCCTGCTCTGGCTCATTTATGGCTTTCTGATATTCTTCTTCTGGGTTTGTTCGATGTTTTCCAGGTTCAACAGGGGCATGCTGCATCAATGACTCATGAAACCCTGATGGATACGCGATCTTAACATCCTGCGGTTGATTTCTTTTGACAAATCGAAAGCACGAGGGTCGTCACCCTCATCCCTCGGATCTTCTTTAGTCGTGGCGAAAAGAACCTTAAAACCTGCAAAATACAAACAAAATTATGAAATCCTGTGTTTATATGGGAAAATCTGCATCGGAAGGTGTGCGGGGGAGAGGGGCGATCGGAGCCGTCGATCGCATTGCGATCAACGGTCGGGGGCGATTGGAAAAGTCAGCGGCGGAGATATGTTGACTGGGCCATGGGATCAGGAAATTGGATGTGAACCGTCGATCTGCAGAGATCGACGGCGGAGATGGGTTCTCGATTGCGCCGGGGCCCGGCTAAATCGCGCACAGCTTCGTTAAAGGGCGGGTGATTAAAACGGATGAGAGCCGTCGGATGCGTGGGGCCAGATCGGACGGCTATCGTCGATTCCGCTGGGCGGCCTTCGTCCGACGGATAACGCGCGGGGAAATGGCTTTAGGCGGTGGTTTTTGGATGGTACAGGGGACGCGTGGCAGCCAACGTATGGAATCGCTGGCTGTCGGGTTAAAACCACCCTTCGGACGAAGGTGGTGCGGAAAAACCAAGCGGATTTTGAGAAGTGGTGTACGGCTGGGGGGTCCACATAATAAGTCGCGCGCCGTGCCGTCCGATCTGTGGAGCGGATCGACGGTCGAGGTTATTCCATCGATTTATATGGGCGGAGACTTTGGAAATTTATTTAAACCCGATTTTCATAAATTACAAAGGTTTTTGGTGCTCCGGGCGGAGAAAAATGGATAAGCGCCCGAAGGTAATAACATTTGGTTCAGGCGCTCGAGCGCATGGAGGAAAAAAAGGGGTAGAGAGCTTGGCCTAAGGGGCTGAAGTCCAACGCATAGAAAAAAAATATGTTTTCTATGGTTTTAATGGTTTTCGAAGGGAAATGAAGGCTTCCAATAAGGTCAAGAAGGGGTCTTAGACCTTTAGGAATTGGATTTAAATGAAGGAAAAGGAAAAATCATGAAGTCGAGGGGTTTCCAAGGGGGAATGGAGAGATAGAAGAGGAGGTTAGTATTTGAGGAAAGAGAAGGGAAAAAGGGTCCTTTGCAGCAGCGTCTAACTTGGAAATCAGCAGGATTTCTGAGGTTTTTTGGACATAAACAACAGTATGGGATATGGACAGAGGGAAAAGGCTGGAGGCCTTATAGAGACTTCAAGAGCCAACAACTTTTAGTGATAAAATTTGTTCCTTGGAGGCTCCCAAAGCTTTTAGCCACCTTTTGGTATAACAAAATATTATAGGTGGCTAACACATCCTACTTTGTCTCTTTATCTCACCCCTAAACATACACGCTCTCTCTTCAACTCTCCCTTATCACACACTCTCTCTCTCCACTTCTCTCTCTCTATTTCTTCTTAGTTATGTAAACTAATGAACATAAATATTCGTAAATATAAAGCAGATTATGGAGTAAATATAAAAAGAGGTTTTATTTACTTACCATACCTCTAGTTTATTTATATTTTTATTTATTACCGTATCTCTTTTATTTACTATGGTATTTGGAACATAGGCTTGTTATATAATTAGATTTTTATTTATAATTCTATTTGATATATTGTTATTTATTTACCTTACCTCTTTATACCTCTTTTATATTTATTTATTTACCATACTTCTTTATACCTATTTTATATGTATTTATTTACCATACTTATTTTATAAATATGGTATTTGGCCCATGGTATCAATATTAATTTGTCTCATGGTATTCCTCCCATAGGCTTCACCTAAATAAAACCTATTTTTTAACTTTTTTTAAATATAAAAAGGTTTATGGAGTAAATATAAATTTTTTATTTATTTATTTACCATATATCTAATTTATATATATTTTTATTTATTTACCATAGCTCTAGAGTAAGTATAAAAATAGGTTTTATTTATTTACCAAACCTCATGTTTGAAATCATGCATCTAGTGCAAACAATCAAATATAATTATAAATCAACATCTACATTGAAATCAACACATCCAGTGCAAGCAATAAAATAGTATTAGAAATCACCACCTACACTGAAATCAATGCATTTAATGCAAGCAATCAAATAAGATTATAAAATAACTTCTACACTGAAATCAATGCATTTAGTGCAAACAATCAAATAGGATTATAAATCATCTACACTGAAATCAATGCATCTAGTGCAAGCAATCAAATATAATTATAAATCAACATCTACATTGAAATCAACACATCTAGTGCAAGCAATCAAATAGTATTAGAAATCACCACCTACAATGAAATCAATGCATCTAGTGCAAGTAATCAAATATCATTAGAAATAAATATCTACACTAAATGCAAGCAATCAAATAGTATTAGAAATCACCACCTACACTGAAATCAATGCATCTAGTGCAAGTAATCAAATATCATTAGAAATAAATATCTACACTAAAATCGATGTATCTAGTGCAAATAATCAAATAGGATTAGAAATCACCATCTCCACTTATATCAATCCATCTAGTGCGAGAAATATTCCTCCCTCTCTCCACCCTCCATCCATATCTATATCCCCCTCCATCTATTCTTTTTTGTCTCTCTATCTCACCCCCGTTAACACACACGCTCTTGCACTCCATATATATCAATATCTTTGTCAATCACCCCCTCTCCCCATCTCTCTCTTCTTCCCTCTGTTCACCTTCCATCTATATCTCTATCTTCCCCTTTTCTCCCTCTCCCCCGCTAATATCTCTCTTTCCTCCTTTTGTTCTCTCTCCCTCTCTCTCCGTCTTCCTTATCACTCTCTCTCTCTCTCTCTCTCTCTCTCTCTAGAAACCAACATCTACACTGAAACTAATGCATTTACTCAAAGAAATCAAATATGATTGGAAATCGCCATTACACTGAAATCAATGCATTTAGTGCAAACAATCAAATATGATTAGAAATCATTTACATTGAAATCAATTCATCTAGTGCAAGTAATCAAATATAATTATAAATCGACATCTAAATTGAAATCAACACATTTAGTGCAAGCAATCAAATTGTATTATAAATCACCACCTACACTGAAATCAATGCATTTAGTGCAAGTAATCAAATATCATTAGAAATAAATATCTACGCTAAAATCGTTGCATATAGTGCAAATAATCAAATAGGATTATAAATCACCATCTCCACTTATATCAATCCATCTAGTGTGAGAAATATTCTTCCCTCTCTCCACCCTCCATCCATATCTATATCCCCCTCCATCTCTTATTTTCTGTCTCCCTATCTCACCCCCCTAAACACACACGCTCTCGCACTCCATATATATCAATCTCTTTTTCAATCCCCTCCTCTCCCCATCTCTATGCTTCTCTCTCTTCACCTTCCATCTATATCTCTATCTTCCCTTTTTCTCCCTCTCCCCCACAAATATCTCTCTTTCCTCGTTTTGTCCTCTCTCCCTCTCTCTCCATCTTCCTTTTCACTCACTCTCTCTCGCAACACTGTTACCGATGAAATAGGTAACCGCACTGTTACCTACATTTTTTTGGCACCCGATTTTGAAAAGTGGTGATGCAGAATCACCCCTTTTTTTGTGCACATTTTTGACATTCTAATATTTTTATTTATGAAGTATGAATATTTGTTTTAAAATGTTAGTGATTTTCATGCTAATTTTGAAACGTATTGATGCAGCATCAACCTTTTTTTTTTAGAGTGGTGATTTTCATGTTGGTAATAAAACACAAAACTTAGATAAAAATATATATATATATATATATATATATATATATATATATATATAAATAAAAAAACCAATAAAAATGTAAAAAAAAATAAAAAAATTAACTTGTAAAAATAAAAAATTTAAACAAAAATAAATTAAAAAAAACAAAAATATTCGAAAATTATATCAAAAGAAATGGCAAAATTTGAAAAAAAAAACACATAATTTAAAGAAAAAAAAAACAAAAATTAACAAAAAAAAAGAAAAAAACATCAAAAACATTTTTTGTTTTTTTTTCTTTCTAAGTTATTAAAAAAAACCATATAATTAAAAAAAAAAATTTAAAAATAATTAAAATTACAAAATTAAAATTTAGATTAAAAAAAATAAAATACAAAAAAGAAAAAATTAAATTTAAAAATAAAAATCGAAAAACTAATTAAAAAAAAAAGAAAAAAAGAAAAAAAGAAAAAAGAAGTATCATTAAAAAACAAAAAAAAATGAAAAAAACCACGTGCAAATAATTAAAAAACAAATATCCATAAATTTACTTCTTCTTCTTCTTCTTTTTTTTTTTTTTTTTTTTAATGAAACAATTTATAAATTTTAAAAATAAAAAACTAAATAAACTAAAAGAAAAAAAAAAGGAAAAAAAATTAAATTAAATTAAAATTTAATAAATAAATTTTAAAATTAAAAAAAAAAATAATAATAATTTTTATTTTTTTTGGAAAAAAAAAGAAAAAAAAAGAAAAAAGAAAAAACTAAAAGAATAATAATAAAAAAATCATTTTTTTTAAAATTATTATTATTAAAAATTAAAAAAAAAAGAAAAAATAATTTTTTGATCGTGGTGGCGCTGCCAATCGGCCTCCCGTCCGGGTGGCTCGGCGGGAGGCCTATTGGCGGCGCCACCATGATCAAAAAATTCCTTTTTTTTTTGAAATTTAATTTGTTTTTGTTTTTGTTTTTTAAATTTTTTGTTTTGTTTTTGTTTTTATTATTTTTTTAGTTTTATTTTATTTTATTTTTTAAAATAATAATAATTATTATTATTATTTTTTTTCATATATATATAATTTTATGTTTAGTTTTTTCATTTAATTTTTTAAAATTTAATAAATTTTGTATTTTTTTTTTTTAAATTTATTTGAATTATATATATATATATATATATATATATATATATATATATATTTTAATTACATAAAATTTTTATATATTTTTTATTTCAATTAAAATTGTGTATTTAAAATTAGATTTTTTTGTTTTTAATTAAACTTAATATTTTCAAATTAATTTGTTTTTGTTTTTGTTTTGTTTTTTTGTTTTTTGTTTTTTTTTTAAATATATATTTTTTAATTTTTTTTTTTTCAATTTTTCAATTTTGATTGATTTCTAAAGTTTTTTAATTTTTTTAATTTTATTTTAACAATGTTGTTGGTTTTTTTTTGTTTGTTTTTAATTTAAAATTTATTTTTTATTTCAAAATTTATTTGTTTATTCATTTATTTATTAAAATTTATTTATTTATTTTTTTGTTTGTTTGTTATTTTAATATTAACATTTTTTTTTAAATTTAATAAAATCTAATATATATATTTTTAATTTAAGTTCATATATATATATTTTATTTTTTATAATTTAAATTTAATTTATTTTTTAAAATTTATTTGTTTTTTTAATATATTTGTTTTTAAATTTAATATTTTTATTGTATTTTATTTTTCATTTTTTATTTTTAATTAATTTTTAATTTTTTAACTTATAATTTAAATAATGTTTATTATTATTATTATTATTAAATTTTTTTTTCTAAGTGAGACTAATCTATTAAGTAAAAACATATGGTACAATCAAAGCTTTGCAAAGGCAAAGCATAGAAGCAGGGGGCCGGAAATGATGAAGTATCAACCTCGGTCCCATAAAACAAGCTTGGACATAGCAGAAGATAGCAAGGAAAATAAAAGAGAGAATGAGACAAGGAGATCTACCCAGAGTGGGTAGAAACTTCCAAACGACACTTTTTCACTTTCTTCTTACTCACTTTGATCCAGTCATTTTGACTTGGCTGAACAGGAACCAGTTGCAGAATGTTCTGTGCTGAAGGAGGCGATTCCTTATCTGAATCCGAGGAAGAGGTCTCGTGCGAGCGTTTCTGCGGGATCGGAGGAGCAGATGGATCCTCAGGGCTGGCCATGGGGATTCCTTCGCGATCTCAGTGTTTGTTTCTTATGCTTCTATTTCCTCCTCATCCGAGCTAGAGGAGTCAGGCTCATCCATGGGGGGACGATCACAAGGCTTCCAGCTCTTCGATTTGGATTTGCCTTTGTTGTTCTTCTTTTTTCCGAGGAACGTAGCACATGAGTTCTGGAGGTGCCCCGTCTGATGGCAATGGCGACATCGGAAAGCAGTATTCTCATAGTCCAGGGGTTGGGTCCAATGGAAGTCCCCAACTTTGAGATTTATCTGATCGGGTAGCCCTTTGCTGATGTCTATTTCCGCGTATATTCTGCCAAAGGTGTATAAACCTTTCTCCCCCCTTGAGGTATCTGTTGCCAGAAAACGGCCTAAGGTATCCCCAATCCCTTGGAAAACTGAGAAGTGCCAGAGATGCGCCGGGAGGTTTGGAAGTCTGACCCAAATGGGAAGCTTGGTGATGACAGCCGTAGAGGGGTCGAAGTCTGGAAACCATATTATTATTATTATTATTTAATATGTTTCTTTAAATTTAATTTTTTATTTTAAAATTTAATTTTTAATTTTTTTAAAATTTAATAAACATTTTCTTTTTCTTTTTTAAATTTAATTTCTATATTTTATTTTTTACAATTTCTTTCTTTTATTTTTCTTTACTTTTAATTTTTTTTTTTTTTTAATTTTGTTTTTGTTTTTTTTTGTTTTTGTTTTTGTTTTTGTTTATTTTTTATTTTTTATTTCTATATATTTTGAAATTTTAATCTTTAAATTTTTTATTTTTTCCCTTAAATTTTAGGTTTTTTTTTTTTTTTTTTTTTTTTTTTTTTTTTTTAAATGTTTGAATTAAAATTTTTATTTTTTTATTCCTATATATTTTTAAATTTTAAGCTTTAAAATGTTTTTATTGTTTAAATTTATTTTTTTCTTAAATTTTAGGTTTTTTTCTAATGTTTGAATTTTAAAAATTAAAAAATGTTATTTCTCTTTTTAAAAATGTCAAAAATATGACACAATTTTTTTTTTGTTATTCTAGCATCAACTGGTTTTGTTTTAAGGGTGTTTTTTCAATCCTTTTTTCAAGAAACAATTTTTTTTTTAGCATAATTTTATAAAATGTTGAAATTTGACCTTAAAAAAAAACCAAGTGCGTTCTGGAATACACTTTTTTTTTTTGAGGTGTTTTTTGTGTCTTTTTGGGCTAGAGTTCCCGTTTTGAGGTCACGTTACCTATTTCATCGATAACAGTGTTTCGCTCTCTCCACCTTTCTCTCTCTATGTCTTTCTTCTTACCTACCTCGCCCTCCCCCTCCAAGTCCATCTCTCTTTCCCTCCCTCTCTCCACTCTCTCACATCCTCTCTCTTCCTTCCTCTCTTTCCCTTTCTCTCCCGTCTCTCTCTCCCTCTTCACCCACCAACTATGTTACTATATCCCTCCCTCTCTCCTTATATCTCTCTCTCCCCCCTCATCTCCATCTCTCCCCCCTCATCTCCATCTCTCCTTATTTGTCTCTTTATCTCAGCCCCAAACATACATGCTCTCTCTCTATCTCTCCCTTGTCACTTCTCTCTCTCTCTCTATATTTCTTATTTCCTACATCTCTCCCCCTCCAACTCCATCTCTCTATCGATCCCTCTCTCCTCCTCTCTCTCTCTCCAATACTCTCTCTTCCCCCATCACTCTCGTCCTCTCTCTCTCCCTTTCTCTCCTACCTCCCTCTCTCTTTTCCCTCCAATCCTCTCTCTTCCCCCATCTCCCTTTCTTTCTCTCTCTCTTTCCGCCCCTCTCTCTCTCCAACTACATTATTATACCCCTCCCTTTCTCCTTCTCTCCCCCCTTCTTTCCATACATTGTCTCTTTATCTCACCCCTAAACACACACACTCTCTCTCCATCTCTCCCTTATCATTCTCTCTCTCTCTCTCCAATTCTCTCTCTCTATTTCTTCTTAGTTACGTAAAATAATGAACATAACTTGCAATTGCACCACATGTTGCAAAAGAAATGCCTTAAAGAAATAGAATAGGAAAGAGTAGCCTAAAAGAAATAAGATATTGTAGAGAAGGAGCCATCGTGAGGGAATGATTGGCAAATTTTTCTTCCATGGAAGCATGTCGTGGAGGTTTCAAAGATATTGATGATAAGAGTTATCAACCAGAAAGATACAGTTCTTAAACTCTGAAGCCTCTTCTTGATTGAAAAAATACTAAACTGATAAGATATAGCAAACTTCTTGGCACAATATGTCAGCTTGCAACACGTCCAAATAAAACAACTGAAGAAAATACTATAAGATGGTTTTCAATGCATTTATGTAATTAAAATAGAGATAGGAACTTTTGAAGGCTACTTCATTGAAAATTAGAAACATATTCATGTCTATTGGCATCGACATAAAACTAAAATGATTAGCATATATCATTGCAGACATGGTTACAATTTTTCATGGATTAGATGGTATGTATCAACAAGAAAGGATATTAAATTCTGTTATAAGTAATGCAACTGTTACATGAACTATTCATAGTCCTTAATGATATACTCAAATTTCTTTCACAATACTAATCAAGTGTCTAAATAAGCCATCATCACTTCCAAAATCACATATTTAAACATACAAGTTGTAAAAAATGAATTTGTTTCTATTAAAACATACTAGTTGTAAAAATTGAATTTGTTTCATAAATTTTAATAGAATCTTGTGCTCAGATCTAATATATAGTTCTTAAAATCTGAAGCCTTTTCTTCATTGAAAACATACTAAACTCATAAGATATATCTGAAGAGAATATGTGTGTGTGTGTGTATTTTAATTTAATTTAAAAATAAAAATGTAATTTATTTGAATACATTAAATAAATAATTTTTAATTTAACAAATAATTATATCAAGAAAATGCAAGGACCATGTTATAGTGAAATATTACTGCAATATTGCTTCCTTGAACCTTACAAATCATGAGGCCTATGTTGAAATTAAGTTAAAGACCTTGTTTGAACATGCTAACATGAAAAATGAAGAAATAGATCATGATTTTCTACCTTCAAAATCAAAGGTATTTTTGGTGTAGTTCCTCCATATTTAATCTTTACCACTTCCTATTGAGTCACCTATGTATTATTTTTTCATGATATTTGAAAATATTCAAAAGATCAGTGATCTCCCTGGTGTCTACATGTTCTTGTTTTTTCAGTGTAGTTGATATGAATTTGGTTTCTTTTGTTCTTTGTGAAGATAGTAAAAAATGTATGTAGAGGTGGTTTTCATCACTTCAAGAGAAGTAAAAATAAGGCTATTGAGAAAATAACTCCAACATCGAGAGAGATTCGGTAGCATTTATGGAATTGGCGAACATGTCTCGTTCTCTAGTGTTGGCTACTCAACATAGATTTCTTGATCTTGCGTAGAAGAAATGAATTTGTATTTAGCTTATATTACATTAACAATGAAAATGCCAAAATTCATGGTATACTTTCCATCACATTTGTAGAGAAAATTATAACACAATGTCACACTTTTCTTATGAGAGCTAAATGCTCCTATATGCACGATGGATTTCATCACTTAAGAGTAGTAAAAATAAGTTTATTGCGAAAAAAAGGCCAACACATTTGTAGGGAAAATTATAACACAGTGTCACACTTTTCTTATCAAAGCTAAATTCTCCTATATGAAACAACTATGTATTTCATCACTTAAGAGCAGTAAAAACAAGTTTATTGAGAAAAAAAATCCAACACATTTGTAGAGAAAATTATAACACATTATCACACTTTTCTTATCAGAGCTAAATTCTCCTATATGCAACAACGATGGCTTTCATCAAGAGCAGAACAAACAATTCTATTGAGAAAACAACTCTAGCACTGAGAGAGATTTGGAAGCATCTGTGGAATTGGTGAATATGTCTTGCTCTATGGTGTTGGATATTGGGCATAGATTTATTGATACTGTATACAAGAATGTAAATTTTCATGTAGCTTATACTACATTAACCATGAAATTGTCAACATTTAGGGAACACTTGCCATCACATTTGTAGAGAAAATTACAATAGAGTATCACATTTTTCTTTTTATATCTAAATGTTCCTATATGCAACAACTACTGCAAGCTAGAATAAGAAGAGAAAGAAGAATCTTGTTTGGGACTTGAGATAGATTCATTCTCTGCACATCTAGAGTAAAACTTAATAAAACAAAACTCACCATAATTTGAATTTTTGAAATAAATATCTTAAAAATTAGAATATCAATTTAATACATTTTACTCAATTACACATTTAACAAGATTCATTTAAAAAAATACAAATACAAATTACTATTTTAAATAAAACTATTCTAAATAAAAATTTTACAAAGAATAACATTAATTACCATGGCCCTTGTGTACATTCCTCTTATTACTTATGATTGTAACTTATTCTTAATCACATAGTGTCAATTTATTAAAACTATAATCTACAAGCTTCACTTTTTATAGCTTTGGTGGAAGGATAGAGTATCTAAATTCCCTTACCCTTTAAGAAGCAACCTCAATTACTGTACCACCCACCTCGACATCCAATCTAGAAATATTAGGTTATTCTAAATTGATCAAGAGTATATAATTTTTAGGGTGGTGTTTTATGTGCACTAAAATTCCCATGAGGTCCATCACTATGCAATTCATTGCAACCTTGGATATATTCTATGAGTTGTTGTGATTTTTTGCTTGTGGCTACAACTTAGTTTTGGTTGTCACCTAGTTATCATGATTCAAAACTTTGGTATCATCTCAAAACCTTATAGCATTAGATATATTATGTGAGCTAATGTGATGTTTTGTTTGTCACAATGATTCAAAAATCAATTATTATACCACAAGATTGACTTTCTCATTATCTGTTTTGTTTACGAACCCTTTAAAAAACCACACGAACATTTGATTTTACACTCTGAGCTCCCCAGCATGGGTGGGGGTTTAAAAAATTGGAGAGTAAATTGAGCAGTTATTGTTAGAAATTGTTGTATAATATGGAAAATTTGGATGGTTTGTAGACAATATGGATGCCATAACAAATATCTATTTTGAATTTTTTAGTGTCCCTGGCCACCATTTCAACTGAGAACATCAATACATCGCTATGCGAATGATAACTTGTGACGTCGCTAGCCATTTTATTTGATGGTGGATCAAGTTATAAACTAATAACTTGTGAAATCAATAGCCATTTTCTTTGATTGTGGGTTTCAAAAACTCGAGAGTAAATTGAGCGATTATTGTTAGAAATTGTCAATGCATCTAATAGGATCCATTTCAACTAAGAATGTCAATGCATCACTATGGATCTAATAGGATCCATTTCAACTGAGAATATCAATACATCACTGTGTGAATGACAACTTGTGACATCCCTAGCCATTTTCTTTGATTGTGGATCAAGTTATAAACTAATAACTTATGAAATCCCTAGCCATTTTCTTTGATTGTGGATCAGGTTATAAACTAGAATATGCTCTCTCTTCAGAAGACTCTGGAATATATATTGGATGGATGGAAAGGTTATGGTAAAACTTGTACAAAAAACCCCTTAGGGTTGTCTCAACTTATTCTATTGTTAATCATATAGTGTCAATTTTGTAAAACTATAGGACTTAAAAGGGGGAAAGATGTTATGCATAGAACACAGTGGCCTCACGATGAAGTTGTGGTCTCTGTGGAAGAAGAAGGGTATCTCCAACAGAATGGAAAAATCTGGTAGAAGATGAAAGAAATTTCATTCATCTGTTTTATGGTCTTTTATTATGGGGACACTATGTCTACAGATAGTAATGATGATATAAAAGCTTACTATCAAGCATGGCCCCTCTTGGATATTTTTGACGCTTCAAATAAGAGAACCCACACACACATACAAATATATATACTTCTAGGTTGAAATGTACAAAAGAGTATTATTAAATTCAAAAACTTAAAAAATACTTGATCATATCATGCAAACTAAATTTATATTTCACACAAGAGCACAAATATATACTTCATAACTAAGAGTATTGTTGATTTTTACAACTAGGCATATTGTTGATAGTTTTTTTAGAGAAAAATTTGTGCACCTTTAGATAACATTACATATCACATCTGCCTTCATCTCCACTCTTCTTCTATATGCTATTGAGTATGCTATCGACTTATGGGGTTTCCTTTGCAACATTTGGTGCAGATACTAGTTTATATATTAAAAAATCTTATGAATAATAAAAGTGCTGAAACATAAATAATATATAACAAAAAAAACCATGTATTTTTGGAATAATAAAATAGTTGTTAGAACAAGGAAAACTATGTATATTTCGATGTATGAAAATTTAGATGCATTATATTAAGTAAAAATTTAAAAGAATGATGGTTATAAACATTTAAAAATAATTATATTAAATAATTGGTTTAGATCTATACTATTTATGAGATGGATCAATTCTCTTTTCATTCTAAAATAGCTTTGCATATCAAGACATTTGATCTCTCTTGGCTCTTGATATTGATCTAGGCCATCTTAATTCCCCCTTTAAATAAACTACATTTCCCATGAATACCATGGGCCATTGACCCATGGGCTGTTTTTATAGTTTATTACTATTATTTTTTTTTGTATTTTGACCTAGTTAAAGTGTTCATTACATTATGCCAATCTTTTTATTTAATTTACTTTTATTTTTATTTTTGTGTAATTTGACATAGTCAAAATGTTAAACATGGCATAACAACATTTCTATCATACTTTGTTGGAGAGCACTGTGACACAAAAATGTAATATTTAAATACATAAATAGTTATTTTCCTTTTTTTATAGTGTTTTTTATCCATGCAATTTAAATTAATTGGTTTGTGTGGAGTTTAATTTTATGATATAAATTTTAGTAATCTAACTAATTTTTAATAACATTTTTTTAACTTAAAAGTCAACAAAACCTAAATACTTATCTTAATTCCCCCCTTTAAATAAACTACATTTCACATGAATACCATGGGTCAATACCATGCGCTGTTTTTATAGTTTATTATTATTTTATTTTATTATTTTTATTTTTTATTGTATTTTGACCAATAGTTATTTTCCTTTTTTATAGTGTTTTTTATCCATTTATTTTAAATTAATTAGTTTGTGTGGAGTTTAATTTTATGTTATAAATTTTATTTAAATCTAACAAATTTTTAATAACATCATTTAAACTTAAAACTTGTGGATCTAATGGCCTAAAATGTTTCAATCATCTAACATTTGATTCAATGGCTCAAACATGGACACATTGGTAGCTAGGGGAGTTGTTTTCAAATAAGAACGCCTTAAGGTGTAACTAGCAATTGCACCATATGTTGCAAAGGAAACGCTGTAAAGCAGTAACATAAGAAAGTGTAGTATAGAAAAAATGCTCTCACATAAATCATGCAAGTAGGAAAGACTAGTATAGAGGAAATGTTCTCACATGAATAGGGCTATTTAGTTCAACTACATATATTAATATTATTGTTAGAAAATAAACAGATTTTCAATGGGAAAAAAAATATTACATCAAAACCATAGTAGTTGTAATAATAATTTACATAAAAGAATAATAATTGAATAAAAATACCATATTAAAAAATATAAATTCATTTAATTTTAAATTTATTACATATTAAGTTTCTCAAAATAGAATCTTTTTCAAAATAAGTTTATCACTTCTGAGCTAAATTCCCAAAGGCTATACACATTAAGTTTACACACAAAATATATAAATTGGATTAATGTACCATACCAAATTCACTAGTTATGGCAGAGCATTGACTGATTTGTCATTTCAATGGGATGTGGTCTAGAGCAAAATATCTTTACAATTGGATACATTCAAATTTCATTGGGATGTGATCTAGAACAACATAATGGGATGTCATTTAGAGCAACATATCTTTACAATTGGATACATTCTAATTTCATTGGGATGTGCTCTAGAACAACATATCTTTACAATTGGATAGATTCTAATTGGACCAGATCTTGTAGATTTTTTTTGTTCTAAAGGCTTTTTCATAGTTGTGTTTGTCTGTCAGGAAGATTAACCGAGTGTTGTATCTAAGGGTACTCCATGGTTATGGGAAAAGTTGAGCTTTTCATGACACCTTGGTGGAAGATTAACAGAGTGCTGTATCTAAGGGTACTCCATGGTTATGGGAAAAGATGAGCTTTTCATGACAACTTGGTTCCCAGATTTCGACCCCTTTACTGCAGTAATTACAAAGCTTCTCATTTGGGTCCAACTTCCAAACTTGAGGACTCATCTATGGCATGATTCAGTGTTTACAAGAATCCAAATACCCTGGGTTGATTCCTAGATAGAGATCTTACACCAGGCCAAAGTGGAGTTTATAATTTCAGTAGGATTTGTGTAGAACTCAACAATAGTAAAGGGTAGGCATACAAAATCAACCTAAAAGTAGGTGATTTCTGTTGGATCCAACTCTTAGACTATAAGAACACTACTTTTCATTGTCCCATCTCCCATCAAACATGACATCTACAAAACTGATGCCGTCAAAAAACAATAAAAAGGAAAAAAAAATCTAAGGCTTGGTAGCCATGCAACCCACGTCCTATAGAGTAAGAGGACTCAAAAAAATACTCAATGAATCAAATGATGAAATGCTCTCTTCAGATGAAGATTGAGTAGAGATAATGAGTAACAAGAGTAGACAAAATGCTTAGCACTTCTCACAGAAAATAAACATTACTACTGCTTCATTGAGAGCAGTAAAGCTACCCTGAGTATTAATTTCCTTATAATCTGAAAAAAAAACTCAATAGCAGCATGAAAGACAATTCTTCACAAGACGAAGAAGACACAATAGCAGCCTGTAAGGCCTTCAACAAGAAATGGTTACTTCTTCCCTGAATAGGTAGATGGAAATAATCAAACCCAAAAATAAAGTAAAATCTCAAAACCAAACCAAAATTGAATTATACTTTTGGTTTTTTCACACTAGGTTTATGTTGATGTCTCTTTACAATTTAGTCTTAGTTTGTATACAGGTGTGTATTGAGTATTGTAAACTCCATTTAAACTCTTTTTGAATAATGGAATTCTACCCAGAAATTTTACAAAAAAACCCACTGCCATGGTGGCGACTGCAATGATATGAATGCACATTCCATACAATTTAATGATATGAATGCACATTCCATACAATTTATATTGTGGATTTAAGGTCGGTCGTTGGGGCTCTCAGGATTAGTTGGATTTTATGTGCAAAGTCATGGTGGTGTACATTGCTTTCAGACAATAGGGTCAATGTATAATATCACTCTCCACCACAGCCATTCAAAGGTTCAATCAAAGTCCAATGGATGAAGACCCCGAGGATTTTTAGTTTCTCCGTTGCTTATGGAACATCGAGGAAAGCAAAATGTAAAGGATGAGAACCTGGCAAATGTAATGTGATTTAACAATAAAATGTGCATAGAATTTTGATTGAAAGGAACAGAGGATGGGTCACAATTCATATGGATAATAGATATGGTGATAAAGAATTAAGTATCTTACTTGATAAAGAGGATTTTGATTTTGACGGATGTTGTGTTGTTTTTTAATAAAAAAAAATATGATTTAATCACTATATAAATAAATAAATGTAGATAAAGTTTATATATATATATATATATATATATATATATATATATATATATATTTTTTATTAATTTAGAAAATTATATGAAAGATAATATAAAGTTTATTACTGGAAGAAATTGGTATAATTTCTAGGTGTAAATGCAAGATAATAAGAATCAATTTAATCACTTTAGTTTGTTAATTTAAGGTAGTTAAATATGAATTATATATTTTTATCAGTGTAAATTTATTTTAACTTTGAGATTTATCATGCGTTAAAAGGGATCAAATGTTCATAGTTCTAAATCTTTCTTTAAATTTTGATCTCCTCATAAAGTATGATAAGTGATTAATATGTTATATGTCAATTTTATGTTGACAATGAAAGGAGTTACATATCTTTTTGATACTAAGAAACACACTATTAACTTGTTTTAATCACCATGGGTAAAAAGTGACCATAGTTACAAAATTTTCCAGGGATCAAATGTTCATAGAAAAATCTCTCTTAATCTAAATCTTTCTCCACTTTCCTCACTGTATGAAGCAGGAGCAGATCCATAATCAAATGTAAGCTCTGTTAAAGGTGGGATATTATCCCTTGCAAAGAGCATAACATGAGGAAATCGGATGTCAAGGTGATCATGTAGAACAAATTTCATAAGAAGATTAGGACAGGAACCATGCTTTATAAAGCATGAAACATTCCCAAATTTGTTAGCATCTATTAGAAAGTTTAATGGTGGGAAAGCTGGATTGGAATCCTCTTCCTCCTGCTGCTGCTGCTCACACAAGATATCAGAAACACTCCCACATTCTGTCCCTTTTTGTGCGTGCTTCAAATTAAGGATATATTCACTGTCACTGTTACAAATAGCTGCCTGTTCTTCAATGGGGAACACCTGCCCTGTATATTCACATCGACAATAATCAGCTAGGAAAAGCTCTGTTTCTGTGCTGTGTTGCTGTGTTGTTTGCAGGTTCTTTACCAGTTCAGAAAGACAACTAGGTTCATTGGGACATGAAGAAATAGATGCAGATACATTTTATAAATGGGTACACACATCTAATTCCTCTTGTTAAGTTCCATGTAAATTTGGACATAATGAAAGTATTACCATAAACACTCATTCATTTTCATTTCATGACAGGGGGTAGACTATCTAAAATATGACAACTGCCTTACTGATGGCAGCAAACCCGAACTCCGGTAAGTTTAATAATTTCCAATCCAATAGACTATTATACTAGGTGGATCATCAAGTGTGTAAAATAAATTGAATAAGAATACTTGATTTCCAGTCTACTTAATTGGTTGAATTTTAATTTTAATATTGTGAAGTGTGCTCTGTCTGCATCTAGCTCTCGATTTAAATTCTAAACCAGGATAGATACATCTTACTATTAGATTCACTAAGTATCAAGAGGAAGATTCGCTAAGCATCAAGAGTAAGAGGAACAAAAAGAAAACTTGATGTATAAGCCTCAAATCCTTGGATGCAAACCTCAATGTTTATGTACTGTCAGATACTACTTAATAAACCTTGTTTACAAGAAATTGAACTGAAATGTCCCTAGCCCTAGGCTGTAAAATACCTGAGACAATTTCCCTTCTTACAATAATATATAGATAGGTTACTATTGCTTAGGCTAGTGTGGTTCTTGTTCTTTAAAGACTTTGCAATTACTTTTAGGGCTCATGGTATGAATACATTATTAATAATATTTTATTGGGTTGATCCAGGTTCATAAGCAATTCACATTTAGAAATATCCTAGCCTGGCTGCATAAAATACAAGGACAATTTCCCTTCTTACAATAATATATAGATAAGTTGTACACTTCGACCTAGTGTGGTTCTTGTTCTTTAAAGACTTTGCAAATTGTTTTTAGAATCTACTGTACTTGTGAGCTTAATTATTAATAATATTTTGGGAGGATTGATCCGGAGTTCATATATATATAGTGGTTTGGTGAATGATTTGTTTTCATTCAAATTCAATTCTCACATGTTGATACTGGTATATTTGGCTTGCAAATTGTTGGATATATTCATGGATTATAATAACATTCAATGAGTTTGATACAGGATCTAGCCTAGATAAATCTAATGAAATTACAAATTCTCAGGGTTAAAAAATATATATTTATCTTTATCACTGCAAATGAGAAATAGTTTATTTGGGTTTAAATGCATATTATAAGACTGAGTCTCTATACTAAATTACAGGTACCCAAAAATGAGAGCTGCACTTCTGAAAACAGGGCGTCCAATATTTTACTCACTGTGTGAATGGTAGGTTCTGATTTGAGTACAAAGTCTTTGAAATTCATCTTAAATTTTTATGAATCTTTTTTTTCATTCATGAATACATATTGATATCATCCTATATCAAAATTTTGTTGTTATTGCAGGGGAGTAGATGATCCTGCAACTTGGGGAGCCAAAGTCGGAAACAGTTGGAGAACAACACCAGATATTAACAACACTTGGATTAGGTGATAGGCTTAATATTCACTCTGGCTTCATGCATTGATACCTTTCTATTAGTTGATTCAAAATAAGCAGAGAACTTTCTACCAAAACTGCTCTTATTAGTTGATTCAAAATAGGCAGACAACTTTCTACCAAACTGCTCTTTTTGTTTGACTATGTGAGGTCTATGAGCCCAGGGACCGTGGAGATTCTGAGCAATGCAGAGGTGATTGCTGTAGATCAAGGTGAGAGATCATTTGGGATTTATAACAATAATGAATTATATCTTGCATTCAAGGAATAAGACTCGAATCATATCTCAAGTGGTTAGTGACTCGATCAATTTGGCCAAGTTTAGCAGGGATATAAGCTAAGCTAGCTGACACTTCATGCATTTGTTACTATTATGTGCAGATCCATTAGGAATACAAGGTAAAAAGGTCTACAAACATCAAGCGTAAGAGGAACAGAAAGAAAACTTGACGTATAAGCCTCAAATCCTTGGATGCAAACCTCAATGTTTATGTACTGTCAGATACTACTTAATAAACCTTGTTTACAAGCAATTGAACTGAAATGTCCCTAGCCCTAGGCTGTAAAATACCTGAGACAATTTCCCTTCTTACAATAATATATAGATAGGTTGTACTTCGACCTAGTGTGGTTCTTGTTCTTTAAAGACTTTGCAAATTACTTTTAGGGCTCCTGTAGCTGTGAGCTTCTGTTATTAATAATATTTTATTAGGTTCAGTCCCAGGTTCATATATATATATATAGTGGTTTGGTGAATGATTTGTTTTCATTCAAATTCAATTTCCCTTCTTACAATAATATATAGATAGGTTGTACTTCGACCTAGTGTGGTTCTTGTTCTTTAAAGACTTTGCAAATTACTTTTAGGGCTCCTGTAGCTGTGAGCTTCTGTTATTAATAATATTTTATTAGGTTCAGTCCCAGGTTCATATATATATAGTGGTTTGGTGAATGATTTGTTTTCATTCAAATTCAATTCTCATATGTTGATACTGGTATATCTGGCTTGCAAATTGTTGGATATATTCATGGATTATAATAACATTCAATGGGTTTGATACAGGACCTAGCCTAGATAAATCTAATGAAATTACCAATTCTCAGGGTTAAAAAATATATATTATCTTTATCACTGCAAATGAGAAATAGTTTATTTGGGTTTAAATGTATATTATAAGACTGATTCTCTTTACTAAATTACAGGTACCCAAAAATGAGAGATGCACTTCTGAAAACAGGGCGTCCAATATTTTACTCACTGTGTGAATGGTAGGTTCTGATTTGAGTACAAAGTCTTTGAAATTCATCTTAAATTTTTATGAATTTTTTTTTCATTCATGAATACATATTGATATCATCCTATATCAAAATTTTGTTGTTATTGCAGGGGAGTAGATGATCCTGCAACTTGGGGAGCCAAAGTCGGAAACAGTTGGAGAACAACACCAGATATTAACAACACTTGGATTAGCTGTTAGGCTTAATATTCACTCTGGCTTCATGCATTGATACCTTTCTATTAGTTGATTCAAAATAAGCAGAGAACTTTCTACCAAAACTGCTCTTATTAGTTGATTCAAAATAGGCAGACAACTTTCTACCAAACTGCTCTTTTTGTTTGACTATGTGAGGTCTATGAGCCCAGGGACCGTGGAGATTCTGAGCAATGCAGAGGTGATTGCTGTTAATCAAGGTGAGAGATCATTTGGGATTTATAACAATAATGAATTATATCTTGCATTCAAGGAATAAGACTCGAATCATATCTCAAGTGGTTAGTGACTCGATCAATTTGGCCAAGTTTAGTAGGGATATAAGCTAAGCTAGCTGACACTTCATGCATTTGTTACTATTATGTGCAGATCCATTAGGAATACAAGGTAAAAAGGTCTACAAACATGGCGATTTAGAGGTATTGATGACATATGAAATATTGCTCCTTGTGACTGGATGTTTTGCCTTTCTAGGTGTCTGTTCATGTTGTATATTGATTATATTAAAATGTTCCTTTGCAGGTGTGGGCAGGCCCTTTATCTGGTAATTGTACTGCGGTAATCTTATTCAACAGAAGAAAATCGAGAGTTGTAATCACAGCCAAATGGGAAGATATTGGCCTGTATCCAGTATATTTTTATTTCTCGTGACTCATTTTACAGTGCAGAAATACCTTTCACATTACTAATGGTATCCTTTGTTAATTTGCAGCATAAAGATCTAATGAACCCACGTACAAGCAGCTTAACATCATCAGTGAAACCTCATGCATGCAAAATGTATCTTTTCACAAGAATTCAAAAGTAGATATCTATGCGTGTGGATCAGTGTTTTTTAAACCTAGATTGTTGGCTGAATAAAGGGACATAGAGGACCCACCACAACAAAGAACACCAGAGCACCAGAGTAGCAATATGGCAGAGCACCAGAGCGGTCTATAGGAAAGAAGATAGATAAAATTATGTGGATGAAATGTAAGAAAGGACCAGAAAAAGCCTGAATGATGGGGGCAAAGGGCAAACTATTCTGATTCGAAGAATGCGGAGGAGAGCGGTTAGTTTGTTGACAGAGTAGAAGCCACTCACTCAACACACGCTTACATAAATTATAGTAGGCCTGCAATCTAAAATGCACTTTGCCTATCTACTGAAATTTTAATAGTCACTGTTATTTGTAATTTTCTAAAATTTACGCTACATATCAAAATTGAGACTTTAATATTGACAATTATTTGTTTTATTCTTACTACTCACCTGATTACTATTCCCAATGTCCAGTTGAATTCTTTCAGTAAAACCATTTTACGCGGCTTCCATTTGGGGATTTTTATCAGCACCCATTTCAGCACCTTGCGCAGAGCATCGAATATCTGGGACTCGTATAGATTTCTCCTGATTTTTTCCTCTGAGACTACCAGCCTGCTCATTCTTCCCCCCGCCTCAGCTGTATCAAATAATGAATATATATATAAGTAGTATAGGCAGGGGGGTGCCGATGATTGGGAGGGACGAACGCAGGTTGCAGATGAGAAGCAGCCAAAACTTGAGAAACCACATGAATAGGCTGCACATCCATCATAGATCCCCCACGTCCGGGTATTGTGAAGGGGGTACTACTGCTCAGAGGGCAGAAGCCATTCTTATCAGCCGTATTCATTCTTCCTTCCCCTCAAAACCTCTGCAACAGCGACACAGAAAATGTGTTAAGCAAAGGTCCTTATAACAACCAAATTTATCTAAACATCCAAAATGCAGACCATAGTACAAAAAACACAAATGTTTCCAGATAATCAAATCAAATGATCTCTATTCGTCAATTTTTGATGACAGATATAAAAAATGCAGCAACAAAACTTACAACCAAGTATGAAATTACATCCAAGAGGGTTTGAACTTCAGGAACAAACAAGCCTGATAATTTGAACGACTACACATGAACCTTCATATAAAAAAACCCAAAAGAAATACCATAATTTAAAACCAGTCAGCAAAACCCATGAAGCACAGTAGAGGAACAAAATCAAATGCCAAATTATTTAGCAAACCCAGATGTAAAATGCCCCAAAATTTAATTAGATAAACCTTCAGGTCAAGTCGAAGCCGCAGTTGTTCAAGCATTGAATGGGCCCTTCTAGCACTTGTCTCCCACTCCCTCTTGCATTTTTGAGCTCTCCTGTGATGCCATTTTCCTTGACACAGACAAGCACAAAACATAAAAGAACGAGTTAAAAATACACAAACCCCTTACGTCTCCAGTCACAGAAAATAACATTATCAAAAGACCATCCCTGCCAGATGCTGCTACTATAAGCCCGATGCTACTGTAAGCCTAATCAAATCAAATGATCTCTATTCTTCAATTTTGGATGACAGGCCTAAAAAATGCAGCAACAAAACTTACAACCAAGTATGAAATTACATCCAAGAGGGTTTGAACTTCAGGAATAAACAAGCCTGATAATTCGAACTACTGCGCAGGAACCTTCATATAAAAAAACCCAAAAGAAATACCATAATTTAAAACCAGTCAGCAAAACCCATGAAGCACAGCAGAGGGACGAAATCAAATGCCAAATTATTTAGCAAACCCAGATGTAAAATGCCCCAAAATTTAATTATATAAACCTTCAGGTCAAGTCGAAGCCGCAGTTGTTCAAGCATTGAATGGGCCCTTCTAGCACTTGTCTCCCACTCCCTCTTGCATTTTTGAGCTCTCCTGTGATGCCATTTTCCTTGACACAGACAAGCACAAAACATAAAAGAACGAGTTAAAAATACAAAAACCCCTTACGTCTCCAGTCACAGAAAATAACATTATCAAAAGACCATCCCTGCCAGATGCTGCTACTGTAAGCCTGATGCTACTGTAAGCCCGAGTCCAAAGGCGCAGAAAAACAAAAGAACAAACCTGGAAAAAAAAACATTTGTTAGCACGAGGGTTTATCACATTTAGGGTTAGCACAGTGGCTATGACGTCCAGGGACTTACCTGGTATAATTCTTGCTGAACCGAGCCCAGCCGCCATCCTGCGCGGACGATTTCACCAGAGAGACCTTCGAGCAGAAGAAGAAGAATAATAATCGCAGAGAAACACCTCGCACACAGAGGAGATTGGGAACCCCTGCCGCTAGAAATAACAATGCTGAGATCGATTGATTGACCAGGGCCAAGTACCCTCATCCCTCGCTCTCCATTCGAAGTTCAACCTTCCAGATTTCTGCTTGCTCGGCTCACATGGAATTGGTCAGGCTGTCCATTATCTTTTCATCGGCGGCCTCAAATTCGTTTTCAAAACAGAATAATAACGGTAATCAATCAAAGGTTGAAATCATTTGAATCGTCTAACATGAACATCAATGGTACATAATGATACAGGTGGCATTTTAGGTAAGTTGTTTTCAAATAAGAACGCTTTACAGCGTAAATATTAGTAAATATAAAGCAGATTATGGAGTAAATATGAAAAGAGGTTTTATTTACTTACCATACCTCTGGTTTATTTATATTTTTATTTATTTACTGTACCTCTTTTATTTACTATGGTATTTGGCCCATAGGCTTGTTATATAATTAGACTTTTATTTATAATGCTATTTGATATATTGTTATTTATTTACCTTACCTCTTTATACCTCTTTTATATTTATTTATTTACCATACCTCTTTATACCTATTTTATATTTATTTATTTACCATACTTATTTTATAAATATGGTATTTGACCCATGGTATTTAGCCCATGGTATCAATATTAATTTGTTCCATGGTATTCGTCCCATAGGCTTCATCTAAATAAAACCTCTTTTTAAACTTTTTTTAAATATAAAAAGGTTTATGGAGTAGATATAAAAATATTTTTTATTTATTTACCATACATCTAGTTTATATATATATTTTATTTATTTACCATAGCTCTGGAGTAAGAATAAAAATATGTTTTATTTATTTATCATACCTCATGTTTATTTATATTTTTATTTATTTAAATGTTTAAATATTGCAACTTTGATGGAGAAATATTTATGTCTTTAAATATTTTAATTTATCCATAGAATATGGGTTTTCTTTTTAAAGATTCATTTTACAAATATTTAATTAAAATAAATATTAAAAGATTTTGGGTTTTGATTGTTTGTGCTGAATTAACTCTTTTATTTTGATTTAGGAAATGGTATTGACTTTAGTAAAGAGTAAAGATGTTTAAAATTTTACTTAATTTGGAAATTCAATGTGGTAAATTTGTTTGTTAAAGGTAAATTTATGATCCATTCAAATTCAGGGATATAATAAAGCAATTATTAAATGGGTGAGATAATTTACTATCCATTCAAATTATATAAATAATACATAGTTGTATTTCAATAGTTAATCTCAGCCCATTAATAAGTTAAAAAAGTTATATATAATCTAAATATTTAAGTTATATAAAATTCAAGATTAGGTTAATGCTTTGGCGGACATTAGAAAAAGTAAAATTTATTATTTTTTGAGAACGTGACATACCTGACATCGGGGTCATACTGGGCTGTAGATTGCGCCGATACATGAAACAAACATGGTTTTCCCAATGCTCTCCCTGAAATATGAGACATAAGGTACGTGGAGAGTGGCCATCCCATAAGGCACATGCATGCCTTCCCTCCTTCCTCCATACATCCCCATAAAAAGTACAAGTACATAATCAATATAGGGGATCAAAACAATGCACATACAAACATAAATTTCTGCATATGGAGGTGGGTCATAGTCCCATATGTGGAACCAACGCAGAACATCTTCTGCCTGCATCAGATCTAGATGTGGTAAGTGGTTTTTCCACCACTTGCTGCCCATACCATCTCACCATGGTTGAAAGTGTGAGATATATTTGGTGCCTTAGGGAAGCACCCATCATGATGAAAAATATCCCTTTTTCTTCCAAGGGAGTGGCCCAATTTAGAAAATTTTGGGGCCCAATATTGGCCATGAGGCTTACAAGATAAAATACTCTTCCTTGGAGCCATGACCTGCAAAAATACGGTGTAAGAATGCATGAAATCAGAATATAAAACATGTGTAACAAGAGCATGCTCTTCACCAACAATCATCCTCCTATCAATGGAGTGGTGCTTAGATCTATCTCCTTTCTCAAAGAGAGAAAGAGAGGGCTGATTTAACTCTTCCTTAGAGTTATGTTGCTGCTCCAACTCCACAAAGTTCATGCATATTTGACAACGCTGATATAGTTCTCTTTCAAAGCCCTCCCAATAGTAACTCCCCAAGTTGATTTTGTTGAGCTTCATAGAATATGTGTGGCTGAAATAGAACTCTTCATAAGCTCTTTGTAGTAACTTATCCTTGAGCTTGGAGGCTCTAGATAAGAAGATCCTACCATGATTATAGATGACCCCATCTAGGATTGTATAGCTCTCATCATGTAGCAAGTCATTAAGAATAATTCAAGTGGGAAGATCCTTGGAATATTCCACCAACAGTTGGGTTTTCCAATATGGATTCAATGTGCCCAACAATGAAAACTTTGATAATGTGTCATCAGAAGTGTCTGCCATGTTGTGGCTCTTCTCCTTGACATTTTCCATGTCCAAGGTATATGTTGGAAGGTCATGCCTCTCCTTCTTCTCCTCCTTGACATCTCTCATTCCAAAGGTGTAAGGTGGAAGGTTGCTATCCCTCCCTTGCTGCCCTCCTTGCAGATGCACATGCTCAGAAGAAGATGGAAGTTTTTGGAAGTTAGTCTCCCATGGAAGGCTATCATCTATCCAAAACCTCTTTGGTTTTTCCAAATTATGCATGTGTGACCACCATCTCTCCTCATGTATGGAAGAATGTTCTCCAAACAAGTTTGTCTTTTGATTCAAGGATTGCCTTCCTTGCTGCATGATGGTGTCATTCTTCATCCTTGCAACATCTTTCCTCAACGCAGTATGAGATGAGAGAATGGATAATAATGTCAAAGGAAAAATACTTTCCCTCTCCTTGGGCCTTCCCAATTCTCTCAGCGCCGTGGTATAGTCTTCTAATGCTCCATCCTTCCTTGGATCTATGAAAGGAGCATCAATGCATGAAACATATTTCACCAAATCTGAATCAGGGGGTCTCCCAGGTGGTACACCACAAGATAGTGATGTCTCATGGATCATTCCCATGTGAATAATAGATGGGACTTCCTTAGGACTGCTTCCACTGCGCAATTCCATCTCTGATTCTTGTGTGGAGGTCTCTTGATAAGGGGGCATCATCCTCACAATTATAAGAGTTCTTTTGAGTGGAGAAACTCCCCCATATTCCTCTTCATGTAGTAGAGGATCACCTCCCATCATAACAGCGTTGTGATCCTTCATCTTTCCTTCTTCACCTACCTTATGCAAGATTTCATAGTCTATGGTGCTCTCCTTGGATGTGGTTAACTCATGAACACCCATCATCTCCTTGGGGTCAAGAGTCTTGATCACTAAGGGCTGATCTGTCATAGTGTGTGTTCCCAAAACTGAATGAAATATTGTAACACATTCCCTCCATTGTTTTGTCTCCTTGCCTATCATCATAGACACATGCTTCTCATCCTCTTCTTGTGCGAGATCCATGGGGTCCTCTTGCAAAATTACAAGAGCCCTCTTGGTGGAAGCAATGGCTTCATCTCCATTTCTCAATAAAAATAGATCTCCTCCTGCTGACACAACGCTGGAGGAACCTTTCAGTTCTTCTTATTTCTCCTCCTATTCAATGGAGCATGCCTTATCAATGGGAGATCCTTTCTTTTGATCTCTTCTTGAAATAGGAACAATCATGTCTTCCTTGTGAGAAGAATGTGTTTATTGAAGTGGTGTCTTTGCCCTTGGAAAATCATGTAGAAAATCTTGAACCCTTTCAAAAATGTTCTGAAATGGAGCTATCTTCATGGATCTTCCCATCTTATGCAAATGTTCTGAATCCTTGGGCTTAGTTTGCTGACCCAAAGGAGTTTCAGATGGCTCTACATAAAATATTTTCACTAACCTCCTAGTGAACTTTTCATAAGTAGAGATGTTTACATTTCTTAATGAAGAAGATTCAAATAACCACCAGGCATAAGCCTTACCTTGGAGGTGCAACACTGCTACTCTTATGGCTTCTTCTTCAGAAACTTGATGCAGCTAAAAATATGTGTCCAGCTTATTTACCCAAGACTTGGCTGAGTTCTCAGGTGACCCATCAAAAGTAGGTAGAAAAGTTCTACCCAAGGTGTGCTGCATGCACCCTCTTCTTCTCATGTTTCTGCTGGATCTTCTCTCTTCTTTGATTTGAAAAAACTCTTGGAAGCTTAGATGCTCTTTGAATCTTTGAGACTGAGATTCATATTCTTGGAGATAGTCACCAAGAGTCTCCTCTTTTGATGCATCTCCTTCCTCCATCCTTCTTGCAGTGACTGTGGGAAATAGACTGCGCTGTGGATCTGCATGTGTCGCTGAATGATTACACCCATAATGTGAATAGCCAGGGCTTGCTTCTCTTTCAAACCCTCTTGGGATTTTCCCACACTTCTCCCCTTTCATCTCCTTGAGATCTTCTTTGATATTTTTCATAGCTTGGAAAAGAAGCAGGGAGGCCCTCTCTTCCTCCATTTCTCCAAATAATGGAGTCACGCCTTTGTTTCTTCTGTTAATCTTCTCTTTTCTGTGAGAAGCTACTCCTATTAATGGCATAATGTCTTGGATGCACAGCCTGAGCCAAGATTATGCTCTGATACCACTGTAATATCCAAAAATTGGATTGCTTAGCAAGGCATGCCTGAAAAATGCATTTTTCAGGAATATATGCTATAGGATTGCAAACCAACCCTTGGATCCCTTATATCTGAATATCTAAGACCTAAATCCAAGAGTGGATCAGAAACAAATCCTCCTAGGTGGGTTAAACAGGTCTCCCACACCTAGTGCAACTAGAAAATGCCCAAGAATGGGACTACAACACTATGTGATAATACTGCTAAGAAATAACGCAGTTCAACCAAATGTATGCAGGAGGCCAACATGGAGGCTCAACATTCATATATATATATTAGCAAATCAGATCCATAATGAGGCCCATATGATGTACAACAGGAAATAGAAGAAATCCCTCAAAAAGGGGTGCTGCAACACATATATTGACTGCAAAAGGCTTGACAACGTTATTTTGTTGAGCACACAAAAACTGGAGATTACAACTTAGATCTAGAGCAAGATAATGCATGAATAGTCAGATCTATGACATATCCATACACTATAATGTCTCTACTTTACATACCCCTTGGGGTTTTCAGCAATACATGAAGCACAGAGAGTAGATCTGAGATATTCTGCAGCAGACCTTTAGAATGATTCAGAATTTCTGAAGCATATACAAGAGTATTCAGATCAGATCTGAATACGACATGGATAAGAACATAAATCCATGGATCACCATAGTGAAGGGAAGATCCCCAACACTAGAGATCACTCCTCAATAGTTGCCAAAACACCCTGAAAATTTCTCCTTTGCAGATAATGTAGTCCTGGAAGATAAACTGCGCTGTAGATTTGAAGAGCAGATTGGCCTGATGCCAAGATGTAGATCTGAAGCTCCAAAGTTCCAGAACACTCTTGCCAATGGGATAGAAGACTTCCCGACTGAAAAGATGCACTAGAATGGCCTAGATCTGAGTAGATCTAGCCTCCACTTGCTGCAACTTACAAGGACAACCAAACATCTGCGTTGTAGTTGGAAGATGAAGCTTGGCCAAATGCCTGATAATGGACAAGATGTACAAGACTCCTCCTTGAGTTACTTAATGGAAGAGGTGGGATTCCCGATCAGGAACGCCCAGTGCTAAACACCACTATTCTCTGCTAAACAACCAGGACAATGATATATGTCTAAATAGACAATATATTCAGAAATATACTATAATCAACAACCTTTCTCTTGTTGTCCTCCTCTTCCTTTTATAGGATAGAAATCTTGCCAAACCCTAAACCATCTCAATGATTTAGCTCCATTCATATTTGTAGCCTCCAACTAAAACTGCACTGTGCATCTAGGAGGTTCATTGCATATAGACAATGCTGTTGATTTGGTTCTGTTGACCCAGTGAAATGTCTCAAACCCTTTCACACATAAAGGTGTTTTATTAAGGCAACCTAGATTTAGCCTTGTTCACATGGGGCATTGATTTATTTTGCTGTTTTAAGAGTTTTATTGATCCTCATTTACACATTTATTCATGAAATAGAAAAGTGAAACAAAATTGAATATTCCTATTAGCTTGGGCTAATTAGGAATATTACAAAAATTGAGGCATGCTACACTACTGGAATCATGTTTTCCAACATCACTTTTGACATCTTTCACCTTGCAGAGTTGTGTTGGTTGGAATGACAATAAGCTGAACAATAAATCATGTTCCTTAGCCTGCCCATGTTAAGTTTTATTCATAGAGAAGCACTCTAGGGGATTGCTCATCACTGCAGCTTCTTTTGTTGGAGAAACAAGAGTTGGGTACCCTATTTTCGATACCTTACCAACAATAACTTTGTTAATATAAATATGCTGCAAGGCAATTTGATAGTTTGTTTTTGCAAGTTTCCCAATTCGCCAAGAATTTTTACCAATGAACAAATAAACCCTTGGAAATGAGTTGTTGACGCTGGTGGTATAATTTTCTGTCAACTCTGGCACGTCATGTGGGCATCACATATTGGTGTGGGCATCACATATTCGTGAATACTTGTTCTTAAACTGATATTCATAATGTGTGCTCTAAACATATTTTGATTTTCTTTTAGAGCACATGTAAATGATTTTTTTCAATTCATTTTCGCAACTACTTAATCCTAATTTTGTTCGTTTGATATAAAATTTACCAACCCAAAGGATATATACCTGTTTCGTCAACGAGCAAGAATATTTCAGATGAGTGGAAAATAAATATGCCCTACGGATTGTTAGGCAATTATTCAAACCCTAGAGTGCTCGAAGCCTCAGAGATTCCACCACTTTTCGTCCAACAATTCCATAAGGCCGCTAGAAATGCCATGGTTGCAGGTAATCGAGTAACCCAACGATTTTGCCCTTGAATTCGCAATGTGAATGATAAAATAATTGTGAGACAATTATTATCAATCTTGCAGGTCTCGACGAGTTTGAGATCCATGTCGGCCATGACTATCGAATCGACCAATTCATGAAAGACGACATCAACGATCGATATGACAAGTATCATCAAAAGGAAATTTCGAATGCGTGACAAGTGTCATCAACGACGACATCAAAAGGAAATTTCGAAGTTCCATAATTTCAATTCTTCGCTGATACAAGCCTATAAAGGCATATTTATGATACAAGCCTACAAAGGCATACTTATTGGAATTGGAGGTTATACCAGGGACTGTGGGATGGTTGCAGTGTGGCATAGATACTGACCTTATTTCTTTTGATCACCTATTCATTTTGAACCCTGATCTTCCTCTTAGATTCATGTTGGGAACGCCAGAGTTGAACAAATACGAAAAATCTACCTTCTATACTTGGGATCAAGTTGTGGCATATACAGATTACCGTTTTCTTCACCACAATGAAGATGAAAATGTGGCTTCAACATACGGTAATCTCATATCCACTCTGTGATACCGCAAGGGACATCCATGTTTATCTTCACTTTCTTTTCCCGGCCAGACAGGTTAGATAGAGGACACGAAAAATGAATACGAGGCAATAGGAGGATTACTAAACCCGGTTGCAGAGAACAAAAATATTATGAGATGCTATACCTCTACCCTGAAAACAACCTACCTCTAGAGACGCTATACTTCTGCCCTGAAAAACGACCTGCCCCTTAGTCAGGTCTGCATATACTTCTTGCTAGGCTTTCCAGAGATAGAGAATATTATATGGCACATAAAATACAATTCAAAACTTTCCCACCGGAGTTGCTATGCTAGCCAATTCCGACAGGTATATATATATATATATATAATTTTTATCTAATAAGACTATTTCTATTATATGGCACATAAAATACAATTCGAAACTTTCCCGCCGGAGTTGCTATGCTAGCCAATTCCGACAGGTGTGGAGTTCAAAAGCACAAAAAAACCACTGCCCTAGTTGGGGAAACCAGTCCATAGATTGCTGCCCTGAATGGGGAAACCAACATTTTCAGGAACTATCCAAAAATTAAAAGTATTGAGTAGGAACATGAAAAACATGAAATCGAGAAATGGACCCTAGCTGAGGTGGGAAACCTCTCGAAATGGATTCTGAAGCGACGAGTCATGCTACTGGTCGTGTGGAGGAGGCTTTTCTACTATGAAGCAGCCATAGTCGTCAGAGGAGTCCTCTTCTTTCTTCAACGGCTGCACCGTTGGCTCAGGAGTTGTAGTTGAACTCACCCCTGCTTCCTTCTCCTTGCCATCTGCTGTCGAGCTATCGCTCCCTTCACTGCTAGAGGAACGCATGGATGATTTGGTAGGCAAGGCCTCTGATTTCCTGGATTGATGAGGGTGAGAAGATGAAATGGTGGATTTTATGAGACGTTTCCGAGGGCCAGAGCCAGTAGAGATGGACGGGGCATCCTGAAAATGCACGAAAAGAGTTGCGGAGATGAGCAGGTGGTCTAGAGAGCTAGAGGAATTGAAATTGGGCTAGGAAGTTGCCGAATTGTCATCATGGAGGGGGGGATGGCTGTCATCTCGGATGGAAATGAGAGGGCGAGAGGACTGGCCTCTTCTACAACGCATTTTGTGCCTCCGAGGCATGGTGATGGGACAACGAGGGGATAAGCAGATAGGAGGTAAGAAGCCTCAAGCAATAAAGGAGGCGACGAATGGAGGCCACAGAGCTCAGGACCAAGAGAGGCAGAATGAATCGAGAAATCCAAACTGCAAGAGAAGATCTCAGAAGTTAAAGTGTTGGGCACTGTGAAAAAGCGAGAGGGGCAGTAGTTCGGACGACAGTAAAGACTCGAAGCAGGTGGAGTAATGTTCACAGCAGGAGAACAACTGCGGAATTTATGACGGAGAATAGCTATCGGATGGAGGCCATGCGCATCCATGTGGTTGAGCCATGTGCCTTGTGGAGGAGCCGCCATGTCCCTCATTCTAACAATCCCCCGCATCCAGGAAAGACGAGATATATCTTAAGGAACAAGAAACGTTGATAAAAAGTTTCCACGCGTTGATTTTTGATGGGTAAAAGGTTTCCACATGTTGATTTTTGATGGGAGTGAACAATGAAAATGGAGTGCAGAGATTGGTTAGGCTAAACAATGTTTTCCCAGTCAATTCCATATGAGAGTGAACAATGAAATTGGTTAGAACAAGGAAATTGGTTAGACTAAACAATGTTTTCCCCATCAACTCCATATAAATAACGCTTTTCAACGTAATTAGAGATAATTTACAAAATTAGTAATGAGCGACCACCAAACATATTCGGGATTAGTTGGAGACCGAAACTTGTGAACAATAATTTGTTTATGATTTAGCATTTCTTTTAGGTTAAATTGGTGATTAGCAACAACAACCAAAAACAAAGGACAACCATGGTCATGGAAGTCACTACCACGTTCGTGAATGTAGTAATGTCCAAATCATCTTTCTAAATCTATTAGTGAAAGCGGCGACGACAAAGGAGTAAGCAAATATTCCTATCTGCACCGATCTTTTTCAATCGGTTAGTGAGAGTCGCAACTGCGGAGGAATATCAATGTTTGCTGGACGATTCAAAACCCAACGAATTTTGAACATGTAGTCAATAGCTGGAAATTCAAGGTAGCGTTTAACCGGTGGTGAAATAAATAATTTTTAAATTAAATATGTTATTTTTTGAATAGCTGGAAATTCAAGGTAGAGTACCGGTGCTGAAATAAATAATTTTTAAATTAAATTTTTTGAAATTGAAAATTAAATGGTCTAAAAATATTATCTTGAAATCCAACCTTGTCTAATCATTTATTTAAAAATCAAAATTCTTCGAACATAATCACAAGCAAAATTCCAACATATTTTATATACATAGTCTCACTATTTATTACTTTTTCATTACGTGGTGAACGGAATATATTTATTTATCGCATTAAGTGGATGCTAAATTGGGTATATTATTAGTATATTAATAACTTTCTTAAAACTAGATATATCATATTATTAACTTACTTAAACTGGGTATATTTATTTATTACATTAATAGCTTATCTAGTGGATGAGTATATTTATTTATTACATTAATATCTTACCTAAACTGGGTATATTTATTTATTACGTAAAGTAGAAGGCAAAATGAGTATATTATTAGCTTATCTCAGATCACTATTTTCCCATATTTATCATCATTCTCTAGATTTATCACATTATTTTTCTCACATTTTTCATTCATCAATCTTCACATATATCATATTTAGTCGACCCAGGTCTCATTATTCCCCGCATTCATTATCATTCCTCAAATTTATCTTAATATTTTATCACATTTAATGACCCAACAACATTTCTCACATTTATCTCAATATTTTCTCATATTTGTCACATTTAACAGACTCAACAAATGGAGTCTAACGAGACTGAGGAATTGCCCGAACGATCAAAATTGGCCAGAATCCAAAAAAATCTAAAAAATCTTACAGTAAGAGTGTTCGAATCATGATTTTGATAGTGGAAATGGATTTAGCACCATCAAAAACCTCTAAGGCACCCAAAATATTAAAGTTTGATAGTTATAATGTGGATTTACAATGCCGGATTTTCTTAAAATGTTACCAGAATTTCTATGATTTTCAGGACGAAAAAACAGTTTAGTTAAACTACAGCCCCAAAAATTGATAAAATTCCCCACATTTATCACATTTAATACACTGGGTCTCGTCATTCCCCACATCTATCATCACTCCTCACATCTATCTTGTAAATTGAGTCTCATCATTCCCCACATTTATCTTTATAAACTATGTCTACACAATTCATTCCCCACATTTATCCAATATTTCTCCCACATTTATTAGATAATAATTTCTCCACATTTATCACATTTAATGAACCCAACAAACTGGTAAAATTCCCCACATTTATCACATTTAATAGAACCCATCAAACTGATAAAGTGGCTAGTAATTGCCCACATCTATCATCATTACTCACATCTATCTCGTAAATTGGGTTTCATCATTCCCTACATTCATCTATATAAATTCGGTCTCATAAGTCATTATATAAATATCTATAACTTTAAATGAGTATATATAAATATAGATAACTTATTTTTGGATATATAAATAATGAAAATTTATCATTGGAATACATTTTATCGATTATGTATAAATGAAAATTTATCTTTGGAATTCATTTTGTGGGATATATAAAAAATGAAAAATTATTCTTGGAATACATTTCATCAAATTTAGTAGATGGTAAACTTGTTTGGATAATTCATGTTATTGTCATTTATGAATAATTATTACTCATAATTCATATTATTGTCATTTATGAAAAATTATTACCCTGATTTCATCATCCATAAAAATGGAACTTAGTTGGTATATTTAAATGAGGATAATTCAAAATTGTTATTTGGATAATTAAAGTTCAAAATTTTATTTAGATAATTGAAGTTATTGTCATTTATAAAGAATTATTATTTTGATTTCATCATTCATAGGAATGAAACTTAGCCTAGATAAAAAAATGTTGAATTAAGCTATGAATTAGGAGTTGAGTTTGAATAACTTCATGAAAATTGAATTGAGGTGTTGGGTGTTTGGATAGGTGTTGGATTTGGATGAGTGAGGATATATAAATATTGATAACTTATTTTTTGAATATTTTTTTATCAATGGATGGTAAACTTTATTTATATAAATGGAGATATAAACTTGGTTAAATGAGGATATATAAATAAAAATAATGAATAACTTCATGTTATTTATGGAAATTGAATAGGGGTGTTAGGTGGTATTTATGGAAATTGAATTGGGGTGTTGGGTGTTTGCATAGGTATTGAATTTGGATGAGGTAGAATATATATTTGGTATATCTGGATGAGTATATATTTTTATCAAATTTAGTGGATAGTAAATTCAGTTTATATAAATGAAAATATAAATTGAATTAAATGTGAATATATAAATAAAAATAATGATATCTTATCCTCATTTGTGTGATTTAATCATCTAAATCACAAGATTTAAAATTGAATTTGGATAATTCATGTTATTGTCATTTATAAAAATAATAATTATTTTGATTTCATCATCCATAGGAATTAAACTCAGTCATTCAAAGAAATTGAATTAAGCTATGAATTAGGAATTGAGTTTGAATACCTTCATGTTATTCATGGTAATTGAATTTTAGATAAAATATCACTATGCAAACTATATATTAATCAAAGAGATTACACACATTTATACATGAATTAGTCTCAAGATAGAAAAACTATCTTGGATGCACAATAATGTGGTTGAGAGAATATCTCAACCACACACTAAACTAGGAATATATATAGTTCTAGCTACCTCCTATGATGTAGGAACAGACTCCTTATATAGAGAGTTACAACCACAGACAAGTAGGAATTACATATTCCAACACCCTCCCTTAATGACTACTTGTCGTGATATCGATTCACAAAATCTAGTTGTGGTCAATCATAAACAATGTGTCTGCGACTCAGATCCACCACAAACGGGCAAATCCGAAGTCCAGAACCAACAAGAGATGTGTTTGCGACTCAGGTCCACCACAAACGGGCAAATCCCATGTCCAGAACCAACAAGAGATGTGTCTGCGACTCAGATCCACCACAAACGGGCGAATCCCATGTGCAGAACTGGCAACAATGTTTGCGACTCAGATCCACCACAAATGAGTGAATCCCATGTGCAGAACTGCCAAAAGAGAGATCAATGCCTTACTAAACCAAATATCCATGCCCAAATAACAGTCCCTAACAGTCGCGCTGATTGCGCCTTTTGATGCGACTGTTAGATAGAAAAAACGCGCCGACCCTCCTATGCTCAGAAACAAAAATATCTGAGACCTGTGAGTGAGGTGTTTACTGCAGTCCACCTACTCCTGTGAGCATTTAAGCTCCTATGTGCACCCAGGGCACCGTAGCCACGAAGGCTCCTGTAGCCATGAAGGCTCCTGTAGCCGTGAAGGCTTTGTATGTGGTTTCTGGTTCACCACAAACCATCACTTTAAAGTGACAAAAGATGGTTTCCGGCTGACCATAAACCTGTAATTACAAGGTGGTTTTGAGATAACCACAAACTTTACACATGCCTTTACAAGGCTTACATTCCATACTCCAACTCTTGGAGTCTTTAGGTACATACAATGGCCACTACAACAACCACCTAGACTTGCTTATAATTAAAACATGCTAGGGAGTCTATCCCACAAACCCACACTAACTCAAACAAACATTTACTTTGTTGTCCATCATAATAGTTGTTGCTGCTCCTTTACCTCATCTTTTCATTGTTCACTTCTTGGGCATCCTTGTCTTTGTCAAATAAATTCTTGGAACTCCATGCTTAACCTGTCATTTGTTAGAGTCACGAATTCTAACAAAATAAATTTACCTACATTGAGTTAGCTAGGCTCAATAACTTTAAACACGATTCCAAGAAACTAAATAAAAACATAAACTCTTCAGATTAATTTCTCTATCTTTGCCCAAAGATGATTATTTCCCAAACATAACAACAACCATTTTTCTCCAATGATACCTCTGAGGGGTCCACTGATAAGGAAACAAATCGACAACTTTTCCACTGATCTCAATGTAGTGCATTCCAGCACAAATGATCCAGACATAAGCACTTACAGCCATACGAAGAGAAACAATTTTCCCTTCTCAAAACACTAATCCAGGACTCCATGGTCCCATCCTCTGTCGTCCACAAATTCACTGTCAACATGCATAAAATTCAACAATTTTACACACAAAAGTTCTCGTTTCAGTATCCAATTCCCCTGGCATCACAGTGAAATGCCACTTCCCCTCTTCACAGTATCAAGGCTGGGTAACTACTTTCAAGCATGCCTCCTCATGCTTGCTAATAGGTTGCAACAACGAAGATCCACTGTTGAGCTAATCTCCTCACAATTGAAGATGCATATCTGCAATCTCTTAACAACTTTCAAACAAACAACAAAATTTCTATCTGCTTGCTACACAAGAAACTTCAGGCACTTTGTTTCCTTCCCTTTTTCCATCAAAATCTACTCCCCTGATCACTCTCGGCATACTCAAGAAGTCGATCATCCTCCAATCTCTGATGTAGCTCCAACCACTATCCTTAGATGCTATTTTCATTGTCATGTCTTCATCATATCTGGTAGTAAATCATTCCTGCAAATAAATTTGTCTATTGTTGGAATGGCCAATTCCAACATAGACTCAAACTCATGACAGTGGTTGGCCAAACTAAAGGTCACAATAAATAACTCAATTATTTCAACCAGATTTACCTTACTCACATGAAGTCGCGGGAAGATAAACCATTCACAGCAAATCACTTGCCGTGATCACATTTCAAAACACATTTCTCAAAATATCAATGAGAAGTTGGCCTCTTCCATATTCAAGTCTTGATCACCACCAAAGGTAATCTCCAACCACGCCATGCGAACAATCATGCAACTCCTCTGTCCATCAAATAAATTCTACATCGGCATAATCCAACATTTTCCTGTCAAACCAAATTTCCCACACCAGCACATAAATCTCTACATGACAGTGATTCTCCCAATACAACACACTGGCACACATCGATGGATTTTATATGAACTTAAAAACAAATCCATATTGCATTGTAATTTCATACAAAATCACATTTCGAATTTGCGTTGTAAATTAAAAATAAAAACATTAAATTGTGGGGAAACTCTGGCTTCCTCCACGACTCCATTTGAATCTACATCGCACTACTTCCATGCAAACCTGCCAGCCCTTCTTGGCTTCCACACAAAGCTTTCTCCCAAGTTTGTGCCCAAATCCACTGTACAAGAATGATCAATGATCTGTTGGGCACACAGGAGTCTTGCAAAAGGAATCTTGCAGAATAACATAATCTTGATAAAACTTCACTCTTCGTCAAATCTGAGTCCAGGACTCCCGGTGGCTTGCTCACTCGCTCAGTCCTCACCAGCTACTACAAGAGTCAGGACTTCATTGAACGGTCCCTTATGACCCCTACACTGTGTACACCAGCCCCATCGAGGCGATACTGTCTTCAGACTCGTATCAAAGCATGTACTGCCAGCTTCTTTGCGGTATTGCACAGAACCACGAGGTGCTCAGAGTGGGAGCCGTGTTCGCGTCGAGGCTTCTGATAGCAATACGATTCTTGGAAGAACATTGGAAGTCATTGTACCAAGATATTCTCAGTGGAACAGTAATCGATGAAGAGGTGATGGATCCCTGCCTCAGAGAGAGCATGATGATGATACTTCGCCCGAATACTCAACTCGCAGACTTGATCCACACCGAGTGCTCCAAAGAATCATGGCAAGGAATCATCACTCGCCTTCTGGCCCAACGTCAGATACTTGGATGTTATTGTTACAGGTGCCATGGTGCAATACATCAAGATTGAATTTTTACAGCGATGGCCTTCCTCAGGTTTGCACCATGTATGCCTCCTCGGAGTGCTATTTCGGCATAAATTTGAAGCCTCTGTGCCAGCCATCTGAGGAGCATAGCTCCACTTCACGCTGGCGGTGGCACTTTCTCTTCTTCCGGCCTCGGCCCAGCTGCGGCCTTAGGCAGCTTGGAAAACCATTGGCTACAGCGGCAATCCGGCTACAGTACAACCTACTGAGCGGCAAGTTTTCCACCACAAAGCATCAACTTCTACACCCTCGTTAACTATGGAAGGAGGAACGAACCATCGATTTCAATGATCAATGCAGACAATGATCCACGCAACACACAATTTCGTTTAACAACCATGCTACTCGATCTTAAGTCAGATCTGCCTCATCTCTCTTGGATATGCAACACTCTCCACCAATGGATCACACAGATGGTGATCTGCCAATGCCTCCCTAGAACGCCAACACAACACCATTATTGCTGTGCGCAATTTGAATGTCGAGTTTATGCTTCCTGGGTGTGCTACCTGTCGAACAGTAGGAAACGCTCCTGATACCTGTCAATTGCTCAAGTTGCAGTGTTCCAGCTTTGGAAGATCGCTCACCACTGTTGCTCCTCCGATCAGGCTGCAACGTACTTGGCAGCCCAGCTTCGGCCTCCGTGTCTCAGCCCAGCTCCAGCCTCTGTGGCAGCCAAGATAAAAAACAAGTACCGGCCTTCACCAGTCCACGCAGGCTGGTTTCAGATATGCACGCCAACAAATTTCAGATCTCCTTCATGTCTCCACGCAGAGGGAAGCGTTCCTTTCACCACAAGTGCATACTCCACGCAGATCCGATCAGATTCAGGCTCGGCCTTCTCTGCGACGGGTTGGATGGACAAACAAAAAATTTAATAAAACTATACAAATACAGTAATTTATTTTTCCTATGCCCAGAAAGGGCCAAAGGCCCTTACGAGCTCTAATACTAAGATAAAATATCACTATGCAAACTGTATATTATTCAAAGAGATTACACACATTTATACATGAATTAGTCTTAAGATAGGAAAACTATCTTGGACGTACAATAATGTGGTTGAGAGAATATCTCAACCACACACTAAACTAGGAATATATATAGTTCTAGCTACCTCCTATGATGCAGGAACAGACTCCTTATATAGAGAGTTACAACCACATACAAGTAGGAATTACATACTCCAACAGGTATTGGGTCTTTGCATAGGTGTTGAATTTGGATAGTTTATCAAAATTGGTTGTGTAAGGAATTGAATCTAGATTATTTATGGAAATTGAATTTGGGTGGTTTTTATAGGTGTTGAAAAAATGGGTTATTTACCAGATTTGAATTCTGGGAAATTGGTTGTTTATAGAATAGTCTTTAGTGTGACTTTTACAGTGAATTTTTCCGATCTAATTTCTCTAAAATCCCGCAGGAATTCATTGAAAACAAAAGTTTGATGGGTAACCTTGCACAATCGAAGTGCCTTAGAGGTTTTTTAGGGTGCTGAATCCATATATACAATAAAAAAACCAACACCTCAAATTCCAAAAAGTCGCACTGAGGACAACTCGATTGTTTATTGGTTACTTAAGGAAATTGTTCTATGAAAATTGAATTTAGATGATTTTGAATAATTCATAGTTATGGAAATTTGGATAGTTAATCAATTCACTAGATTTCTATGATAATATCGTGGAAATTTAGATATTTTCATCATGTCATTCAGTAAATGTTGCATAATTCATGACATTGGTTTTCTCACTGGTCTCATATGCACTGTTATATCTAATATACACAGGGTTTTTCTTCTTCTTCATCAATTCATTCACAATAATAAATTTTGGATAACATCGATACATCATGTCCATCTCCATCTCCAAATAGACAATGGCTAAAGTAAGCATACAGCATCTTACTCACTACTATCCGTCGCCATTTCGCTGCAAATTCTGCGAGGCCAGATTTTTAGCTCGTAAGTACACGGGACACATTCAGAATATGATAGGTTTAAAATCAGTTCTGGCTTTTTGGCAAATAGCATATAGGGTTAAATCAGTTCTGGTTTTTTTTTTTGGCAAAAAGCATATGACTAAATCAGTTCTGGCCTTTTGGCAAAAAGTAAAGGGCTAAATCAGTTACAGGGATGTACGGCATCAAATCAGGGTGGATTTGGGTAATCCTTCCCGTAATTATTAACAGTCTGCTCTTTTGTTTAGAAGAGTATCTAATGTATGTGGCTGAGAGATTTTTGCGTTTCTCGCTGGTTTCACTTTTAGCTGAAAATGTAATTGGGTTTATGCACTACTATATTTAATATATACAGCGTTTTTTTCTCTCTGAAAAAAAAAAAAAACTTAAAAAAACACTGTTTTCACTCAAGAAAGATTTACTTACAGTCAAAGTGAGTAATGCCTTTAAACCAAAATGTATAAACAACAAAACTCCACTGCAAAGAAACTTTAAAAAATATGTTATCTGATGCTGCAAAAGGTAAAGCGGTGTGCAAGGAGATCAATGAAAAAGTTCCATCAACTTCTAAATAGTTTTATAAATTTATTTCTAATTTTTTTTTTTTAAGTAAGTTAAATTTATGGAGTGAGGGTCAAGGACTGGGTTCTAACAGTTCTCTCTTTGGTTCTTATGTGTTATTCTATTTATATACGGGACTTCGATTACACTAGTTTGTGCTCTTTTTGGATCTCCTTTTCACTGTATATTTGATCAATGTTGTTTTTCTGGGTTGTCATTTTGTTTTTTGTTTTTATTTATTTTTATTATGTGGTACTCTTTGTATATTATATGTTTTTAATTTGTATAAAGACCTGATGACAGTAACCAAAAACCAACATTATCTTTATATAAGAGCATGATAAACCAGTTTCCCGTAAATGGAAATATAAATTGATCAATGGCCAGTAAATTTAAGTAATATAAGTAAACCTATTATAGTTATTGAAATTATTTTCTAAATAAAAGAAGTATAGGTAATATGGTAGAAATATAATATTGATTTGGTGTAAAATATATGTAATATGGTAAAAATATAATATTGATTTGGTGTAAAATAATGATAATGATTAATGTTAATTCAGATCGATAAGGTGTTTTTGATAATAGTAAGTAGCATATTATTTGGAAATTTTTTGCTTTTTATTTTTATGCTACAAAGTGTTTTAAAATCATTTTAATATTATTATTTTTATTTATTTTAGTCATTTTAATTATTTTTATATTTAAAATGTTTAAGAAGTTTACAAGATGCATTCCAAAACCATTTAAATAGAAACAATACGGTGATCATGATGATTAATGCCACTAAGATTGATATAGTAAGAGATTATTTGGGTTATGGTAACAGGTTATTCGGATTTTTTTAACAATTTAAAAGATTAGTAAAAAAATGGGTAAGCATTAATATTTTGAAATTTAGATTTAATTGGAGTTTAATTGAGCAGTTTAGTCGACTGCTCCAATTTAAAAGATGCATTCTAAAACCATTTTAATAGAAGCATTATGATGATCATGATGATTAATGACACTAAGATTGACATGGTACTAGAGTATTTGGAATATTTTAACCATTTAAAAGATTAGCAAAATTGGTAGCAATAAATATTTTGAAATTTAGATTTAATGTGAGTTTAATTAAACAATTTAAGAGAGTGCTCCTTAATATTTAGCAATGCTTATTTTTTTAAACTAAAAATCAAAACAAAGTTTGTTTGTTTGTTTTTTTTTTTTTTTTTTTTTTTTTAATAAAAATTCAAAACCTTCCACAAGGTCTTGGATAGACAATGATTGGATGATTTGTGAAGACACTCCTTGATATGAAGATGCCAGTTCAATTCCCCGCCCCTCCTCAATATGATGATAATTCCCCACCCCTCCTTGATATGAAGACACCAGTTCAATTTGGTGCCTAGATAGCTGTGATATATTAGACATGTTGAAGATGTAGTCCTACCATGCTTAAAAAAAAAAAAAAAATCAAAACTATTTTCATATGATATATATATATATATATATATATATATATATATATATATATATATATATATATATATATATATATATATATATATACATATATACATGAAACATAATAAATGGCTTGAAGTCATGAAAACTGTTAGTCAGTTTTATATATATATACTCTGAATTCGATATAATGGGCATGTTGATGATGTAGTCCTAAACAAGATTACAAAAAATTAAAAAATCAAAACTATTTTCATATAAAATAATAAGTAATATTTTTGATAATCATTCACAACAAGTGATATATATATATATATATATAATTTTTTTTCCAGGGAAAAAATCATAATTTTCATTCATGAAGGAAAATTACATGTTGTATCAGCTGCATAGGACACTATGCAATATCAAAGGTCAATCTTACAGTCATATAGTTCAGATGATCAAAAATAACATTTAAAGACAATACTATGCATGTAAAAATAAATATCTACATATTAACAAGTGATACATAAAAACTGATAATAAACCGGCCAAAAATACCAACAAGCTAATTAGAGTGCCCCATATCCATCTGCATCCTCTATGAAGGGCTTGTGGAAGTATTGTTACTCATCCTGTCCATCCTGTTTGATAATTAACCATTGGCCCCATTCTAACTGTGAGGCTTCTTTGGAAAGTTGGTCAACCATTTTGGTTCCTTTCCTTGTAAATATGAGCAACATCAATGGAATAAAAAAGTGATTTAAGAATCATAACCTCATCCAATAGTCCTCTAAGTGTATGAACATGACATCGAGCTTCATTGTTGAACCAATTAATTACAATCTTGGAATCCCTAAAAATCTGAATCTTGTTGCAACTCTTCTCTCGGGAAAAATTAAGGAGTCGTTTGAGGCTATTGAGTTCAACATAGTTGATAGCACCCGATCCCAATCCCACTTTGGTCTTAAAGTGGTGCGTTTTCGACAGGAAGAGAGTGCCCCCCCTCTGCATCCAGAGTTGTTTGAAGCCCCGTAAAAATAGGCCCATGGGAAGGATTTATCAATAGTCTGAGGGATGAGCACCCTGCCTTGAGCGCCAGGTTCGTCATTAGGAAGTGAGAGGAAAAGAGCAGTAATTGTGTTGCATATGTGAGGCTAGTCAATCACTGAGTTTTGAAATATGCACTGGTTACGAGCCAACTAGATTCCCCAAGATATCAAAAGGGGAAGATTCCTATCTTTCATGCTAACAACTGATTTCCACCACTTCTACCAAGCCTAAGTGACAGTGCTGCCATGCCAATTGTATGAGATGCCCAGAGAAATAGTGGATAGTTGGAAAATCATTTTGGTGGATGGGTAGGAGAGGAAGAGATGATCTATGTCCTTAGGTTGTAATTTGCAAAGGCAACATCTAGAGGGACCATGAATGGAACGCCTGGTGCGATTGTCATCTGCTGGGGCACAGTTGGTGAGTATACACCACATGAATAATCTAGCCTTTGGGGGTGCCTTCAACTTCCAAAGGTGCCTCCGCCACCACTGTCTATCTTGGGGTTCAAGCTCCCCTATGAGGGACACATACCCCTCCTTTGGTGAGTAAATGCCCTGAGGCAATAATTCCCATAAAAATTCATCCACCCTCTCAGTGATTATGATATTAGTGGCGTAGAGCGCCCTGAGATAGCTATTTCACTCAGCCTACTAGATGTATGGAATTATGAGCTCCTGAGACAATTTCCATGCCTGCGAGATCCAAGTGGTATTGACCATGTCTACAATTTGTGATATAGAGTGTATCCCCGAATCCATCAAGAGTTTTCTTATGACCAAGTGCAGTTGATACGCTTGTCCACATCTTGACCATGCATCCACTCCAATCTTAACTTTACCACCTAATCCAAGGCTCCACGAAAGGCCTCTCTTGATGATATGGATGGATTTGGTAATGGTTCGCCATAATATGGAGGATCTAGGTTTATATCTGATGGGACCTCTAATCCAATCGAGGGTGGTCCAAGGAGCTATATATTTGAAAAAAGTGACCTCTTTCTAGAGACTGCTAGCTCTAAGCAATTTCCACCCCATCTTAGCTGCCAGAGCTGTGGAAAAGAGATTTAGGTCTTTTAGCCCCCATCCACCCCAAATTTTGGGCTTTGCGGTCCTCTTCCAACTAGCCCAAGCGAATTTCTTTCCATCTTGCTTCCCTCTCCATAGGAATCTTCTGCAAATTTGTTGGATTCTGGCGGTCACTCCTTTGGGAATCCAGGCCAGAGCCATCCAGTAGACAAGAATTGCCTCAAGAATTGATTTTATAAGGACTAATCGCCCTGCTCTAGAAAGCCATCTCTGCTGCCATATGTTCACCCTCTTCTCAACTTTTGCGATTAATTCACTAGTTAGTAATTCGGTAGTCATTTGGCTTGAGGCAAAATCCCAGGTATTTGATGCCATCCTCTATCTCCCTGCGACCAAATTGAAAATGCAATAGGGCATGTATAATTTCCTGCATGGAGCATTTCATCATTATGATAGTAGATTTACTGTGATTAGGGTTCATACCCATAGCCTTATAGAAAACATACATAATCCTCTTGAAGCTCATTATCTATCTCCACATCACATTTAGTGGACCCAAACCCAACAAACTGAATCTCATTATTTTCCTCACATTTGTCACTCATCAATCTCCACATGTCACATTTAGTGGACCCAGACCCAACAAACTAAATCTCACGAGTCCCCAAATTTATCATCATTGCTCACATTTATCTCAATATTTTATCACATTTAGTGGACCCATCAACATTTCTCATATTTATCTCAATATTTTCCCCACATTTATCACATAATAATTTGCCCACATTTATCATATTCAATGGACTGAGAAAAGTGGTAAAGTTTCCAACATTTATCACATTTAATAAACCCAACAAACCGGTAAAGTTTCCTACATTTATCACATTTAATTGACCCAACAAACTGGTAAAGTGGGACTCATGATTCCCCACATCTATCATTATTCCCCCACATTTATCTATATAAACTGGGTCTACATAAGTCATTCTCCACATTTATCACATAATAGTTTCTCAACATTTATCACATTTAATGGACCCAACAATCTAGTAAAGTTCCCCACATTTATCACATTTAATGGACCCAACAAACTAGTAAAGTGGGGCTCGTGATTCCCCACATCTATCATTATTCCCCACATTTATCTATATAAACGATGTCTACATAAGTCATTCCCCACATTTATCCAATATTTTCCCAACATTTATCACATAATAGTTTCTCCCCACATTTATCACATAATAGTTTCCCAACATTTATCACATTTAATGGACCCAAAAAATTGGGAAAGTAGGGCTCGAGATTCCCCACATCTATCATCATTCCTCACATCTATTTGGTAAATTGAGTATCATCATTCCCCACATTTATCTATTTGAACTTGGTCCACATAAGTGAAAATTTATCCTTAAAGTGGGCCCACGTGATCCAGGTGGATATTGGTGGCCACCCACCTATTCCACTTGGCCCCCCACCATTATCTCTTTCAGTTTTTCAGTTTCGGCATAACTTACTATTTTTAGCAGTTTTTCGGGTCCTGAACTTCCGGAGCCGTTTTGAGGCCCTAAACGACGTTTTTTGGGTATGAAAGCGCCAGCGAATTTTCTGATAAAATTCGTCCCGACAGCTATAGTCCTCGGATAGAGCTTTCTAATGATGTATCATATGCGTCAAACGGAGATAGTATGCCAAAGTTACGTCCCTGGGAAGTTGAAACACCCATTTACCCAAACGGGGCCCATAGTTTTGGCGCTTCATCTCCTAGGGTTAGGTTTTTGGGATGTTTAGGGTTCTCCATTGTTTCTCAATAATAAATAGGCCCTCTCGCCTCATTGTAAGGCAGTTCAGAGGCCTGTAGCCGCCACATCTCTTCTCAGAGATAGCTACCAGTGCCCTAGCTAGTTTTATCTCCATTCTGTCTGTAAGCAAATTTTAGTTCTTTGATATTAATGAAATGAAGTGTTATTTCCGCTGCATCTCTATCTTTATGGTTATGTGTTTATTCTGTTGCGTTCCTGCATAAATCCGGATCACCACGTAAGTGAAAATAGTCATTCCCCACATTTATCTATTTGAACTGGGTCCACATAAGTGAAAATTTATCCTTAAAGTGGGCCCACATAAGTGAAAATTTATCCTTGGAACTTATCCTTTGGAATACATTTTATCTTATATATAAATAATGAAAAATTATCCTTGGAATGCATTTTATCAAATTTAGTGGACGGTAAATTCGTTTGAATAATTCATATTATTGTCATTTATGAATAATTATTATTGTCATTTTTAAATAATTATTATTTTGATAATTCATGTTATTGTCATTTATGAAAATTTATTATTCTGATTTCATCATCTATATGAATGGAACTTGGTCTATATAAATGAAGATAATTCAAAATTGTTATTTCATACCCTCAAAATTGTTATTTGGATAATTCATGTTATTGTCATTTATGAAGAATTATTATTTTGATTTCATCATTCATAGTAATGGAACTTAGCCTTGTTCAAAGAAATTGAATTAGGCTATGAATTAGGAGTTGAGTTTGAATTGAATTAGGCTATGAATTAGGAGTTGAGCTTGAATAATAATTGAATTAGGAATTGAGTTTGAATAGAAATTGAATTAGGCTATGAATTAGGAGTTAAGTTTGAATTGAATTAGGCTATGAATTAGGAGTTGAGTTTGAATTGAATTAGGCTATGAATTAGGAATTGAGCTTGAATAAAAATTGAATTAGGACTTCACGTTATTCATGGAAATTGAATTAGGAATTGAGTTCGAATAAAATTTGAATTAGGACTTCACGTTATTCATGGAAATTGAATTGTCATCTATGAAGAATTATTATTTTGATTTCATCACTCATAGGAATGAAACTTAGCCTCGTTCAAAGAAATTGTATTAGGCTATGAACTAGCAATTGCACCAGATGTTGCAAAGGAAACGCCGTAAGGTAGTAGCATAGGAAATAGTAGCATTAAAGTGCTACTTTTGCATGATGAAAGTGGAAGTGTCACCAAATAGTGTAAGTAGACTTTAGATCTTAGTTAAAGATGGGTATCTTAGGAATTGCATCATTGACATAATAAGAGTATCCATAGTGTCGAGTTCTCTCTTTTTGGTTATTTAGTGTAGTTACAAAAGAATGCACTGTAGAGATAGAAAAGATCTCTATCCTTAGCAATTACTGACCAGAAGACCATGATTTGATCTTTTGGTTAAACATCCATATGTATTTGCACTAGAAACACTTGTGTTTGAATTATTTTCCTACTTGAATGGTTGGAATTTATCCACACTCTCTCTGTATATGCCAATTTTATTTGGGACTCAATATTTCTTGCAATTGATATAGCTCTCCCGGGTTTCATTCAGATCCCCTTTTACATTTTTCTCCCAATTTCTTACTTTAGAAAACATTTGTATCATTTTGTTTTTTTTATCTGTGGAATGAATCATAGTGACCCTCATCGAATGATTTTGGATAAATTATAAGAAGATCAAGTTGAAGCCAAAATATGAATCTTTTGAACTCAACGATGTTGAAAATATCAAATTATCATACTCTACCACAAGTATGGTAAATTTGAATAATGAATATTAATACATTTGGCCTTTGAATCTTACAAAGGAGTATGAGCCAAGACTAGGATACCAAATTCCTTTTAATTAATGATATCAGCAACCCACGAAAAAGTGATTAAAGTTTCCTTGGAAATTCAAACACATGTCCAAATAAAAATGTTCATGAGTTCACTTTTAACTAATAAAGTTTTAACACAAAACATCCTTCAAAAAAGATACTAACTAGTTATCTCATGCCCCTTGGTTCTAATTTTCTTTTCAAAGCACTCCATGTAAAAATAAAGGTTCCTTCAAAATTGTTGAATTTAAATAGAAACAGTTCTTTGAAAAAAATGATGAGATTTATAAAGGTGGAATTTAATACTTTCAACAACCCACGAACAAGTGATTAAAGTTTCCTTGGAAATTCAAAGGCATGTCCAAATAAAAATCTTCATGAGTTCACTTTTAACTAATAAATTTTTAACACTAAACATCCTTAAAAAAAGATACTAATCAGTTAGCTCACACCCCTTGGTTCTAATTTTCTTTTCAAAGCACTCCATGTAAAAATAAAGGTTTCTTCAAAATTGTTGAATTTAAACAGAAACACTTCTTTGAAAAAATTGATGAGATTTATAAAAGTGGGCTTTAATACTTTCTAAACCTCTACCTTTTTTGAAAAATATTTATATTACTTCGAAATTTTCAATATTTGATGAAATTAAATTTAACTTTTATAATAAGACTAAATTTATAATAAATTTGGATTTGGAAATTTATATAAACATAAATCGATCATATATATTGTAGAAAAATGTCATTCGGATTAATCCAATAATTAGGATTTGGTCGACGTTTTGAACCAACTAATGTGGATTAATCCGGAAGACATTTTTCTACATTATGGATCACAAAAGTCTTAGATCTAACATATATATTGTATTTAGCTAAAAAATTATTTCAACAATAATTATAGTTTCAAATTGTACCAAAAAAATTTTAAATGATAAAATTGAAAGTATTCAAATTCAAATTTCTCTTAATGAATATAGATGACACTTAAAACCCAAATTCTAAGAGAAAGACAAAGCAATATTCATATAAAAAATACAAAAGATCTTGTGTAGTGTGAATTCATGTTTCTTATTGTTCTTTACATGTATTGTTCCATATACAATTTCTATTTATCATTGGAAGATTAAATTGTTTTAAAAGGTTGCTAATGAAAGATAAGGCTTGGGGTAAAAGTGATTGTAACAACATATACCAATGGTAAATTAACAACATCAATGTACCATTAATTTATTAGCACAACCATAATCAATCACATAACAAGTCAAACACAATATTTATAATGAAAAGTAAAATATTAGGAGGGAAGCCCACTATTAAAAATGCATAGTACTCATCTTTAAATCAAACTAGAAGATCTCGATGTATAATTTTGACTACTCAACTCTAAGTTCTTACATCATCAATCAATGTGTAATTACAACTTCAGATGACTATGTCTATTTATAGTCCAAAGTCATTCTACAATGTTAACTTTGATCAAACACCACTTATATCAATTTGTTTGGTAAAATCTAAATTGATTATACATTATATGCATCGTTTAATTTGCGTAAAAGTGATTGTAACAACATATACCAATGATAAATTAACAACATCAATGTACCATTAATTTATTAGCACAACTATAATCAATCACATAACAAATCAAAAAAAATATTTATAATGAAAAGTAAGTAGAATATTAAGAGGGAAACCCACTATTAAAAATGCATAATACTCATCTTTAAATCAAACTAGAAGATCTAGATGTATAATTTTGACTACTCAACTCTAAGTTCTTACATCATCAATCAATGTGTAATTACAACTTCACATGACTATGTCTATTTATAGTCCAAAGTCATTCTACAATGTTAAATTTGATCAAACACCACTTATATCAATTTGATTAGTAAAATCTAAATTGATTATACATTATATGCATCATTACTTTACACAAAGCCAATCCATCTATTGGATGGAAGAACAAATTTCCCACTAGTAGAATGTTATCACTAGGATTGGGCGAGACTTTGTCAAGCTTGAATGATGCTCCTCCAAAAGTGAGTTCCATCTTCAACTCCTCCAACTTCACATGACTATGTCTATTTATAGTCCAAAGTCATTCTACAATGTTAACTTTGATCAAACACTACTTATATCAGTTTGTTTGGTAAAATCTAAATTGATTATACATTATATGCATCATTACTTTACACAAAGCCAATCCGTCTATTGGATGGAAGAACATATTTCCCACTAGTAGAATGTTATCACTAGGATTGGGCGAGACTTTCTCAAGCTTGAATGATGCTCCTCCAAAAGTGAGTTCCATATTCAACTCCTCCACATGAGATTTGCAAGTAAAACCTTGTGGAATTCACCTAATCTAACTATATAATCATATATCGTCCATATAAATATTTAATTCTTTTTTACTTTTTAAACTTTAATATATAATTATATTTTCTAAATAGTTGGTAGATGTTGAAATTATTTGCATAATCACATTATCTAAGTGGTTTGTAAATGTTGAAATTATCTAAGAAAATGATTTTTATCATTAAGAATTATCCTTACCATAGGAAGAAAAGTATCAAAAGAGTTATATGATTGGAATATCTTTAAACTTTAATGCATAGTCAAATTGTCTACTTAGTGAGCAGATAATATGAAAATCTCATTGTAAAAATGATTAGTCTCAAGTTTTAATTATTAATCGATTATATATTATTAAAATGTCATGGTAAATTAGTCTGGAGCTTTAATTGTTAATTAAGTTGTGTATTGGGTAGGTAGATGTTGAAATTGTTTAGGAAAATGGTTGTAATGGTTAAGATTAATCTAAAATCTCATTGTAAAAATGATTAGTCTAAAGCTTTAATTGTTAATCAGTTAGATATTATTAAAATATCATTGTAAAAATGATTAGTCTAGAGCTTTAATTGTTAATTAATTTGTCTATTGGGTAGGTAGATGTTGAAATTTTTTAGGAAAATTGTTGCAATGGTTAAGGTTAATCTTAATTAAAGGTATAGGGGTTTAAAAAATAAAACCATATGATGACAAAGCCATTTCCATATTGGGTGCAACACTCAATGTGGAAGAAAGGGTATACATGGAAAACCATATTAGAATCTTCATTTCCATATTGGGTGTAACTATCAATTGATTGGTTGGAATTTGTAATGAAATTCAATTAAGGTGCAACAATCACTATATGTAATAAAATTAATGATTTTTCATTTTCCAAATTATCAAACAATATCCCATTTCCATCTTGGGTACAATTCTCTATGTGAAAGAAGGGTATAAATGTAAAATCATAAGATTGGAAGATCTTCATATCCATATTGGGTGTAACTATCTCTTGTTTGATTGGACCAAGGAACAAGTAAGCGTTGTATAGTGAAAGCGCAAGAGTTCTAGCCTGTTAACATTGAATAGCTCTGTCCACGTGGAAGAGATTCGTAGCCCTTAAAGTGATATTTGATGTGGGTGGCCTTGAAACCATGTTATCCAACTTGGTCATGCTTCCCTTCCTGCACTTCATTAATAAATGAAATTGCTGTAGAAATCCCCTCCACTAGTAATTCCTTATTTACTATAGTTTACTCTTGGCTTGCAGGTACTATAATAATTGGTGATATGTGTGGGCTATCATCTCATTTCCCATCAAATAGTGCTTCAACTTTAATATAGAAGGTTGTTTGTAAAAGTGAAGACATGTGCATTCTTATATAGTAAAAATATGTGCATTGATGGTGCAATTAAGAATGATGTCCATTTCCAATGATAGTTATCTAACATTTAGCAAAAATATGAACTATAGTGATTCAACTGATGATAATAAGAAGAATCACAAAAACCAACTACATAAATATGTATACACAAAAACCAACTACATAAATATGTATACACAAATACAAGTAGAAACAAAAATACATTTTAATGAAATTGGAAGTAGACTATGTCAAGTAGTTGATTTCACTCCTGTCTAACAAAATAAAAGATGATGCTTGCCTGAGCGTGTTCCCTAATTAAGCTTATTTAAATTGTAAATTACAAAATAATCCAGAAGTTTAATAGACACATATAATGTGAAATAATTGACTTTACTCTTGTCTAAGAGAGTTCCAAAATATTCATCAAATTATTTGAACCCATATTTGTAAATTACAAAATAATCCAGAAGTCTAATAGACACATATAATGTGAAATAATTGACTTTACTCCTGTCTAACGGAGTTCTAAAATATTCATCAAATTATTTGAACCCATATTTTAATGGAGTTGTCTACCGAGGCAACAAAATAGCCCATACATTAGTTTTTTTGCCAAAATCTGGTAAAACATTTAAAAAAAAATCAGGTAGTTGGAGTGTTTGAATTCAACACCATCAATTTTTTTTTTTTTTTGATGGTGGAAATGGATTTAGCACCATCAAAAATCTCTGTGGCACCTAAAATCTTAAAGTTTGACAACTCTAGCCTAAATTTTCAAAAAATTCTGCCGTAATTTCTTATAACACATGTTTCAAAACACTGAAGGGAATGAGATAAAAGCGCTAAAGGAGCCATAGCCCAATTCCTTTTGACACCTGTTTCAAAAAGCTGAAGGGAATGAAATAAAAGCTCATGTTATAATTACTGCAACCATAGTGCCAAAAGGAATAACAACCAACTAGCCAGGGATTGATAAAAATGCAGCAACTCTGTCCAATGTGAAGCCAATTCCAAGACATACAAATGGAAAAAGTGATGCTGTAAGTATCATTGACTTCATCATATGTTTACCATCATTGGGCGAGTACAGGTCTCTGCTCACGTAACAGAAGATAAATGATGGAAGAACATAATAGACAATTAATTTTGTGATAATGGGAAATCCTTGTCTGCATGATGACAAGAAGCACAAACTTAGAAGGTTGTGCACAGTACTCACCAGTACTGACAACAATACCAGATTTTGAGGTGACAGGGAAATGTCTCCATGAACATGCTTCCACCCTAATTCTTATTTCTTTCAAAGACTTCTGGATCAGGATGGGCAAAGTGTACATTATGATTAAGGATAAAATTTAATTGGAAAATTGCCTAGGGTGATTTCCCATATAACCAATTTTTGTTCCCTAGGGTCAACCTTTTTTATTAAAATGATGAAATGCACACTAAAATTGCAGAATTGAAAAAATTTGAGGGGTGTTCCTGATTTGAAATTATCATGATCATTGAAACTGACCAGTGAGAAAAATAAGCATCATGAAGAAAATGAATGTTGAAAACCAGTGAATCTGGTCAATTTCAAAGTGGCGTTTTCTTTGAGCATCATCATAAGATCCAAAACAGGGAGGGTTCAAATCACACAGCTCATTTCAACTACCACTACAGTGCAACTCAAAATAATGTGTGATGACATTAACAACTCACCAAATATCTATGCTCTGTGCATTCCTCATTGATAGAACCTTGGCAGAGCCAGAAGGGTACCACCTTCCAATGAAGCTTGTCTGTCATGTATTTCATCAATTTAGCTAGTGTGTAAGGATTTTAGTGAAGAGTTCTTCAACACTGGTTTGATATTATTATGTTTTTTTTGGTCTTTCAAGATGGGTAGATGAGTAGAGTGTCCACTGAAAACCATAATAAATATTTGCATTATAGTTAAGATTGAATTTTCTAATTCATGTAATTTGCTGATTCATTGCCATGCCTATTTTGATTCATTAGGTTGCCTATTTTGAGACATTGATGTCTGTCAGGATGCCTATTTTGAGACTATGATGGTTCTGATAGACCTCAAAGATTATATGATGTCACTGTATAACAATCACATGAAATAAAAATGCGTCAAAACCTTTGCTATGTTCTGAAAAAACTAGCGACTACAGAGTACAAGTGTGTTCTCTTTTAATCCCTTTGGGCACTTTTCGAAACCACATCTAAATTTGTGGCATTTTTCTAAATGAAATGCGGAGATAAAAAGTGAATTACATTTTTCAAAACCAACTCTGAATTTGTGGCATTTTCAAAATGAAATGCATAGATATAAAGCGAATTATAGTTTGAGAAGTTAAAATGGCATGAACTTGTGTTTTCTCTTCAATCAAAAACTGTTGGAACCGTCTTTGAAGCTCCAAAGACCTACAAAAACCATTTTAAAGATTATCACGTAGCTGAAGAAATAGATCCTTGTCTCACAAAGCTGTTGTAACATTGTTCCATCAGGGTTCACAATATATTAAATACACAATTCATGCTATGAGTACAAAACTATAGGGTGCCTGCAAAAGAGCTTTGCAAGCAGAATCAAAACATCTAATTATTACCTTAAGTTGAACATCCATTTTGATTCCATGAATCTGGACAAATACTTATCAGATGTGAGCATGAAACTTGCCGCAAGCCCCTCTATACACAATTCAGGCTATTAGTACAAACAAAGAAATTAGAATGTACTACATGAACATCCAACAGAAGTATAGAGTGCCTACAAAAGATCTTTGTAAAAAGAAAACAGAGCATCTAATTACTACCTTGAGTGATATGGAAACTTGTAACAGAAATGATTTTCTTTTTTTGCAATTGTTTTTCAGGTAATCGATACCGCTTGTAAGTAATAACCGATTGTTGGAACCGTCTTTGAAGCTCCAAAGACCTGCGAAAACCATTTAAAAGATTATCACGCAGCTGAAGAAATGGATCCTTGTCTCACAAAGCTGTTGTAACATTGTTCCATCAGGGTTCACAATAGATTAAATACACAATTCATGCTATGAGTACAGAACTATAGAGCGTCTGCAAAAGAGCTTTGCAAGCAGAATCAAAACATCTAATTATTACCTTCAGTTGAACATCCATTTTGATTCCATGAATCTGGGAAAATACTTATTAGATGTGAGCATGAAACTTGCCACAAGCCCCTCTCTACACAACTCATGCTATTAGTACAAACAAAGAAATTGGAATGTACTACATGAACATCCAACAGAAGTATAGAGTGCCTAAAAAAGATCTTTGTAAAAAGAAAACAGAGCATCTAATTACTACCTTGAGTGATATGGAAGCTTGTAACAGAAATGCTTTTCTTTTCTGCAATTGTTTTTTAGGTAATCGATACCGCTTGCAAGTAAGAACCGACGCCCTCATCTTCGTGTGTAGCCTGCAAAACCGGGAGAAAGAAATGATGCGAACAACCTACACAGTGATGTATATACAAAAATATTCATTGTCAGAACCGTCTTTGAAGCTCCAAATACTTTCCAAAACCATTTTAAAGCTTATCACGCATATGAAGAAATGGATCCTTGTCTCACAAAGCTGTTGCAACATTGTTCTATCAGGATTCACAATAGATAAAATACATAGTTCATGCTATGAGTATAGAACTATAGAGCGCCTGCAAAAGAGATTTGCAAGCAGAATCAAAACATCTAATTATTACCTTTAGTTGAACATCCATTCTGATTCCATGAATCTGGACAAATACTTATCAGATGTGAGCACGAAACTTGCTGCAAGCCCCTCTATACACAATTCATGCTATTAGTACAAACAAAGAAATTATAATATATTACATAGAAGAAATTGGTATGTACTACATGAACATCCAACATAAGTATAGAGTGCCTACAAAAGAGCTTTGTAAAAAGAAAACAGAGTAGCTAATTACTACCTTGAGTGAACATCCATCCATCCTTATTCCATGAATCTGGATAGATACTTCTTAGAAGATGTGAGTATGAAACATGTTGAAAGCCCCTTTTGCATCTTTAGTCGTAGTCTTCTTCTTTGAGGCATCGGGAGCCCCAAAAACTCGTCAAAACCTAAGTGTTTCATCTGCTGCAGCTGATGCAACTGTGTACCCATCAGGACTCTGAAGAAGTAAAACAATGGTAAGCATCATTAGGAAAAATTTGAAGGGAAAAAACGGATGCATGCATAAATACTCATAAAAAGCATGAATGTCCATACATGTGCCATATGAATAACTCTAGCTTTATGCCCTGTAAGTTCTGTAATTTTCACCATGGATGGGTATTTCCATAAGGTTAACTGATTCTGATTTAGCCCATGCGAACTCAATAACTCACGATCATGTATATTCCACAACAATGAACAGAACTGGGAATGGGTGTCGACGGTATTCAGGTAGATACCTGTTTGTTGCTGTCGGCAAAGCACTGGTTCCAGGCATGCCTGCAGTTTTGTTCAGTGTACCGAAAAGCCCCATTGCGTCTATGCACGTTTCTTGGATTTTCCCCTGCATTTTATGGAGCGCTTATCCCTTTTTCTTTGCATTCCACTATGTTGGAAAAATCTTTCGCTGGAAACTGCAGCGAAATGGTAAGAAATACCAAGAACATAACTGATTCTCAGAGAAATATAATTATCAGAGAAATCGATGATATGGAAGCTTGTAACAGAAATGATTTTATTTTCTGCAATTGTTTTTTAGGTAATCGATACCGTTTGCAAGCAAGAACCAACGCCCTCATCTTCGTGTGTAGCCTACAAAAACCCAGAGAAAGAAAATGATGTGAACAACCTGCACAATGCAGACCAGACTAAACTTTTGGCGATTTCTTACAAAATTGGAATCTACTACATGAACATCCAACAGAAGTATACAATGCCTGCAAAAGAGCTTTGTAAAAATAAAAAAGTAAACCCTGTTAATGGAAATCAGCGACTTTTCTAAAAATTTGCAGAAACAGAAGGCAAAGAAGTCAAGAAAGTAGCTGTTGTTCTTGTCCAGTGAAAAGCTTACAAGTTTTTCAATGTAGGATGCAAGTCTGCGAAGCTTCTTCTGAAGTGGCGCTTATTTTAACCCTTCCTCACTCTTACAGAGGAGATGCTCGGTGTTCGTTGCAGAGCCTTGAGGCTGGTGCCGCCCTCAGCCTATAACAATTCCAATAACTTTGTTTGGAACTCGAAATTCTTTCTCGAAAGGGGCTGCTATTGAGGCGAGGCCATAGCCATGCTCTTTTGCTGTAGTTTTAGCTTGACTGACTTCTTCTGGTTAAGGAAAGTCACAACTGTTGCAATTGCCAAAATTCTAACAATTCCAATCGATGGCTCATCATGATCCAATCGTCTAACAAAAGATCAAATGACATAGATTATGACAGATAAGCAAATAGGAAAGTTGTTTTCAAATAAATACGCCTTACGACGTAATTAGGAGTTGAGTTTGAATTGGAATAGGCTATGATTTAGGAGTTGATTTTGAAAAAAAATGGAATTAGGAGTTGATTTTGAATAAAAATTGAATTAGGCTATGAATTAGGAGTTAGGTTTGAATTGAATTAGGCTATGAATTAGGAGTTGAGTTTGAATTGAATTAGGCTATGAATTAGGAATTGAGCTTGAATAAAAATTGAATTAGGACTCAGGTTATTCATGGAAATTGAATTGGGGTGTTGGGTGTTGAATTTGGATGAGTGAGGATATATATTTGGTATATCCCTGAGTGAGGATATATAAATAATGACAACTTATCTTTAGAATACATTTTTATTAGATTTAGTGGATGGTAAGCCCTGTCTATATAAATGAAGATATAATCTGGGATAAATAAGGATATATAAATAAAAATAATGAAATGAAGATATAAACTGAGTTAAATGAAGAAATATAAATAATAATAATGAATAACTTCATGTTATTCATGGAAATTGAATTGGGGTGTTGAGTGTTTGCATAGGTGTTCAATTTGGACGAGTGAGGATATATATTTGGTAAATCTAGATGAGTGAGGATATATAAATAATGATAACTTATTTTTATAATACATTTTATCAGATTTAGTGGATGGTAAAATTAGTCTATATAAATGAAGGTATAAACTTGGTTGAATAAGGTTATATAAATACAAGTAATAATATCTTATCCTCATTTTTGTGAGTTAAATAATCTAAATCACAAGAACTAAATTTAAAATCGAATTTATATAATTCATATTATTGTCATTTATGAAGAATTATTATTCTGATTTCATCATCCATAAGAATGAAACTCAATAGTTCGAAGAAATTGAATTAAGCTATGAATTAGGAATTGATTTTGAATAACTTTATGTTATTTATGGTAATTGAATTTGGGTGTTGGGTGTTTGCATAGGTGTTGAATTTTGATAGTTTATAGAAATTGGTTGTGTATAGGAATTGAATCTACTTTATTTATGAAAATTGAATTTGAGTGTTTTTATATGTGTTGAAAAAATGAGTTATTTACTAGAATTGAATTCTGACAAATTGGTTCTTTATTGGTTACTTACCAAAATTGAATTTTTATAGAAATTGAATTGGGGTGATTTTGGATAATTCATTGTTGTGAAAATGTGGAAATATAAATATAGTTCATCACTTCATTAAATTTTAGATAATTCATTCTTCATCTTAAAAGTTTGGATATTTTCATCATATTATTTAGTAAATGTTGCATAATTCATATTTGGTTAAATTTGGATAATTCATCATATCATTTACAATCCTAAGGATAATTCAACATCCTGAAGTAACCCTACACCATCTTACTCACTACTAGCCATCTCCAAATAGACAACGCGTAAAGTAAGCATGCAGCATCTTACTACTATCCGTCGTTTTTCCTAAAAGAAATCTCGCTGTAAATTCTACGAAGCAAATTTTTTTTGTGGCAAAAAGCATAGGGCTAGATGAGTTTTGGCTTTTTATTTTTTTGGCAAATAGCACAGGGCTAAATCAGTTCTGGCTCTTTGGCAAAAAGTACAGGGCTAAATCAGAATTGGCCTTTTGGTTGATTAAGAATGGCACTGTTTTCACCACAGAGATTTACGGACAGTCAATTTGAGTAATGCCTTTAAACCAAAATGTATAAACAAACAACAAAACTCCAGTGCAAAGAAACTTTCAAAAAGATGTCATCTGATGGTGCAAAAGGTAAAGCGGTGTGCAAGGAGATCAATGAAAAAGTTCAATCAACTTTTAAATAGTTTTATAAATTTCTTTCTAAATCTTGTATGCTTTTTATTTTTTATTTTCCAAAGTTAAATTTTTGCTGTGAGGGTCAAGGATTGGGTTCCAATAGTTCTATCTTTGGTTCTTATGCGTTATTCTATTTATATATGGACTTCGATGACACTAGTTTGTGCTCTTTTTGGATCTCCTTTTGACTGTATATTTGATCAATGTTGATTGATTGTATAGTTATTTTAATAATAATAATAATATATATATTTTTAATTTTCTAGTACTGAAATTGTATTGCAAGGTACTCCTGGGATCTTATGCGTTTTTAATTTGTACATAGACTGATTGACACTAACCAAAAAGAGAAGTTATTGCAGACTCCACAATCAGATGGACAAACCAACACTATCTCCGTATAGAACATAACAGAGCATGATAAACCAGTTTCCCGTTAAGGTAAATATAAATTGATCAGTAGACAGTAAATTTAAGTAAAATAAGTAAGCCTATCCATTATAGTTATTGAAATTATTGTCTAAATAAAAGAAATATAGGTAATATGGTTGATTGTAAAACCAATTAATTTTTGAGAAATATAATATTGATTTGGTGTAAAATAATGATAATGATAATGATTAATGTTAATTTAGATTGATAAGATGTATTTGATGATTTAAGTAACAGATTATTTGGATTTTTTTAGTCTTTTTTTTTTTTTTGTTACAAAGTGTTTTAAAATAATTTTAATATTATTATTATTTATTTATTTTACTCATTTTAATTATTTTTATATTAAGAACGTTTAAGAGATGCATTCTAAAACTATTTTAATAGAAGCATGATGATTCTGATGATTAATGCTATTAAAATTGACATGGTAAGATATTATTTGGTTTATGGTAAGAGATTATTTGGAATTTTAAAACAATTTAAAAGATTAGTAAAAAAATTGGTAGCTATAAATATTTTGAAATTTAGATTTAACTAGAGTTTAATTGAGCATTTTAAGATAGTGCTCCAATTTAAGAGATACATTCTAAAACCATTTTAATAGAAGCATTATGATGACCATGATGATTAATGACACTAAGATTGACATGGTAAGAGATTATTTGAAAATTTTTAACCATTTAAAAGATAGTAAAATGGGTAGCAATAAATATTTTGAAATTTAGATTTAATATAAGTTTAATTAAACAATTTAAGAGAGTGCTCAATATTTATATTTTAGCAATGCTTATTTTTTAAAACTAAAACTCAAAACTAAGTTAACCGTCCACGAGGTCTTGGATAGACAATGATTGGATGCTGTGTTAAGGCACTCCTTGATACGAAGACATCAATTCAATTCCCCGCCCCTCCTCGATATGATGATAATTCCTCACCCCTCCTTTTATGATTCCCCACCCCTCCTTGATATGAAGATGTAACGTCTACTCATAAAACGTTAGAAATATTTACACAATAAAAAAAAATTCTATTACATCTTAGCACAACACTCTAATATAATGATTTAGGTCTACTAGAGCTGTACCTATGCATGCAATTCGAAATATTTATCTGCCGTAAGTTATAATGCATAAAATTGACATTATATTTTTAACCCTTGGGGCTAATCCCCTAGGTCTGAATCCATATATACGTATATATGATATTACACTTTTTAAACCCATGGTATATCAAACTAATAACCTATCACTAACTCCTTTGATCATACACCATGATGCATCATACAAAAAGGGGATATATGAGATGTAATTAATTTGCTGTACATTAATTATTAACTAGTTATATCACATCGATTAACAATATTGCAACCCTTCCAACTGGTCACATCCGCAACTCCAAGGTAAAGATTATTTTGTACAGTTGGTTGATTATTTTATTATTTGATTTAATTATCTGCATCATTAGATGTGTGTACACGGGGTCCTCTCTGATCTTAGCATGTGGGTGTTGCTCAACCCTTAGATCCTTATCGATCTACGATCGACTATGGGTTGGAGGTGGTTAGGGTGTAACCCTACCCCTCACAAACCCTAACCACTTTCATTTGTTTCTCCTTCTCTATCGACTTTGAAACTTTTTCCCATCATGGCTATGTCGCTTGCTGTTCTGTTCTGTGACGAGGTAAAGACCCTCTTGCCCTTACCTAGCTGTCTCGTGAAGGCACTCATCACCTACTTTTATTTGCTTCACGCTTTTGTTACCTTCTTCTCGGTGCTGATGGGTTTCACCACTTTCGTTACAGTTAAGGTGTTTGGCTATGTCCGCGTTCTGGCTCTGTCGTTGTGTCAATGATTTTTCCTTTGTTTGTGGCATTGCATCCTTTGGAAAAGTCAGTTCGAACTCAACGAAACTGGCTCAGGTGAATCCTTCAATTCTGTGGAGTGTTAATGGAATTATTTTGCATTTAATTAATCTTTATGAACACATTTATCGGCCCTGCAACTTGTTATCTCTTTTCAGGTTTGTCATACCAGGTTTACATTTTCAAATGAGGTAATTCTCATTCAGGGTCCGTGTCTAATTATTTCATTTTCATCTTGTTACTATTCTGGAGCTTTTATTGATAGTTTCTATTTAAGGTTCAATGTATGTTGTGTTTTTTTGTAGGTATGGTTGCTACCAAAGCCTACCTTGTTTTGTCAACAAGCCTTGGTTACGACCAACCTCAAATATTCTTTCAATGTTGGATTCAGGCACCCAACTCCTCCGCTGTGTTCACAAACTCTTTTCGAACAGATATAGTTAAATTTTGAAGGCTCTATAATTTAATTTCTTGTCGAATTACTTCGGCTTTTTTATTTACTCCCTTTGAGCCCACCGAGGCTCTCCGCGAGGGAATTTCTTGTTTGAGAAATGGGTTTTCAATTTCCTTAGTAATGGAGGCTAAACCCCATATTGATACTCAGAAGACAGTGTTTCACCTATTTATGTCTTGCTACAAGTTCCATATTTTCGAGTTCGTCCCTCTGTACAGTTTTAATTTATCGTTTTGTCTATATAAACTTGTTTACAATGTTTTTACAAATATAGTTTATGTTGCATCTGGCATTTTTCCATGCATGCGAAATTGATACTGCTTATTTCATCATGAGTTTGCTATAAAATTATGTTTTACCCCTACGAGGGCAGTGAATGGTTATTTCATGTTTTCTTTCGATATTTTATGGCATAAATATCCTTATTGAGGTTTTCGGTATATTTTATTTAACTCTCAAAATGGTTGTAGCTAAAGATAGCTTAAAGAAATATTATTCCATGGATATATTTTACAGTTATCATAATTCTTTTTCCTTTCATATTATGCCTACAGTAATTTGTTCTGTGTTCAGTACATTCTATTTTTCACTAAGTTTTTAACTCTTTTACTGCAACGATAATATTAGGAAGCTATTATGTGTTTCGATAAATTTATTCTCCACTAAGATTTCATCTTTTATTGTAATGATAATGTGTAACATAGTGAGTTTAAACTTTTCAGTTTTTCTGTTATCTTGAACTAGAAATTGGCACCTGTACAGTTCGACCACTATTTCTAGTAATTTATTCCTTCTTTATATTTATAATTTCCCTCCCCAGGTGTCCAGACCATCTAAATATAAAAGAGGGTTTTCGTCCCAACCCTCAGTCCGTGTACAATTTACTCCTCTTCAAAACAGACTGTTATGTCTGTGGTTTTTCTATACTCCAGATAGAACTAACTGTTCCGCTAGTCTTTTCCCTCATTCCAGAGTTTTCAAACTAATTTACTAAACTGTCCATTTACAGTTATATAGACCTTGTATTGCAGTGAGAGGTATGTTTTCGTAACTGGACACTCAAATCTCAGGCATAAAGGATTTTTACAGTCATAAAGAATTGAATAATTTTAAATCTAAACTGCTACTGTGCTATTAACCAATTCATCACAAAATTAACACATTCTCATACACATCATACATAGATTATTTTCAGAATTAAAGTACTTATAGAAATAAAAGGAATACTTTATGCTATTCCTTTCAGGTTCATAGTATCTACTTCAAATAAACAGAGCTGATGGTTTCCTCCCAACCATGAGAGAGGCTATTACATCCTCTGCTTCCCCCGTGCTCCTCGTTAGAGTATGATTGCTTAGCAGTTTCTCTAGAGAGAGAGACCTCAAGACCGTCGTTCAGTATCTTCGTCCATTTTCGGTTTTTATCAGAGTTCCACTGGCTCCAACCAGTTCTGGAAACTCTCACCTTTCAGCTATCTTGTTGTATTTTTCCTTTTTCATAGAACCCCTTTTCCTCATTAGGGTTTTCTTTTTATTCCCATAGGAAAGGTAACTGTCAAGTAACTATTTTTAATCTAACCACTCTGGTAACTTGGACACTTAACCATCAGTTTATGGAGATCACTCCATAATTAATCTTTATAAAAAAATAAGAATTAAACTTTTGTTCATAATTTTCTTAATATACTCATTAAGCTAGTTTAAATTAAAAAAGTTAAATGTATCAATTAAAATAACATAACAAATCAAATCTAAGTGTTACATCTCCCCCACTCGAGGTAAACACTGTCCTTGGTGTTTTACTCCATTTCAGTGAATAATTACAGATAGGTCTCTTGAATGAACCTTTCATCTTCCCAACTAGCCTCCTGCGGGTCAAATTGCTTCCACTGCACTTTAACTTGGGTGATGGCTTGCCTTTGGAGGATTATTTCTCTCTGCTCGAGAATAGGCTGAGGTTCTACCAGAAATTCGCCGTCCGATTTGACCTATAACCAACAAATATTGCAATTAGTCAAGGTGTTAATTATCTTCTTACGACTCTTAGCTTTAAATTCAATCCTACCTGAATGTTTTGCCAATGTATTATGTGCTTTGGATCATGCACATATATTTTCAATAGGGACACATGAAACACATTGTGTACCCAAATATGTCCTGGTAAAGCTAGCCGATAGGCCATTGGTCTCACTCTTTCCAAAATTTGGAAAGGTCCATAGAACTGGGGGGCCGACTTAGCGCAAGTAATCCACCTTAAGGTGCTCTTCTTGGGTCTAATTATCACATAAACATGATCACCTACTTCAAATTCCCGGTAGGTCCTCTTCCTATCTGCATACACTTTTTGCCGATCTTGGGCAAATTTTAGATTTTGTCAGATCTTCTTCACTTCTTGTTCCATCTTGGCCAACATTTCAGGTCCAAGCATTAGCTTAGTCTTTGGGCTACTCCAGTTAATGGGTGTTCGACATTGCCTGCCATATAATGCTTTAAAAGGAATCATCCTGAGGGATTATTGGTATCCATTATTGTAATCAAATTCCACAAGGTGTAAATAATCTTCCCACTTCGTAGGTTGCCGCATTACATACATCCGCAACATGTCCTCCAAAATCTGGTTTACTCTTTCCGTTTGACCATCTGTCTGTTGATGGTATGCAGTACTCAATTTAATTTGTGTGCCTAAACCAATGAACAAGGCCTTCCAAAAAGTAGAGGTGAACTTTAAATCTCTATCTGGGATGACTCTTTTTGGTATGCCGTGTAGTATAAACACTTTCGTCATAAAGATATCAACAATCTGTACAATTTTATAATTTGACTGTATTGGAATAAAGTGAGCTGCCTTTCTCAATCGATCGAGTACCACCATTATTGAGTCACCGTGTCACTTTGTTTTTGGTAGGCCTATGATAAAGTATAACGATATAAATTCCCACTTCCATTCCAGCATGAGAATAGGTTGCAACATCCTTGCTGGGTGTTGATGTTCCACCTTGACCTGTTGACATTCCAAACATATAGTCAAATATTCAGCAATATTTTTACGCATTCCTGGCCAAAAGTAGTATTTTCTGATTGTTGTTAACATTTTATGGTAACCAGGGTGTCCAGAATAAGAACTTCGATGATATTCGTTTAAATTCAGTTCCTTCAAACTCATTCGATTAAGAATGCAGATTTTCCCTCGAAATGTCAACAATTGTTAATTGCTGATCTTGTACTCTGTTTGCTTTCCTTTCTCTTTTTCTTGTTGCGTTTGTTGCCATAGAAATTGATATTCTGGATCCTGTTTCGCAACCTCCTTCACTTGTTCTTAGAACTTAAATTCTGCCTTGTTAAAATAGAGTTCATACACATAATGTAGTTTTCTACTTAAAGCATCAACGACCCAATTTTATTTTCCCTTAACATGCTGAATTTCAAAATCAAATTCGCTTAAGAATACATTCCACCTAGCTTGACGAGAATTCAAGTCAGTTTGTTTAAAATAGCTGGTCAAACTAATATGATCAATTTTTAATACAAATATTTTTCCCAATAGGTAGTGCCTCCATACCTTCAATGCATGCACTACTACAGTCAGCTCTAGATCATATACATAATACCGTTGTTCATGATATTTTAGCTTCCTAGACTCGTAAGCCACAAAATTTCAGTCTTGTGTCAATACAACTCCCACTCCTTCTTTGCAAGCACCAGTGAAAATTTAAAATTCCTTATTTGGATCGACGACCTTTAATACAGGGGCTGTAGTCAATAGTTGTTTTAACCGCTCGAAGTTGGTTTGGCACTTGCTGGTCCATTTAAACACTCGTCGTTTTCATTGTAATTAGGTTATAGGAAAATAAATCTTAGAGAAACCCTCAATAAAATGATGATAATAGCGATCCAACCCCATGAAAGATCGTATGTATGCTATGTTCTTAGGTACTCTCCATTCCATGATAGTTCTGATTTTTTCAGGATTTACTGCTATACCCTCAGCATAAATAACATTGCCTAAATATTGAATCTTCTCTTTATAAAAATCACACTTACTGAACTTGGCATAAATTTGATGTGCTCTAAACATTCTTAACACTATATGTAAGTTTTCTTTATCCTCCTCCATAGTTTTTGAGCAGATAAGTATGTCGTCAATAAATATTAAAACAAACTTATCCAAAAATGGATGAAAAATGCCATGCATTAAACTCATGAATTTTTCCGGTGGGTTTGTTAAACCAAATGGTAAAACCACAAATTCATAGTGCCCATATAGGGTATGGAAAGCTGTCTTATATATGTATTCTTCCTTTATCCATATTTTATGGTACCCCGATCTTAGATCTATTTTTGAAAAGACAATTGCCACTTTCACCCAATCGAATAGATCGTCTATCCGTGGAAACAAGTATTTGTTCTTAACAATTAGTTTGTTAAGCTGTCTATAATCCATACACATTCACATAATACCATCTTTCTTCTTCATGAACAGTACTGGTTCCCCCCAAAATGACACACTAGGATAGTGTTGTAGCTCCTACAACACCCTCCAAAAATACATAAAAT
>CM076574.1:1375766024-1375939130 GCA_034641835.2 Pinus albicaulis
ACACCATCGGGTGGCTTCACCAAGGACGAGATCTTCGTGTCAGCCAGCAGTGCCGCCTTCCCTATAGCATCAAGCCCTTCACGGATGAGGTATTATGTGAAGTTGCTCCTATTGATGTTTCTAATGTATTATTAGGACAACCATACTTGTGGAAGCGTCATGCTGTGTATGAGTCTCGACCTCGTGCTGTTATTATTACTTTGGGAAATAAGTTGTACAGGATACCAGAGGTACCACCTCCTACGACTATCTCTTTGGTTACTGCAAAACAATGAAGTAAGCTCATTTCCCAAACCAGGAAATTCGTTTTCCTGATGATCCGCCCCCAGGGCAAGAAGAAGACTGTGGCCACGACCTCCAGACAGGGCTCCTCTGCACAACAGCAACAAATGGATAAGGTTGTGGAGGAGTACGGGGACATATTCACCTCACCCACAGGGGTTCCTCTGCACTGTCAGGTCAAGCACCCGATTGATCTGACCCCCGGTGCGCCGCTACCTAATGGACCGATCTATCGGCGCTCTGTTCTGGAGAATGATGAAATCAAGAAGCAGATTCAGGAGCTGTTGCAGAAAGGTCACATCAGACCAAGTTCATCGCCCTGTGGGAGCCCGATCGTGTTGGTACAGAAGAAGGATGGGACGTGGAGACTCTGTATTGACTATCGGGCGCTGAACAAGATCACTGTCCGGAATAGGTACCCAATCCCACGGATTTATGACCTTCTGGACCAACTCAAAGGTGCAAAATATTTCAGCAAGATCGACCTGAAGTCTGGGTATCACCAGGTACCAATTGAACCCTCCAATGTGTGGAACACTACCTTCAAAGCCAAGGAAGGCCTTTTCGAATGGTTGGTCATGCCTTTCGGGTTGACGAATGCTCCCACAACCTTCATGAGGATGATGGATGACATCTTGCGGCCATTCACCAACTCATTTGTAGTGGTGTACTTGGATGACATTCTGATCTTCAGCCAGACTTGGGAAGAGCACCTTCACCACATCTGACAAGTCCTCCAAACACTGCGGCAACACAAGTTGTGTGCCAATTTGGAGAAGTGCACTTTTGGTATGACCCAGGTTCAATATATGGGATACATTATTGATGAAAGGGGGGTGCATGTGGATCCAGCCAAGATCCAAGTCATTCGGGATTGTCCACCCCCAACCACTACAACAGAGCTTTGAAGCTTTTGGGTCTTGCTAATTTCTACCGGAGGTTCGTGTTGGGATTCTCTCATATCACTTGGCCCTTGAGTCAAGTCACCAAGGGAGGAGCGAGAGAAAAATTCTTTTGGTCGGAACCTCAACATAAGGCATTCATAGAATTGAAAAATCGCCTCTGTTCTGCCCCAGTTCTCACTTTACCAGACTTGCAATAGCCATTTGAGATCGAGACAGATGCCTATGACTATGCTATTAGGGCAGTTCTTACTCAACAGGGACATCCAGTGGCATTTCATAGTGAGACATTGTCGACACAGTTCGCAAGTATCCCACTTATGACAAATATATGTATTCCATTGTGTAATCTTGTCGACAATGGAAGCATTACATTTTGGGGAAGGAAACAATCATCCACACAGACCACCGGCCCGTGCAGTTCATACAGACACAAGGGAAGTTGCAGAATGATCGCCATCAGAAGTGGTCCACATATCTGCAACAGTTTCATTTGAACATCAAAAGTACAAGAAGAATTGCTTCCAATCATGTTGCGGAGCGCATATCAGGCCTAATCGTCGCTCACCACTGTGCTCAACTCTTGTGGGCACGAGACTTCTGATTGGCCGCTTCTCTATGAGAGTGACCCAGAATTCGGCCAAACTTACAAGGCACTCTTGGGAGGTACGCAAGTTCCAAATTTTCACCTCCAAGATGCACTTTTATGTCACATGGGACACCTTTGTGTTCCTTCAAGCAAGCGTGCCAAGATGATATGGGAAGCACACTACAGTCGAGTCGCTGGGCATTTCAGGGTCGAGAAAATAGTAGCAATCCTACTGTTATAGCATCATTTCTCACCTTCATATGATTCATGATTGCTTTGATGGCTTTGGGCACCCATTCCTACAGACTTGGACAAATTCACTTAAAAACAGTGTAAAAATCCCCATACGCGACTATGCCCATACTTTTCCGCGTGTATACGCGAGTCCAGCTGCACTTTTCCGCGTATGCCATTAAAATTATGAAAAAATATATAAAAATTCCCTATTTTCGGGCTGGGTTGATGGTTACTCGGGTAGTTCAACCACCCCAGCACGTGGCCAACTGTTTCCAACTATTGAAACTACTTGGAGGGAGTATAAAAACCCCTCATGTGTATGGCCTAAGGGAGAGAGAGAATTATTGATATTATACTCTGTTGGTATTCCCTATCCAAGTCTGATTCCCCGTGCCTCCTGCACTTTCCCAGTTCATTACAGGAAACCCTTGTTTCCTTGAGATGCTCATCTCTCTATATGTCATCCCGTATGCACCAGTTTGGAAGGAGTCTTAGCGAGGCAAGGGCGGGACGGATCCAGACGACGGTCTGCTCGAAGATCGTGGAAGGATTCAGGTGATCTCTCCACTCGTTACTTTTGTACATGCTATTTATAATACAGAAGTACCATCTTGTCCCCGAAATATACGAGTTAGTGTCTGCTTACATATATGAGAAAATTGTTATTTAAGCATTCATTATGATTTATTTGATGTTTTATATGAATTTCACTAACATTTAGAGTAGATATATGCTGTACAACCAGTGCTTCGTGCTTTTTTCTTCTTGTCTTTCAGGTTAAGAAGGAAGGACGGTTGCTGGGGGTTTGGACCCTGCGGGATCTGCTTCAACCGTAGGACCTACGGGTAACTTCCTCGATTTACTCTATTTAGTTTTTCTGAACATGCATGGTTGTGTGAGCCCTTCTTAAATAGCATGCCCCTGCTCTGTGGAGGTTGTAACCCAACGAACCTCTAGGGTAATTTTCCCCGAAACAGAATTGGCAACTCCGCTGGGGATCACATTCTTGTGACTCCCCTGTTGGGTGGTTTCAACTGTTTGGTAGGTTGTCGACAGTTTTAACTTTCATTTGCAGTCCAGTTTACTTTTTCTCAGTCAGTCTGAAGTCCTGGTTTCTTATCCAGGCTTGTCCTTTTTGTTTTTTTCATCATTTACCTTTGTATACGCGCTTTTTTTTTGCACACAGTCACGTATACACGCAAGTTTGTCTAAAGGTACCCGCGTATACGCGAGTTTCCTTTAGAACAGTCACGTATGCACGCTTGTTGCTAAACTGTGAAGTAGCGTATACCTAGGCAGATTTTGAATTTTTGGGTTTCTGGACTTTTTGGTCCTTTCTGGCTGTGGAGACCTGTTTCTACAGTGTCTTCGTACTCTCTGGATTGTGAAGGAAGTGGTTTCTTGTCTTTTATCTCTTTCGTTTGATTGAAAACTAGTCTTTTTGGCAAAGTGTTGTTTCTAGTGCTGTCACTTCTGGTTTGAGTACCAAGATTGCTTTCTGAACATTCTTGGTTGTTCTGCTTTATCAGAACAGAGAGCTTCTGCTCATTTACTCGCTCCTATCTCTGTGTTGTGCTTCGCATTACGATTTTTGCTCGTTTCTTGATTGGTTTTCTGGAGTTCCATAGGCTAGGTCTTGTTGCAAGTTTTGAAAAGTTTTTCTTGCTTCTTCGAAGTTTTTGTTTGCAACGAATTTGCACTATTCTTCTAAGCTAAGTGTCTGAGTTTTCTTGTCTTCTTTTTCTCTTGTTGATCTTGCTACGAGTTAGCCTTATAAGGTTTGGGAGCATTGTTGAAGTTGGTGCTTGAAATTCAGTCTTGTTTGGTTTGGATTTTGATAGTTGTGCTTGGTCTTTTCGAGCTCTTTCTTTATAAAACTAAAAAGTTCAAAAAACATTTGCTTTGCTTTTTGTTTTTGCATTTCAAAGGCTTAAAAAACATTTTCACTTGTTATTTGCTTTTGTTGTTGCATTTTCATTTTCGTTTGCTATAACTTTTGAAGCTTTTGTGAGGTTTCTTGCTTTTAGTTTTTGGCTTGATTTTGAGGAGGAGTTGTCATTGATTTCTTCTTCTTGTTTTTAAGTGTTTTTGGTGTCCTCATTTTAAGAGTTCTTGATTTCGAGAACTAGCTTTCTGGACAACTAAAAAAGTTAAAACTGAAGGAATTTTTGGGAAATTTCACTCCGCTTTAGGAGATTTTTGCATCTTAGGATTTGCATGCTTGTAGTGATTTGCATTAGGTGAATTTCAGCATTTAGTCAATTTCATAGTTTTTGTGAGTGTGAGTTTGCTATTTGAAAAGAAAAATATAATTTTCAGTCTCGTAGAACCTGTATAGAGATTGATTTTCATCGAAAGACAATAACTGCATTTGCATGTAGTTAGGTTTTTATTAATTTCTTTTGCGTCAAAACACCATAAGTTTCATCTCCGCATCCTTGTGACTTAACATAACAGCCCATTAAAATAAGCGATATAATCTAAAATCAACTAGCAAGTTTTCTAAGTGTCATACACCAACTAGCTAGGTTGTAGGGCCTTGGATTAGGTGAGTGGAGAGTTAACTCTCCAAGGCCGCTCAAACAAAACATAGAAGTTGATTAATTGAGCGAAATCCAACTCCGTTAGGTGGACCGGGAAAGCTCTCCTCTAGAGAGTCAAGCGCGAGGGGAAGTGAAGGCTGAGAAGAGGGATACCCCCTCTCTGATTAGCTGAATCTGACCTCAAGACCGTTCCGCCCGGCTTCTGATACGGATTGGTGCCCATAGTTACCACTCCTAGGTTCCACACAGGTGACTGCGGGGGGGAATACCCGTGGTACCTGAGGCAGACGTCGCATCACTTTCAGCAGTACTTCTGGGGGGTGCCCTTGTGAAGCTTGGGTGCTTGAGCCGGCAAAGGCTGTCGTTAGGAGGTCGGCGTAACTGTTTCTGATACCTTCGCTAGTTGTTCTGGGCCCTAATCATCCCAGATTGCTTTCGGGAGGTCCTATATTTCGCTTTCCTGTATTTTGGTGTCCGATCCTCATCACCCGGAGCGGAAATACTTGGAGGCTGTTTGCTTGACTGTATCTCAGGGATTTTTATTTTAGTGAGTGCTCTTTGCTCCTAGCTTGCCTAGCTTTTCACTTTTTTGAGTCTAATATAAAATCTATAAAAGTGGCTGATCAAGCGCCTCGTCGATCAAGGAGAATCCGGGGGTTATCTCCCGAGAGTCCAGAGCCTTCTTCGAGAAGGTGTAGGAGTGATTTAGTAGGTGGTTACCACCCTGTGGCGTCTGACGCAGTGGAGAGAGATCCTCCACAAAGGTCTGAAGGTTTCATAGCTGATTCAGGTGTCGGTCCCGAGAGGAGCGTTCCGCTCACCTCGCGAGTTTTGTTTCCTCAGGAAGAATATTTTCAAATCGAAGACGTACCTGAGCCTCCTACGACAGGTCCATCTCCTCTTCCTCCTGATTACCCGTTCGTTGTTCAATACATCGGACCTGAGTCGGAGAGACCGGAAGATCTTCCGTATCATTCTTATCTTTCGATGGCCACGACTGGGAACGCAGCTTCTGCTGTGAGTGCTGCAGGCATTCAGACTCCTGCTTCTGTTGAAGCAGGGGGCACTATTGCTTCATCTTCGATTTCTTCTAGTGATGCTGTGTTTGGCTCTGGTTTCACCCAGACACATGCTTCTCATTCTAGTCCCTTTTGTTCAGGGATGCCCTCTAGTGGGAATCCCTCTTTTTCCTTTTCCGCTGCTTCAGCTGGATCTACGCCCATGTCTAACGTGGCTAGTGGATTAGCTTCGTTTCAAGGGTTCCCCTTTGGAACTGGACACATTCCTAGTTTGAATCCTTCTTTAGGGTCCTTTCCGTTTACTTCTCAGACCTAGAGTTTCAACCCTTGGTCTGGGGTGCAAAGTTCGACTACTTTTACAGGATGGAATCCTGTGTTTACTACAGCGGGGGCAGGGAATCAGTTTTACGCAGGTCATCAAGGGAATGCTTCTTGCCCTTCATCGAGTGCTTATCAGACCTTTTCTCCTCTATCTAATGCCTAGAACCCCCGTCAGGGGCTTTCCTCTTCATTTAATACTTCAGCGGGGGGAGCTGGTCTGGGCTTTGGTAACTCGGCGTGCGGAGGAGGTTCTTCTCCTTTTTCTACGAGTCCTTTTTGGCAACCTGGTGCCTCATCAAATCCAGGCTATTCTTTTTAGAATGTTGGGAATCCATCCCATCAAGGATGGAATCCTCAGGCTCCGCCTCGCTTACCTTTTCTGGCAACGTTAAACTTACCAGATCTGTCGAAGTTGACTAATGATCTGATTCGTTATAGTCCGAGGTGGCCTCCGGTCCCGACCAAACTTCCTTCAGACATTCCAAAGTTTGAAGGTAAGAATGGAGAGGATCCGGCTGACCACATTACCACTTTCCACTTATGGTGTTCTTCGAACTCCCTGATCGATGATTCGATTAGGTTGAGATTATTTCAACGCACCCTAACTGGAAACGCTGCCAAATGGTATATCGAGCTCACTGGGGGCAGTTTTGCTACATTTGGAGAACTGGTTGTCACATTTCTAAACCATTTTCAGTTGCCTGTCAGATATGAGGCTGGGACCGAACTCCTGGCTAATTTTAAGCAGGATGAGGCAACTCACATTTCTGATCACATTTAGGAATGGAGGAGAAGGAAGAGGCTTATCAAAGCTCATATTCCAGGAGAATTCCTTCTCGAATGGTTTCTCAAATCCCTGCAGTCAGATATTTCAAAAGATGTATCCCTATCGGGGGTATTTTCTGAGGAGCAGGCCATTTTTAGGGCCCAGCAGCTGGAACTGATCTATTCTCAGTCTGGGGTCCTTTATAAATATTTGCCCAATGCTCCTCGCTCCAAATTAGATTTATCAAAAACTAACGGTTCGCAAGGTGATAGGAACACATGGAATCGGTCGTGGTGCGTGCGATGGCTGCTTTCTCAGCTGACGTTGTCTTTTACAATCACCTTCATTACGGACAAGAGGCGTGCACAACGAGTTCATCACCTTCCAGTCTTGTCATAAACAAATGTTAAACCGATCCCAAAGGGAAATCATGATCCGATGGAAGAAGAAGGGAATAAATATAGCACAGAAGAAGGGTGCAGAAGCCAGGGAAGAGCCAATGCAAATAAAACCAACGAAGCATACATTGGTGAGACCGAGGAGAAACTAGAGTGAATTTTTGGCTGTATACCTCTGTCAATTGGAACCATCTCACACACCTTTGCCTAAAATTAGGGATGCTCGACGCTTGTTGGCGCGGCTTGAGGTTCTTCTAGTTCCCGAGCACGTAATTACTCGCCCTTTTCCCCAAGGGCAGCAATTAGTTGTTGGTGCGAACCAAAATCCTGGGGCTTCCTCTGGGGGCACCCAGGAAGGGGAAATTCCATCGAACATTTTCATGATGAGTGCTCACGTGGATATCGCTACGAGATCCCGTGATTATGGCGGAGAAGAGTCTTCAAAAGCTAAGGATATTCCTGATGCTACTGAGCCGCTTCACATTACCAAGCCGACTGTTGAGTCTATGCCTCGGATGCCCAAAGCATCTTCTAAGCGATCGACGATTAATCCAAATGCTAGGGCTGCCCAGAACTACTCAATTGTGGAAGATCTGGCGCAGAGTCCTTGTGCTATGTCGGCTTTAGAGGTACTCCAGTCTTGTCCAGCTCAGCGCAGTGCTTTGCTCACTGCCATTGGGGCTATTGATCCAAAAAATTCTCTTCTGATTACTTTTGATATGAATAATTTTAAGAAGAGACTTCCTCATCACATGGATTTTCATATTAAATCGTCGTATCGGAAGTGCAATATCTTTCGAACGGTTGTTGATGAGGGTGCTTCCACATGCGTGATGTCTCTCGCATGTTGGAAGACACTTGGATCTCCCAAAGCTGTTCCATCTAGCACTGTTCTTACTGCATTCGATGGTCATTCTCACAGACCCCATGGTATTGTCCCGGCTTTGCCCATCTGTGTTGGGGGAAAAACCGTTAACATAGAGGTTGAGGTAGTGGATGCAACCTTGGACTACAACCTTCTGTTGGGGAGGAATTGGATTTATGAGATGGATGCCATTGCATCCTCATTATTTCGAATTGTATGTTTCCCCCACGAAGGGAGGATTGTCACAGTGGATCAACTGGACTGTCCTCAGATAGACCCGAATGCGTCTTCTGACTCATCTGTTCCTAAGTTGGATAATACTAAGGCGCTTGTTGAGAATCTAGGAGTTGGAATGTATTCTTCCTTGATGGGTACTTTCGATCTTCCTCCTCCTACGGTGCATATTAATGCTATTTCATCCTCCAAGGCTCCCCTTCGAAGAGAGTTCTTCAGAACTCATTATTTTTCGGACCCTTGGACCTTACCTTCCCCTACTGCCACATTAGTGGAAGGTCAAGTGGGTGGAATGGAATTTCTGATTTCTGTAGCTGAGATTGCATATCAGTCTATTATTGACACTGCAGAATCCATCCCAGCTCCTCTTTCACCGGAAGAGTTGGATGGTGATGTGGCTCCGGCTTGGACGCTTAGTTCTTCTTCGGCCTAGGATTGCCTTGATACCACTCTTCCATTTGAAGAGGCCATCCTGGAAGCCATGACTGGTATAGATAGACCGTGGGATGACTTGCATCATCAGTCTTACTTCCTACCTGACTTGAACGAAGTTGAAACTAGTTTTCCAAGTCCTCAGTCTCCTGGTCCTATTCACCCAGTTTTGAACCCTTTGGCACCAACACAGGTATATGCTGAAGGGAACATGGTTGTGATCTCTCCTACTATCCCGGTGAACATTTCCAGGGATCCCAATATTATCGAGAATGTCTTCATTGGAGCTGAATCTTCCCGTGAAGAGGTTCAAATTTACATCGAGCTCTTTAAAGAGTATAGGGATGTATTCGCTTGGTCTTACGAGGAAATGCCTGGCATAGACCCATCTATTGTCCAGCATGAGATCAAGACGTATGAAAACGCTAAGCCGGTCAGGCAAAAACTTTGTCCGGTCAATCCTAGGAAGGTAGCAGCTATCAAAGCTGAAGTTGAGAAGCTGCTTAAGGCGGGATTCATTTTCCCTGTTCCTCTGACTGAATGGGTTTCAAAACCTGTTCCCGTAGATAAAAAGCAAGGAACGATTCGAGTGTGCATCGATTTCAGAGACCTAAATAAAGCGTGTCCTAAAGATAATTACCCCACACCATTTATCGATCAGAGCATTGACGAGTGTGCCGGTAATGAGATTTTCTCCTTCATGGACGGTTTCTCCGGATATAATCAAATTACTATCCATCCTGAAGATCAACATAAGACCGCCTTTATTTGTCCCTGGGGTACGTTTGCATATAAGAAGATGCCTTTTGGTCTTAAAAATGCTGGGGATACCTTTCAGCGGGCCATGTCTTACGCCTTCCATGACATCAAGAAGATTATCGAGGCATACTTAGATGATCTAGCTGCTCATTCTCGAAAGAGGATGGATCATCCTGGTCACCTCTGGAAAATATTTGAAAGATGTCATTTTTATAAAATTCGATTGAATCCGAACAAGTGCGTTTTCGCGGTTACATCCGGTCGGCTATTGGGATTCATTGTGTCTAGGGAAGGGATAAGTGTAGATCCCTTCAAGGTTGAGCAGCATCTTGATTGCTTCCCAGTCTTCCATCGTCGACTTCAAAGTCTTGAGGGAAGTCTAATTTTCTTCGGAGATTTATGAAGTGATTATGTGAAGAGTACAAAGGAGTATATGAGGCTCTTGAAGAAAGAGTCCCTTTTTCTTGGGGCATTCGCTCACGCCTTTATTAGATGCTTTGAAAAAGGCATTGACACTCGCTCACCCTCTTAGTCCACTTAATTATAGCGAGATTTTAATTCCTGTCAAACGACAACAGAATCTACCATTGGTATGGTTCTAGTTCAGGAGGATGATTCTCTTGCAGAGCATGTTATTTACTATCTTAACAGGGGTGTAAGATGATGAGACCACGAACCCTTCAACACGATGAAAAAATTAGCTTTGTGACGAGTTCATCTCATGCTGTGCAGCGACTCCGGCATTACATTATTCTTCGCAAAACTTATGTTTTGGCAGCTGCCAATCCATTTCAGTTTGTCCTCAGTAGGCGAGTCATTGGGGGCAAATATAATAGATGGATTGTGATTTTACAGGAATTTGATCTTGAGTTCATGTCTGCCAAATCCAAGAAATCATTAGTTTTTGCGGAATTGATCTCCAATTTTCCCTGTGAAGATGAGATGATCTATGATGAGTCCTTTCTAGACGAACACTTGTTTCTTATCTCTTCACAGGATCCTTGGTATGGGGATATCATTGTGTATCTCCAGACTGTGAAGTTTCCCTCTACTTTTTCGAAAGATGAGCGTCGTAAGTTGCATCACTTGGCCAAGAATTATTTGATTATTGGTGATGCTTTATACCATCGAGGGGTTGATTCAATCCTAAGACGCTGCTTAACTCTCGAAGAAGCTGAGGCTGTGCTGAATGATTCTCACAGTGGAGCTTGTGGGGGTCATTTATCTGGGCTTGCTACAACCCAAAATATTTTGCGTGCTGGATACTTTTGGCCCTCGATTTTCAAAGATTGTATTGAATCGGTCAAAAAGTGTCATCCGTGTCAGGTCTATACTCGAAAAATGCGCGCTCATCCAGCTCCGCTTTTTCCAGTCATTACTGTCGGTCCCTTTACAAAGTGGGGTATTGATTATACTACTTGTAACCCGCCTTCGGCTAAAGGTCACAAGTACATTATTGTAGCATTAGACTACTTTACGAAGTGGGTCGAGGCTATGCCTACTTTTTGGAATGATGGTGAGACTGCAGCTCTTTTTCTTTTCAACCAGGTTATTGCTCGTTTTTGTATTCCTAGAGAGATTGTCACTGATCATGGCAGTCATTTTCAGAATAGTATGATGGGTGAGTTGGCTCTCAAATTGGGTTTCCGGCAGGAGCATTCATCTCCATATTATCCTCAAGCCAATGGGCAAGTGGAAGCCGTGAATAAATCCTTGAAGACAATTCTTCAAAGGACAATTGATAAACATAGATCCAACTGGCATATTATGCTATATCTTGCACTTTGGGCATACAGGACGTCAGTGAAAACTGCAACTGGCTTTACTCCGTTTCAGCTAGTGCACGGGGTGGAATCTGTATTTCCTATTGAATGCGAGATTCCTTCTCTTAAATTAGTTGTTGAACTTCTTCTTGACACTTCTAGTCTGGCAGAACGGCTTCTTCATCTGGAACATCTCGATGAGTAGCGTCGGGATGCCGCCATGATGAATGAAGCGCATAAAAACCGAGTAAAAGTTCAGTACGATAAGGCGGTCAAACCCAGGGTTTTTTCGGAAGGTGACCTTGTTTTGGTCTATGCCCAAGAAAAAGATGCCCTGGGGGCAGGAAAGTTTAAGTCTATGTGGTATGGCCCCTATATCGTTAAAAAATTCCTTAAGAAAGGAGCATATACCTTGGTTGATTTCGAAGGGAACGAGTTGCCGGAGCCCCGAAATGGGCTCTATTTGAAGAAGTATTATGCCTAAACTTCGGCCTGGCATGTTGCTTTTTGTATATAATAGTTTTTGCTTTGTACATATCTGGTTGATTTTCGATTTTTGATGAGTTGGTGATGTTTTTGATTTGCTTTGGCAGGTTATGTTGGATGTCATGAGTCATTTTGGTTTCGCCGATGGTGCTAGTAGACACACCCGGAACTTAGCTTCCGCGGCTTGGGTGCTTCATTATCCATCCGGTCAGCTGTTAGTATCAAGAGGGGTCTGCATTGGTCCTGCTTCCAATAATATAGCAGAATACACTGCAGTTGTTCATCTACTCTTGGAGGCAATATCTTTGGGTGTTGATTCGTTGGTAGTTTTCTTGGACTCTCAGCTGGTGGTGTCGCAGTTGAACAACACTTATCGGGTACGAGATCCATTTTTATTACGATTGTTCTTGAGGGTACGTTTGTTACAAAGGTCTTTTCAATTTTTAACTTTCATTCATATTCCTCGAGCTGACAATTGGTTTGCTGACTCATTAGCTAATCAAGCATTGGATTGGCATATTAATCATTCCATACAATAAAATTTTTAATCATCAAAAACATCACACATTTGATACATTTATCACATCACATCAAATATCGCTGTATATATATCATCGGAGTGTTCAAAAACTTTACAAAATTTGGATCCATAATGTCGTACAAAACTTGGGCTTATGCCCCCATCATGTTCAGTCTCAAAAAAGAATATACAGTCATCTAATACATAATATATGTCTACTCCTGAGGTCCCTGCCCATAAGTCGTGTTCCTATAGAACGTGACCGCGATGGCAACTCGGCGGAATAATCGTACCCAGTCTCGGGGCACTCCTACCACCCGTCTCTAGATGGCTTCTGGCAGGTCCTCCACGGCAGCCATAGGTATTTGGCAGGTTAGTCCCTCCAAGTTCCTTTGCACGGCCTGGAGTGTCCTTTCTGAATCCACTGTCTCTTCCTCGCCCCTGCGACGCTTGTGGCGCGGGAGACCCTCAGGACGAACTGGTCCAACATCTGAATCATGATCATTTTGAATTGTCAGTCATTATGAATCCAATCAAAAACATGTTTGTTTTTCATTTTTTCATACATATTTGAAAAAATCCAAAAAAAATTATATAAGTCAATTTTTTTTTTGCAAACTTACCGACTGTACCCCATGCTGTGCCTGGTGGAAGAACTAGATCTGGATCTCCACGGAAGTCCATCCCAGCATAGGGATAGTCGTCCACTGTGATGATTTGTTCTCCCCACCAGTGGAAGAACTCATCATCCCATGTGGTCCGAGGTACCTCACTACCCCCCAATCTCTTCATCATGTCTGCCCAACGGGCAATTCTTGGGTCCCGCGGGCTACTGATGGTAGAGATGACTCTGGGTCTCAATGCTGGAATCTTCTCAAAGAAGAATGTTGTCAAAATTGTACCGTAGCCAAAATGTTTAGTCTTTACTTGGCGAATTGAGGTCAACTGTTGTTTCATGTTCAGTAAAAGGGCTGTGCACCAATCGTACACATGAGTCAAACATTCTACTGCTATGCTCATTTTCCTCCTGGACGCCTGATGTAGAGAGGCGGATCCTGCCACTCCGCTGATGGTGAAAAGGAGGATTTTCATGTGCAAATCCCTCACATCTTTAATTGCAATCTGCGTTCCAACCTTTTTGGAACCCGGTACATAATACACGTGGACATAGTCTTCCACGGTTAACCCTCCCAGGGGCTTCCCGTGCAAGTCTACTGGTTCTCCCCTCCGAGAGAGTCCAGTAATGAAATATATGTCTTCCACTTCAATGCGTACTGGAATCTGATCAATAATGAAGCAATCCTGATCTGGTTCCCAGTAATTCACGAGCATTTCTAGCAACCGAACATTGCTTTTCATATTTGGCATTTTGAAGAATTTGAACAATCCGCAATTCCGAAGGATATTTTGTGCTGCTCGATCTTGCATGACCTCTTGATCAATTGCGCTATGCTCACGTTCTCTCCATGAGATTGTCATCCTGTCAAATTTCATTAAATCATGCATTAGCCACGCATTTTAAGTTTCGGACCTGCGCATACGCGACTTTTTCTTTGCACAGTCGCGTGTATACGCAACTTGCCTATTATGAACCCGCGTATGCGCAAGTCCGCATTTTTTAGCAAGGGTTTTAATGGTAAAATTCACTAAATTTTAAATTCTAAACGGACAAAATGATTCGCAAGGATGATTGAGGAGCCTACCTGAAAATTCAGTGCGATTCGACGGTCGGTTGTTCCTGATTTGACGAAAGAAGTTTTTTTCTCCAGAGCACTTTTTCCAAATCAGTAATGCAATAATGAACCAAATATGAGGTAATTTGTCTATTTATGACTAAAAAGTTGAAAATTTTCGCAAAAATTTGTTATGCTCATTTTTTCGATCTATCTTAAGCTGCATAAGCCGGATGCTTGGAAGTGCCCAGTTTGGTATGTTTTCAGGTACATTTTGACGATTTTGAGATTTTTCCCGGTTTTTGATCCATGATTACCGACTCGTCACGGCAGGTATATGATCTTCACTGGCATATAGGTTAGGGAAATCACTTTCCGTTGCATCTTGCATTCTAGCCTCCATACTGATCACTTTCCATAGGGTCGATCCCATCGGGTCATGAGTATTACACCCATTTCACTCGCCGATTATTTAATCATGACTTGATGGTAGAGCCTTCCTTTACATGGGCTTCCTAGTTAGTTCCTCGCTATCACTTGTTGCCCATGCTGCGTTTTATGTAGGCTCGGGAGTCCTCTTTAGTCCCGCCAGGTCTTATGTGTTGAAGCTTCATTCTTCTTCTTCTTCACTATCATTTTTTCTGGCTATTACCCTAGAGGCTCCCTAGTGTCGTTAAGTTGTATTACTGCATTGAATATTGGCTACTTGTTTATCCTGGCCTTTAGCCGGCTTCATTTGGACTCGATGTTTAAGCCAACTTTTGACCTTGACTCTCTGTACAATTTAACCATTGCATGCACTTAGCTATCACGACTTGACACCTTTTACCCATGGATGGAACGTTCCTTTGAGTATCACTTGCCAGTTTTCGCCACCTTGCATTGAGCATAGGATTGTTCCAATCCCAAGAACTAGTGCATCTGATTTTTTGATACTCGTTCTATCCATTGTACTATAGCATTCTTTTATTCTTTTTCAGGCTTATTATATGAAAAAGACAAAAAAATCAAATATAACAAAAAGAGCGGGAACGGGATGTATCTTCGTTATTTTGATGGCAGTACAGAGTCAGTTTGTCGCCCTTGAACAAAGCACATATACTTATATATATTTCCTTCATTTGGGATGGTTATAGTTTGACCTAGGTTCGGCCTTTACCATGTTTCACTTGTCAGTTCTCCCCCGGTTGGTTACCTCTTCCAATCATATGGAGAGTTTGTTTTGCCTCCTGCAAGACAGACTTATACAGTGTCACTTTTTACTGCCATGGTCATCACAGAGTCGTGCTTTTGTTCAAGGGAAGTCCAGCCTGAGTCGGCCATTCTGCGGTGTCTCTTGACTCATTATTTAGTCGGCCTTCCCGGTCTTGTCAGTATCATGTTCTATCACATCAGATGTTTTGATCTTCTGCTCGTGCTGGTTTGAGAAGGTCCCCATTGACTTCTTGCCGGCGGGTTTGTCTCTTATCGACTACGACACATTGCTCTGAGAGCAAACCTAGAGCCGCACCCTGGCCCTATTTCCATCATTGATAGGTGACCTTGTGCTTAGCATTTGATCATCATTATGGGTCTTTGACTGAGTGGTTTCCCCTGTGTTCGACGTCAGCACACATTATCACACTTGGGATTCGTGCAGTACCTTGATTTCTATCTGACCCTATCGGTGGATTTCTCGCCTCTGTGTCAGCTTTCATTATTGGTTGGTTCAGAGGGTTTCTTCCGTGTGCTAGCTTCATCTTGTGCATGTCGGAAACGTACTTCGGTTTTGGTTCCGTCACTCTACTTCATCCGATTCCTTCCAAATCTTGTTTCTTGATTTTCCTTATTTGGACTTGATAATAGGACTTATGTCTGTCCCTTCAACAGATCTTTCCAATGACTCGACTCATGCTCACGGGAATAGAATTCTGGGAATCTTTGTCGATGCCTTGGGGTTTATTTTTTTGATCATCAGTGGTAGACTCTTCGCTATCGACAGTGGGGATTCATCATTGCCTCCTGATTGGTAGATTATTTCAAGTGTTCGACTTCAACTCATTCATTCGCACTTGTTTGATTGTACTGGGGCACCTTGACACTCATTATCATTATTGGTGGGTTGTCTCACGTTGGTTAACGGTATACATCATTGATCGGTAATCCAACGATTTCTCACATGGTTGACTTCAGCTCATTTATTCCCATTGTGTAGAATTGTGCCATAGTGATCGGTGAAGACCTCGGTTTGAATCAGCATTCTTCGGTTCACTTTTGACAGTCCATTCAGTTTTTCCCAGTGACACCGTCCACCCTTATATGTTGCAGTTCAGTACAGCAGCATCTTATATGTTGGCTCCCGAGTTGCGTGATTGTACCGTTTGTTCCACCTTTTATGATTCGATACTTGGAGATTCAGTTACTTATTTGATCAGACATCTAGTTGCACCATCTTTGATCATCTTTCTATATGTGATACTTGGACATTGATTCAGACTTACACTTCCGGGCCATGCTCAGATGATCCATTATGTACTTTCAGTTTAGTTATACTTGTATACATGTTGGATCTATTCGGTACTTTATATATGATGTATTTTTGACTGAGCATGGGTATGCCCGCCTCAGCATGAGTTGACTCTCTGTTTTCTTTCATTGGTTTTTGGCAGGCTGAAATCTGGTGAAGTCCTCTCTTGTCCTTGCGAAGTTCTTTTCCACATGTGCATATGTCTATTGCAAACCATCATGTACCACACTCGAGCCTCATATATTAGGGCATCTTTGTTATAGCATCATTTCTCACCTTCATATGATTCATGATTTCTTTTATGACTTTGTTTCCATTCCTACTGAACTTGGACAGATTACTTAAGCAGTGTAAAAATCCCCATCGCGACTATGCACGTGCACCACAGCGTCTTATCTGCAGTCAGTGCACGCCCACGTATGCCATTAAATGATTAAAAATATATAAAAATTCTGGCCACGGGCTGGGGTTGATGGTTACTCGAGTGGTTACACCACCGAAACACGTGTTTAATCATTTAGCTTGTTGAAACTACTTGGAGGGAGTATAAAAGCCCCTCATGTGTATGGCCTAAGGGAGAGAGAGAATTTATTGATATTATACTCTGTTGGTATTCCCTATCCAAGTCTGATTCCCCGTGCCTCCTGCACTTTCCCAGTTCATTACAGGAAACCCTTGTTTCCTTGAGATGCTCATATCCCTATATGTCATCTCGTATGCACCAGTTTGGAAGGAGTCTTAGCGAGGCAAGGGCAGGACGGATCCGGACGACGGTCTGCTCGAAGATCGTGGAAGGATTCAGGTGATCTCTCCAAACATTACTTTTGTACATGCTATTTATAATACAGAAGTACCATCTTGTTCCCGAAATATACGTGTTAGTGTCTACTTACATATATGAGAATATTGTTATTTAAGCATTCATTATGATTTATCTTATGTTTTTTATGAATTTCACTAACATTTAGAGTAGATATATGATGTACAACCAGTTCTTCGTGATTGTTTCTTCTTGTCTTCCAGGTTAAGAAGGAAGGACGGTTGCTGGGGGTTTGGACCACGTGGGATCTGCTTCAAACGTAGGACCTACGGGTAACTTCCTCAATCTACTCTATTTAGTTTTTCTGAACATGCATGGTTGTGCGAGTCATTAACCGTAACGTGCCTGCTCTTTGTGGAGGTTCGCAGCAATGAACCTCTAGGGCAGTGTGCAAACAGGATACTACGACGGTTTCTCTCCCCAGGCTTCCTAAGGGCACTCTTGCGCAGTCAGATCAGTGCAAGGGGTGTACTTTAGGGAAGTATGTGAAAGCCACCTTTCACGAGAAGGATAGTCGCGCCACGATGATCCTTGAGAGAGTTCACACAGACGTGTGTGGTCCTTTCTCAGTTGCTTCGACAGCAAAGCACAAGTACTACGTGATCTTTGTTGATGATTTCTCTTGAAATTGCTGGATCTTCTTCATGCATAAGAAGAGCGATACATTCGCGAAGTTCTGTGAGTTTAATTCACTGGTCAAGAAGGAGTCGGGGAAGAAAAGGAGTCGGGGGAAGAAGGTGATTGCTCTGAGGCGACAATGGTGGTGAATTCCTCTAAATTGAATTCAAAAGAGGAGTTAAGGCGAAGGGATTCGGAGAGGAGCTCCTTACGCACCCCCATAACCCCGGCGAGAGCCCGGGGTTGCGAAGCGGAAGAAACGAACGATCGTGGGTGCTGCACGGGCGATGTTGCATGATCAGGGCCTACCCCTTCACTTGTGGTGGTATGTCTGTGAGTGTATGTGCGAACCGTTTTCTACAGATACTTGCGCAGGTACAGGAGCGTTTTTCGCAGAGGCTGATGTTCTCATCCACGAGAATTTTTGACTCTAATCTACATACCATATGATGAAGGATGCCAGAGAAGAAGGCTGGATCCGAAAAGATGATGGAGCTTAGTGAAATGAAGTCGCCTTCACTAAGTGGGCCCGCAGGCTATTTTTGGCGCAAAGTCTATTTTTAGACATATGGAGCATGGTCTAGGAGTTGCAGTATGCTATTCTTGGATGATTGGTCGAGTTGGTAAAAATATATGGACCTCTATTTTTAGACATATAGGTCGAAGTCTATTTTTAGACTGCCTATCTAAAAATAGGTCAGTCAAATATTATTAGCCCTTAATAATATTTGGACTATAAACTTCATTTTATTCTCTTACAACACTTCAGTTGGAGCTACGGATGTGGCCCATGAATCTGAAAAAAGGAATTACGCTATTCCTAGGGGTTTGGTGAGCTCATGCATGGTTGAATTCAGTTAGAACTCAAGTGGCAGAGTTTGGTGGAGTTGATGAGACAATTGGTGGAGTTGTGTTCGGTTTAACTTAGTTGAACTAGTTGTATTTAGTTTAACTAGCTAATACACTAGTGATGAGTTGAGTGAATTAAATATTATTTAATTCACTAATTATTAACTCATTATTCAACTCAAGAACACATCAGTTTACTACAGTGCATGGACAGTTCATTGAAGACCAGTGGAAGAGGTAGATGAAAGAGTGAGTTTGCTATTAGTTGCGACATGAGTTGTGCATGAGTTTTGCACAAGCATTGGAGGAGATAGCCCATGAGGATTGCGCAGTTGAAGCCAAGGATATTTGAACTTGGATCTCTCATTGAACCAACTTGGATTGCGCAGTAGAGGGAGGCAATTAGTGGATGAGTTTTGAACCTGTGACTTGTTCAAAACTGAGCTAGTTTGTGTGTAACTTTTGGAGACAGTACTGAGTACTTGTGAGGAGTATTGTACTGAGATTGTTACATGTTCTCTTCTATTATAATATAAAAAATAGCTGGGTGTTTTCAGCTATAAGCTTTCCCCATTACATATTGTGTTTATGTGCGCATGCGACTGTTTCTATTTCCGCAAATTGTTGATCAATTGTAGAAGAGGTTATGTGTTATGCATGAATTTGAATTAGTGTGTGACCAGGATAATCTCAGTGGATAAATCTTCATTATTCAGCAAATTTCTATAGGCTTGGCACCCGATTGCGGGGCCTTTGGGTGCATGGAGAAATATATGACCGAGGGTTAAAAAGGAGGGGCTAATCGCAATTAGGCAACGCGATAAGCACTTGGTTCTAGCACCAGGGCGTATGGAAGGGAGGGCTAACGACTCATCCCAAGGGGGCTTAAGTCCATAATATGAAAATGTTTTTTTAGGCATTTTTCAATGATTTTCAAAGGAGTTGGTGGGTTTCGATAAGGCTAAGAAAGGATCTTAAAACCTTATCAAAGGGATTTTGATGAAGGGGAAAGGGGAAAAACATGAAAATGAGGGTTTTTATGGAAAAAGAAAGCAAAGATGAGGTCAGTTTTTTAAGAAGGGAGAAAGAGGAAAATGGTGCTTGCAGCAGTTTTTCTTCATGTAATGACAGCATAATTTTTGAGTTGAAAAGGGGAAAAGCAGTGACGATTATCCAAAGGATAGGATATTATCAAAAGACTTTAAGCATCAACAATTTTAGCAATGAAATTTTTTCTTGAAGGCTATCCAACATCATTTATCCACCACCTGATATGATAGAATTTATGGGTGGCTAACAGTGATCATGCCTCCTTGGCATTTGGGCCTCCACAACACTACCACTGTCCTCTAACATTGTAAACTCTTCCTTTATAAAACCCTGGAGTGTAAATGGAAAGGAGATGAAGGGATGGTAAGAAATGGTAGTTTTGGAAATTGAATGGGATGAGTGAGTGAGGGTCTATGTGTATGAGAATGAATGAGAGGCTAAAAAACTCAATGGAAACCCTCTAGCTGTGTAATTTCCCTATCTATCTCTAACACTCTGTTTAGGAAGATGAAATGAGGTTCAAATAGTGATTTCAAGCTTGACATTTAGGGTTTCTCTTAGGGTTTGATTTCATTCATTAAGAAAACACCAAAATTGCTTGAAGATAGGTTGATGACATGTACTTACCTCTTCCCAGTGCTTTAGAAGACTTTGGAGGAAACTTGAAAGGGTTTTGAAGTGGTTTAGGGCTCAGAAACCCTTCCTGGCCAAGGGCGCAACGCCAAAATAAATTTGCAATGGGTCTGTCAGGAAAGAGTGCAGCGCCTCCCCCAGCACGCAGTGCCACCTTCCAGGCACGCAACGCCTTCAAAAATTTCATGGGAGAAAAGTGCCAAGGTCGCAGCGCCTTCTTCTTGGTGCACAATGCCTGTCTGAGCACGCAATGCAAAAATACTTTGCTTTTGCTTGAAAACTCGAAATTTCTTCTCTCCTAAGTGCTCTTGGTCTTTTGAAAGGTGATAATGAATCTCTTGAAGTGTTAGATGGGATTTATAAGCAAATGGAAATTTCATTTATCTTTATCAACCCACTTTCTAATGTTTTAAATTCATTTTGTCTTTCTCACTGATATTCTTTACACATTTGCTTGCAGGTTTGCTTAAGTCATAAAGTTGACTTTTCTTATGCTCCTTGAGGCTTGAAATGCTCATTTGACACTTTGGGATTCAAACATACAATAGCATCTTCAAAATCCTCTTTTTCTTCCACCATGGAGTTCAACTCATGCTTTTTACCTTCTCTGACCTCTTTCTTCAAAACCCTAGGTGTCTAGAGTGCTTTGCATCAATCATCAGTGTTGTCTTCTAAGTTCTCTATATCCCTTTCAAGTTCATTCACTTTTTTCCAGTTTACCTCACCTTTTTCCGTATTCCATCAACCTTTTTCACAAAATTTCTTCATGTTTGGCTTTGTGTGTCTCCTCTAGGTCATTTATGCAAGTGGTCGTTGTTTTAGCACTCAACTGGACCATCGAGTATATAAACCCTAATTCTTCATAGAACCAAGCTGTGTCCCCTTCCATTGTTGGAAGTTGTCTTCATTTAGGAGTAGATAGCCTACCTCATCAACACCTTCTGCTAACAAATCCTTCAACACTCTTGCAGAAGTGCTAAACTCTTTGCATTTACCTTACTTGCAGACTTTGAACTAATGAGCTAATCTTCTTTGGAAATATTTTAGGTCCTTCTTGAATAACCATGTCTTGACATTCTATTACATCTGAGCTAGATTCTAGAAAAGGAAAAGCAGTGGTTGAAACATCCAATTATGACCTCAAAACATGTGAAACCCTAAAGACCTAGTGGGAGGGTCCTTTCACATGATTGCTGACTGAAATTTAACTTGGAGGCTTCTTAAGTGAAAAACAGAGTATTGTCAAAAGTGTTGTATTAAAGATCCAAAATCCAATGTACTTGATTTATCTAAAGAGCCTATAGAGATAGTTTTGATACCATCAATGCTTGACGAACCTGGGGAACATGGAAGATGAGTTAGCTATAGGAAAACCCTATAGGGAAGGTGAAGTTCAGTGTCAAGGGGAAAATAGGGCAATGAGGTTATAGGCATGAAAGGAGGATGAAAATGAAAGGTATAAGCCTATAAGGAATTTTGTAGGAGCAACAGGGTGACCATGAAATGGTAAACTGAGGAATAGTGAAAAATTTTTTATAAGGATAATGAAGGCAGTGAGATTTATGAAACTCACAATATTCAAGGAATGTTGTTTTCAGAAATCTAGAACCAATCTATAGTCATCTAAAGATAGTGAAAAATATTGATGACTAACACAGCCCATACTTCTACGTGAAGGAACCTGAATCTGAGAACTCTAATACACTAACAGTAGCTCTAGAAAAACTGATGAACATGGTTGATACTGAATGAGGACTGAAGATACATCTCCAGCGGAAACAAATATATATGATGTACAAATATACATATATATATTACCAAAACATGGATCTGAAAGATCACCAATTGATCTCAACTCTGAAGTCCTAGATCTAAATCTAGGAGACTTACAATGATGCTTTGATGCAACTATGACTGAATGACTGATGTCTACCAGAGCTGCACAATCAATTGAAGGTGAACCAAATTAGATCTTCCAAGTAACTCTTTGAGTCGTGGCCTTAAAACACTTAGCCTGCTACTCTTGGGCTCTGAGCCACGGCTCAGCTTCAGAACAACCCGATCTGACCTTAGGGCTTTGGCCACACCCTTAAATTATTGTGCTAACAGCTTTGGCACCTTAGTCGTGGGCACAACACATCCTGCCTATGGCTCTACTTCAGAAGGACTGATACCAGGGCCTTACCTTCCCGCAAATCTGCTTCAATAGAACCATGTCTGGAATGTGCACCAGGCACTCACCCTGATCCACTGTGTGCCACCACGCGAGCTCCTTTCGACGTACCTGTGCAAGCCAAGAAATCGAAAATATGACAAAAAATGAAAATATCATGGAGATAATCTCATGAGAGAAATGTGTGCAAATGAGGTTGAGGTCGCCTCTATTTATAACTTTGTGAGTGACCACTTGGGGCTTTGACCAGATCAACATGCGATTAGGCCGACCCATAAAATATTAAATTAATTCATAAATTAACTTATGCTTAATCGATTGCGGTGATCTAAAGGTCAATTTTTATCCTCTCGAAAAGAAGAATCTAATTAAATTATTATATTAATCATCTGATCTGTTCAATGTGGACTTTGAACTTAGTTGAAAAATTAACACAACCTTCACCAAACCAATGCCAACTTGACCATATGTACCCACTTGACATGTATAACCAATCATGAATGACCAATGCATGTCCCACATATTATCACATAAGAAAGCATACATGGACAACACACAAGCATGACCAATATGTGACCTAGCATAAACAAGAAATGCATAAAAAACATGTAGCAACATGTAAGCAAGTGTGCACGAACAATACATAAGAAAGAACTACACATAACTAGTCATACACTCAGGACAACATGCTGACAACAACGCCAACACTTCCATGGCAACACCACTGCCACCATGGCCAACACAACGCAGATGCACCAAGCACATATAGACCACAAACATAATAAACACATATACAACCAAAATAAATGCACGATCAACACAACACCTATCGATTTTGAGAGCTGAACCATGCTCTGATACCACTCTATGGTATCATATATCAATCAAAGAGAATGAGAACTATACATCACCTAAAGATAATGAAAAACAAACACCACCCAAGGAAATCAAAACCACGCTCTGATACCACTGTGTGGTATCAGATATCACACAAAGAGAAAAAAACCTAAACATCACCCAAGGAGAGCGCAACCATGATTTGGTACTACTATGTGGTATCAAATATCACACAAAGTGACTGAAAATGAAACATCACCCAAGAGAGCGCAACCATGCTTTGATACCACTCTGTAATACCCTCTTCCCACATCTACCCATGTAACCGGCCAACCAAGGTAAACGTGTGACGAGAGACTACTAATATGATATTCAACCTCTTAGATGACCTTTAGGAAGTGGAACTAACATAAACCTGTCAAACAAGCCTTACACAACATAAACAACATCCCCAGGAGGTATCCCAACCCTTTAGATCTCTTACCCCTAGGTTAGACTAAATTTATGACCACTTTCAACCATAGCTGCAGGCACAACATAGCAAGGTATCGGCCAAGAGGCTATAGCCACAGGCACAACATAGCAAGCCTGCGGCAAGGGCCCCAATTTATTATATTTGTGCCTACGAATCTAGGATTTGAGCCACCTTTTTTGGCCCAGAGCCTTGGTCACTGCCCAAAACTTCATGAAAACTTAGCGAATGATGAATAACAATAGAACAATGATACAAAATAAATCATATCAACAAGAAATCATCTAGACCCCTCCTAGCCATGACAGACATTTTGTCATACATGTCACAAACATTGAATCTACAGGTGTAAACAAAATATTTAAACATAGGGGTCTCATACGTATCTAAGAATCGCTACGAAGAATTTCTCTCTTGTATCATTAGCTGAAATACAATCTATTTGTCCATAGATACATTGTGCATTCATTTACAAGTAAAAACATAGCTAGAGCCATACATCATCACTGATCAAATGCATGCTTATAACCATCACAATAACAACAAAAATACCATGGATACACAAACAATAGAATTCACATAAAAATCTGTACATTTTCATACCAAATACCAAAGGAATGATCTCTTCACTATTGAATGTAAAAACCAACCGGAGATGGGACTTCCACGTTCCACTCGACCATAGATTGGCTAAGCCAAATCTCTCTTCATTCAATCACCCCTGTGCCATATTCCAAGCATGAATGTGGGATTTCATCAAACACATCAATCACAACCAATCCAAGGCTTCGAGATGCCAAACCATCTCAACCCTCAACCAATGATTCCACCTCATGGTTGGACATCAACCATCATGGATTGGTCTCTATCCAAGTTGTTCCAAGGCTCCATAGTGTTTGTTCCAACCAGGGCTTCTAGGACTAGTAACTCAACCCCAATTCTTACAGGGCTTCCAGAGTGTTTTTCCAACCAGGGCTTCCAGGACTAGTAATTCAACCCACATAGGGCTTCCAGAGAATTTTTCCAACCAAGGCATTAAAAGCCTTCTTATGTTCTTTCCTTGGAGCTCAAATCCTCTTATGCTTGGCAGGTGACTGAAAACCTTGGCTTTATCTTTCTCACTAATACTCTTTACATCTTTTCTCTGCAGGTTCTTGCTTGAGTCACTTTTGGAAAACTTTGTGATGCTTGCCACATTAGCAGCTTCTAAATCTTCTTTTGCTGTCATTATGGAGTTGTACTCCTCCTTTACCTTTCATGTGCCATTTCTGCAATTGATTATTGTGTTGACACTTTGCTGGGCCTTTTAAGATTAAAAACCCTAAATCTCCATAAGAACAAGTGTTTCCCTTTCTTCTGGTGTGAGTTGTTTTCTCTTAGGAACAAACCATCTACCTTATCCAAATCTTCTGCTGATGGGAATTTCATCACTTCTGCAAAGTGTCAAGCTCTTAACATTTACCTATTGCAGAATTTGAGCTTGACAAGGTAATCTTCTTTGGAGACTTTCAAATCTTTTCTTGAGTAACCATGTCCTCAACATTCCAATTCTTTTGCACCACATTCTATAAACGATAAATTGTGCTTTAAATACCCATGATGACTTTGAAACCTATGAAACCCTAATTGACCTAGTAGGGGGTTCTTTGACTGAAAATTGTCTTGGAATCTTCAAGTGTAAAAACAAAGTATTGAAAAAATGATGCATTGAAGATCCAAAAGCCAATGTACTTGATTTATGTAAAGAGCCTACAGAGATAGTTTTGAGACCATCAATGTTTGAGGGATTTGGGGATCATGGGCATGAGTTAGGCTATAGGTAACCCTAGGTGGAAAATGGAGTTATGGGCAAGGGAAAACATAGTAATTAGGTCATAGGCAAGAAAAAAGGATGAAGATGAGTGGCATAAGCCCATAAGGAATTTTTGAGAGTGGCAGGGTGACTATGGAATGGCTAGATGATAGAATAGTGAATTTTTTTTATCTAAGGATAATAAAGGCAGTGAGATTTCTAAAACTCACAATGTTCAAAGAATGTTGCTTTTATGAATCTAAACCAATACTTAGTCATCTTTGTGAAAATTACTGATGACTAATAGTGGCTCCACTTGGGGAGGGAAGCTCCTTTTCAGGAGGTGTCCAGGACCTCAGAGTTCAAATCTCTAAGTTTTAAAGACCAATACCTTACTTGTACTTGGCAAGCCTCTCTTCCTTCATTTGCTGATGTTCTCTTGAAGCTATGATCTCAAAATCAGAAAGACATGTTTTCTTTAACCTCATTTCTACCTACCCATTATACCTTGCCTAACATTTTTCTTCTTTTGGGTGCACTTGGACTGGCAAACCCTTGTCATTATTTTCTTTTGAAAGCATAAATTTTTTTTTTTTAAATAAAATACTATTTACTTGTACCCTTATCACTTCCAAGGGTTCAAATTAGGCTAATGAACTCTCTTATTCTCTACCTAGTCTACTCATTTTTCAAGATTAATTTGTTTGAAAAACTTTATTCTCTATCCTACTAACATGAAATTGAAAACGTGACTAAACCAGGATTAAGCAAATCTAATTTTCCATGGGCTGTGGAATTTGGACAAGCTGCACACAGACATTATTCTTGTACAATAAAAACTAGAAAACATGAGGGCTATGATTCATAATTTGTTAGGCATCCCTCTCATCTCTTTTGGTTCATATTTAAGCTTTAGGAACCAACAATCTTTTCTCCTAACCTAATTTACTGATGAGCCAAGTTTTCATTGTTTGACAAATCTTGTTTCTCTATCTTATCAACAGAAATTTAAAATATATTCAATCATGGTTAGGCTATATGACTGAACAAGACTATTTTTCTCAAGTATTGGCATTTAGGCTTGCACACTTTCAGAAATACTCTTTTTTTGGTATGGGGCTATACCTCTTCTTTAAAACCGCCCTATTTTTCTTCTTTTCTCTGTTTTTGTGTTTTCATTTTTTTTTTTACAAAACAATCAGAAGCTAAAGCTATAAATATGTTGATAGTGCTGAGATTATTTGCACCTATCTATCCTAATCTAACTTTACATGACATAAATTCATTTGGTGAACTCTCTTTTCCAATACAACCAATCAAGCAGATGATTCCATGGGTGATTTTCATTCAACTCTTTGAGTGTACTGAAAAAATAAAAAAGCCACTCCCACCTCACTTATGTTTGAACAGTAGCACCTACAATATTCTTTAAACCTTTCAAAAAATTGTTTCTGTTGGGACACACTCCTCCTTTAGAAATCTCTAAGAAAGCAGCAAAATTATCTTGGAATAATACCTGAATTAGAGGATTTGAAAAATGGACTTCATCCAGGACTACTGCTTCCTCCACTTGACTGAGCTTGGGGTTCTTTTGGGAAAGAATCTCCTCCTCTTCCTCATGATCGTCTACACTAGCAACCTCACCATATATCACAATGTTGTCCTCTATAAAACCTAATATTTTCTGATGGAGTGTGCTGAAAACTATGCGAAGGTCATCATGTTGATGAGCAGGAGGAATCTTTGGCAATAAGTCTTCTTGAGAAAGAAATGCAACAACTCTCATGTGATCATCAATTTCAAAGCCTTTACCTGCAATTTGAAACTCAATGGAACTTGGTGGCTGCAACTCTGGAGCCAAGCATGATTCTATGTCATAACTGATTTCCTCATCCATTTCAGGAAAAGGCTTCTCATTTACAATTTCCTCAAGAATTTTGTCATCTTCCTCAACCTCATCATAAAAACTGAAAGACTGTTGATTTCCAATCACATGAAAGTTATTTCTGATTGGTTGAAATGAAGTGGAACAAAGAGTCAGAGATTCTTCACTTACTTCCAATTTTTCTAGACTTTCCCCATCAGTGTCATGGTTGGCATGTATTGGTTGATTACTGCTTTGATGAAACTGAATTTCCTCCCACAAACCAGCTATTGATTTCTCTATAAGATTAGCTTTTGTTTGGAGAACACGACTATCATCATACTGATCAAACTTTGGACAATCATCAAAATAGGTAATGTCACCAATCAAACATATTGGATTGTCATAATTGTTTCTATTGAAATTGATCTAGACATCCATTTTCTGATCTGTGATGGCTAGGATTAGCATGAGAATGAATAGAAGTTTTCTGCTCATATGAAGGTTTAGAGGCTGATCGCCTGTTTATAATCTGATTTATTTCCTCTTCAGTTAAAAGAGGAGGCATTTTTCTCTTTCTTTAAATAACACTAATATAGTTCTCTTTCTCTTGTAAAGGCTTATTCTGAGGCTGAATGTCTTCTTTAGCCTCACCTATAAGAGAGAATGAATCATGTTATCATTATAGATGTTTTGAGAATGAAATTCATGAATTGCTTCTACTAGGCTTTCAGGATGCCAATTTCCTAAATCTTAATCAATGTTTACAAGGTATTATATGATATCTCCAGATTGATCACAACTATTTTCAGCTAATGATAGAGATGGAAAATATTCTTTATAGTGTTCATAAGATACCTTATGGAAATCCTTCAAAAAAAACAAGATGCCAGGTTTCAGGCCTTCATACCATTCTATAGCATTCCCTTCTAATGTCCCCATGAACATTTTCATGAGGTAGTCCTCATGCCATTCCACTTTTAACCTCCATACATGTATATGAAATTTGATGAGATGTAACAAAGGGTCATCAAATTTTTCATCTTGAAACATAGGCAGGTTTGAAAATCAATCTATCTAAGGCATTTTGTGTGGGAATCTAGGGATATGATCTCTGTTCATTATAGCATATCTCCGTTTTATCCTTAGATCCATGTTTTTAAATCAGAAAGGGTCACTGTATCTTTTCAACCAGTCTAGAGTTCTCTACCAGTGGATTTTTTAGGTCTATTGAGAGTTGTGGAGTCTCCAAGTGGAGGGTTTCAACTTTTATGTCCACCATCAACATGATTAATGTATTCCTAGGAGTGTCTATGAGAACTAGTGGGGTTAGTAGGCCTACTGGAGACCAGTGGAGTCGCCAAGTGGAGGATGTTTTCTGTTTTAAGGATGTACTTGTTGTCCACCATCAACAACTGAATACTAATCTAAGAATGTTTGTGGGTTTTTTGAGGTCCTAAGGAATACTCAGGTTGTCACTGACCCAGAAATTCCCACCGTTATCGCCATTATGTTAGGTGATGAGGTGGCGATGAATAATAGGATACTATTTGAAAAGGGCTTATGAAGTTTTTAAGGATGTCTAAGTTTGCTTCTTACTCAAAAAGTCCCACCGTGATCTCCATTATGTTAGGTCCCTATAATTTGTCAGACTGGCAAGGGAAAATGTACAAGGGTAACATCAAACCAGTCTTTGGAGTCCTAGGAACTAGCCTTCCTGGACTCAGAGAGGGCTCTCTCTATGTTTGTGTAAAGATGCAACTTGATAGCTTTTAGGTTTTGATTTTAGGCTAGTTATTAGGTTTAGGGTTTGTGTGTTTGTTTTGATTGGTTGGGTAGGTTGTCAAGGAAAAAAGATAGAGTAGGAGAGGTTTAGACCATTGGGCTATGGAGTCTGCAATAGGTCTAGAAAGGTACAACAAAAGGTCAAGGATGCTTTAGAAGGCAAGTTAATAGGGCTAAATGGGTCATCAAGGTTGAGGTGAGTGGAGTGAACATCAAATTGTGAACAAAGTAGGTGCAAAGGGAAGTTAATAATCCTTTTTAAAATACTACAACAAGAAAGGCCTCTAAGAATACTATGCATGAAGAAAAACCAAAGATAGGACATACCATATTTCTTTGACCTAACGCTAGCAAGAAAACATCCAGACAATTATCTAGTAAACCCTAGAGAGCAGGGAAATCCTAGCCTCTCCAGCTATCTACCTTCAGAGAAAGAAAACATGCAAGATAAAATATAGAAGTGATCAAGAAGCAGAAAAATCCTAATATTTCTTAATCAAACTACATATAAACTTCAAGCAAACCATTTAAGTTGAGCAAAACGGCATGGCAAATCATAAATCTCTTCAACTAAACCCTAACTAGCAATACTTTGAAGTAAAGACCTAAAAACAATGTTTTGAAGTGATTTCAAAGGGCAGGGCTAACCATAAACCTCTTTGACATTGACTCCATTGAAATATTCATGAGATAAACAAGAAGAGTGGGTTTAGAGAGCAACTATGAATTCTCTAAACTGACCTAGCAGAGGAAAACATGAAAGCAAGAAAAACATACAAACTTAATGAGCTTAGAAAACAAACCTTAAGCTAAAATTTCTGTTCTAATGCAAGGAAAAGGTGAAACAAGATGTAAAACATAAGAAAATGATAACAAAACAAGAAAAACATCACCATTAGTCATGTTCATGAATCCTACAAAGTGCTTGGCTCCATTGTCATTCAGTCCAAAAAGATTACAAGGCTCCAAGGCCAAAAACTCCTCACAACTCCAAGACTATGAGGTCTTTCTCCACAATAAACCTACATGAACAATGAGGCCCTCATCCGGTATTTATCATGCAAAGGAGATTCAAAACCATAACTAGGGTTTTCGAGGCCATTAATTTCTTACAAATATCAATTTTGTCCATTAAGACCATGCAAGGCCGAAGGCACAAAATATCTAATGTAATAAATTAAAAATAACTTCTAACACCTAAATTTGGAGTGATTTTTCCTAAAAAACGATAAAACATCTAGTTTCCATAAATGAGTGTCTTTTGTTGACTTTTACAAATAAGGGCGCAGCAGGGAGGTCCAAGGGCGCAGCGCCTGCACGGAAAAAAATGGGTCACCTTGGAGCTGAATTTTGAAGGCCTTCCCGATGTCGGAATGAGCTGCATGATGGCTCGTTGGAAAGCCTATTAAGTCTACGTTCCAAAACTACCATTGATTTTCTGATTGGAATTCATTTACCTATTCAAAATTCAAAACTCCCAAGGCTGCTAAAGGCACAGTGCCAGAGCTGAAAACATGGCAGAAAAGGTGAAAATTTGCATGTTTTTGGCCCTTTTGGAGGACCAGTCTTGCTCCAAATGATCTGAAACTTGGTGAGTGTGATGTATTTGGTAAGATGAACCAAGAAATGCCAAGTTTTCCTCCAATGGATGCCTGAGGAAAAAGCGCAACACTAGGGGCGCTGCGCCCTTGGTACCTTAAAACAGTAAAAAACTCTAAAAACTCAAAAACTTGCCAAAATATGTCAAAATCTAGATTTGCCTAGTTGATTATGTTTGTGATGGTTGTAGGGGATGGATCAACCATTTTTCTAATTTTTTCTTTGTCTTTATCTTCTTTATCCCCACCATGTTTTTCATAGATCTCTTTGTCAGCAGCCTTAATGCTTTCTTCATGGCTCAATGCTCTCTGTTTTTGCCTTATCTTTATCATGCTCATTTTCCTCATCCGCATTGATTTGTGTTTCATCATTATATGCCTTATTGCTATCAACCTCACTGATTTCTTGGTTTTATGAGTTGTTGTCATCATCATTGTTGTTGATCTTTGTTTCATTTTTCTCTGTTTCATTCCTCATTTGCACCTGACCTTCTCTTTTACTGCCACTTCATTCCTTTTATCACTACTTCTATGTGCCTTACTAATTTGTGCCTCATTTCCCTGACTGCACTTTAGACTTAATTCTATCTTTTCCACTTTCTTCATTTGTATTAGATCCCCCATTTCCCTTTTCTTCACTGCCACAGTCTCTCCCTCTTGTCATTTTGATAATTCTACCTTTTTGAAACCCTAGTACTTGATATGAAACTGATTTAAAAGAGGGAAATGGAAAGGCAGTTTTATAAGTAACGAAGTAAATGAATGAGGGTGTAGGTTTTTCAGGTTGAATGTGAGGTTGAGGAACTTGATGAAAACCCTAGCTGTGCAGATACTCTTTGTTTTAACTGATATTCTTTGTTTGCAGGTCTTCATTCCCTCAATCATAAATCACCATAGATGCTTTGAAGAAGGGCTTGACATCCACTTACCTCTCAAAATGCTATGAGGGCACCTGGAAGAGATCTTGAGGGGTCTTGGAGTGTTGAACTCGTGTGGAAGCTCTCCTGGCCAAGCACGCAATGCCTTCCCGGCCTGTTGAGTGAGTCGGGTCGGCCAAACGTGCAGCGCCCGAGTGCACGGCCTGTCAGGCTGGCCAAAAGTGCAACGCTCAAGTGCACGTGGTGTCGTGTCGAGCTTGAACATGCAGGGTTGTGTGCTAGGTGTGAAACGTCGGAGTCTTTCTGCCCAATCTGTCAGGTGATTCGGGTAGGCACATAGCACCGATCAGTTTTGCATGAGGAGGACTGCTAGGGGCGCAACGCTTGCCTCTAGGCGCGCAGTGCCGGGAAAAGTGGCCCAATTTCGCCTTAAAAACTTAGATTTTCTTATATTTTTGAAACATTAATTCTTCTACAAGTAAAAATTGATTCATATGAATTGCTAGATGGGCTTGATCATGTTTTTACTCCTTTTTACACTTCTGTTTGCAGGTGATTTAAAATACTGAAGTGGCTCCTCCTTTAGGTCTTTGAAGTATGTTAAGTTCACTATGGATAACCTTAGGAACTTAAACTCAAGGCAACATTGTCAAAACCGTCTTCTATTCTTACCTTGGAGCTCAAATCCTCTTATGCTTGGCAGGTTACTGAAAACCTTGGCTTTATCTTTTTCACTGATACTCTTTACATCTTTGGTCTGCAGGTTCTTGCTTGAGTCACTTTTGGAAAATTTTGGGATGCTTGCACACATCAACGACTTCTAAATCTTCTTTTGTTGTCATTATGGAGTTGTACTCCTCCTTTACCTTTCATGTGCCATTTCTACAATTGATTATTGTTGGCGAGAAGTTAGGTCTCGCGGACAAGACCTAGGTTCAAGAGTTGTGGCCAACAAAGGGGTCCGGTGTAGTCTAGGAACACACCGGCATTTTCACCCTGCTCTGGGGAGCAGTGCGTCTCACCCGAGGCGTGCCGCAACCACATGCAGAAGGGGATGAGATCAATGGCAAGGAACAAACCCGCAACTAATGAAGGACAGTGCATCCATTACATATACAGAGTTATATACGCAAGATTACTTAATACGCATTCAAACATTTGCAAATAAAATTTTAAACCAGCATAAACACATTACAAGCACGTAGACATCTTATTGAGACAACAACCTTCCATTATATTAATCTCTTGGCAGAACACATGATTACATGGCATTCTCACTAATAGCTTACAAATCTGATACAGATGGATTTCGGAACAGAAAGGTAGAATAGAGAAGATAGAGAGCCATAGGAAGGACATGCATGATTCCTTTGCAGCTGCTCTGTGCATCTTTCCCTGTCTCGAGCCTCGCAACCTCTTCAGCATCCTCTTGTTTCAGCTGGGTGACTATTATTTATTCACCCGCTCGTGCGGCTATCGGTTCCTCTGTGGCTCTACTTCGGCTTCTCCTGGCTTCTCTCCTGTTATCTACGTGTTCTACTTTCTGTCTTCTGCTGTGTGTTTCCCTCATCTGCACTTGTCCCTGTTCTATCTCCATCTATCGCATGCTTCTGTGCCACCTTGATAGCTTCGCGACTCCTGGTAGTTGCGGCGCGGTCGCGGTTGCCATGTGTATTCATACCGCAACTCAAAAAGGGTCAAAATTCAAAATGTCTTAGCCAAGATTTCAAAACTAAACAAAAACAAGGGCCCCAACAGGCCCCGACCACAATTCCTTGACTCATCCCCGAGTCAATCACAAATAACCGTCTCTACTTCCATTGCCCCGCTGGCTCCCGTGCTCTGTTCTGTTGTGCCCTCGCCCTGCGCCCTTTCCTGTTGTGCTCCGCCGTGTGGTTGTTCAAACAAGGGCCCCAACTCCGGGACCCTACGGAACGCTGTATCTCTAAGCCCTGTGAAGTCCGCCACCGCTTGCTGCCATTCCTGCATAAGCAAGTCGGCTTCTTCAGAGATCCGGGTGGCGGCGGCCTCGTCTATAGTCGTCGGGGCAGCCTCGAACAACATGGCAAGCTGGGCTTCGGCCTTGGCATCCAGCTGTTGGATGGATTCAGCATTGGCGCGAATGGGCGGACGAATCTCCCGAATGACCTGTTTGGCCGCTGCCGTGTCGGCCTCAGTCTATTGCATTTGAATTTCAAGCTCGTCCGCCTGGGCATAGAGCTGATCTAACTGTGCTGGGTCCACGGTCTCTTGAATTTCACGGGAAATTTGTTGCAGCTGGGCAGAGATAGGCTGTGTCTTGACAGTTAGAGCGAGTGAGCACTCCTGCAGACTTCGCAGAAGGGCGGAAGCTGAGGCCGCAGTGGAATGGAGAGTTTCCTGCATACTAACTGCCTGAGTCTGCTTGGCAGTCACCTGTTCTGAATGGACAATCTGTGGGTCTGGAAGGGTAGGCCGTGCGGCTAACGCCGCTTGGAGTTCCTGGTTCTCCCTGCATAGATCAGTGAAAACAGCCCGGAGGTGGTGAGCCTGGATTGTTACATTGTCCTCCACTATATTGGCAGGAAGTGGGGCATAATGAGCCCTTGCAGCGATCCATAAGTCGGAGAACGCCTGTGCAGCAATGGTGACCTACTCCTGTAGGTAGGTCTTCTCCCTAGTCAGCTGATTGCGCTGTTCAGTAAGCGTCGTGATCTGATTATGCTGCTCGGTACACCGCTGCTCCAGCTCTGTGTGAATCTGTTCGGCCTTTAGGGCCGCCCGCTGAATGAGTAGGTACAGCTGCTCTGTACTCCATGGTTCTGCATTGGTCGTGCTGGGTGTGCCCTGCTCCAGCACCCGCTCCTGCGAAGGTTGGCCATTGGCCACTGATCGGTTTGAGGTCTCTGGAGGATGGACCGGCGTCTGCTGCTGCATCGAGGTGGCCATATCGGATTCCGGCCGGTCTTGCTGCGTGGTCTGGTCTGGGGGAGCCCCACCATTTGTTAGCTTGGTAGATATAGTAGAGGGAGGATCCTGGGGTGTGGCCACGGGGTCAACCGGCGGTACCACGGCTGCAGTACTGGAGGTGACTTCCACCCCGTGGTCACCTCCGAAAAGTTCCCGGATGAGAGGATCTGAGACAGTGGCCGATGAGTTGGATGGATTGGAGGAGGTGGCAGGTGGACGGCTGGTGGAGGGAGCGGTGGATGGGGTGAAAGGGGTATGGGGGAGACGAATGTTGAGGAACTCTGACGGATCGATCAGAGGTTCCTCCGGAATCAATGCTCCTGGGAGTGGAGTGGCTGGTGGATCATCGTCGGTAAGATCCACCACGGGATCGGTGACAGCAATGCGGGCCCTCTTGGATGGAGGGGGGTCTGATGAATCGGGTTCTGGGCTCGTTTCGCCCATCGGTGTGATGATAGGGGTGGCAGAGGTGAACAGGTTGGTGGGGATGGGAGAAATGAGAGGGGCAGTATTGGAGGGAGCACGAGACCGACCGATCTGAAATTCAGCAAAGGAGGGAAATAAAGGAGCACCACTTGAAGCAACTTGGGTTACCACGTTAAGTCGTCGTACCTGGGCATTGAGGTGTTGTATGATGGGGACCAGCGATTTGGGCAGGTCCTATGCGGTCTCAGTTGCATCCTGTGGAGGTTCCGCCGCAACCTGTGAGGACCCCGCTGTGCTGGTCGCAGCAGGCCACTGTGCCAGCATCATCTGCTCAAAGTTATAGCAGGTGATCCCGTCGCGAACGTGCTTGACGACCCCCGGCCACGCAGAGACCTCACGGTGAAAGGTGTCATCATTCAACTGGAATCTGAGGGGTGCCATGTGGAAGGTGGTGTCTAACATGCAAGTTGGCCAGAGGAAGGTGTGCTTGTGGCTCACCCCAAACCACACCTGCTCACTATACTCATCCAACAGGTGCCTGGGCACCCATTGCTGGTTGGTCACCACATCTGTCATCATCCCGTACCACGCCCGAAACGCTTCTGCGTTCACCTGTCTGGTGCTGGGGTCCAAGGACACCTGCCAGGGGGTGTATTTCATTGCGAGAGGCTGGCTCGCGGTAGTCTCCGCCGGCATCCGGACGGGAGGAAGGTGCCATTTCCACATGGCGAAAGCTAAAATCAAGTAACCGTAAATGAAACTGGTGGTTCGCTTGTAGTTCTCTTCGCAGGCCGCGAAGAGTTCTTTTAGCACAAAAGAGCACCAATTCAACCTGACGCCCTGGATGCAGTGCTCCGCAATAGAGATTGTGTCCAGAGTGCACTCTCCCTTCGTGTAGTGCCGCATCATCTTGCTAGAGATAAGGTAGCAAGCGAACCGAATTTCTGGCTTATTGATCAAATCAATTTTTGCACCTTTGCCCCCCCGGCGAGTGCCATACTTGGTGTACAGGTCTGAGTCACCCGACTTTCGGGCGCGTTTGGAGGATGTCTGGCTGGCAGCGGAGACATCTGCACCATTTTGAGACAGCCCTGTAAGCCGATGAATGTCTTCGGCATGGATTGGAATTTCCTCATTGAGCCACAGGGACCCGTTCTGTATCCGACTGAGGAGGAACCGGGTGCATTGCAGGGTCGGTCCCGTAGTTCCGAAAACTGGACGAGTCCTCAAATGCATTAAGGACGACTATTGTATGCCCCTGAATTCTGGTCGCATCCGACTGTTGGAGCTCTGCCTGGCGTATAATGATGCTCCATGTAGGTCTGCCAATGGAGGAGGGGGAATTCAGCTGGGTCGGACAAGTTGGCGTCCATACATGCCGCATTGTCATACTTGCCAACTAGCGACTCTATGCAGTGAATTCGGCTGTCCAACATTGGTTCGGGGACGGATAGGAGAGCCCTCGGCATCTTGGCTCGGCGCTGGTAAACTTGGAGGATTCTTCTGGAGTTTCCTTCTGGGTGCGGTGCGCTTTGAGGCTTCAACTGCTCTAGAGTCGCTGCAACTTCCAAATTGAACTGGTCCGTCATTCTCATGCTGATAGCCTTCATGCAAGTTATGTCATCTACTGGCACGAGCGGAGTTGATGAGACTCCATAATGACAATTAATTCTTGCTATCTTTCTTGCCTGCGATAATCGTGCGATCAATCGCATGCCTGTGTGTAGTCTGACAGCTGCTGACGGCATCATGGGGAGATGGGTGGGTGCGATGGCTGAGGGAACTGCGGGTGATGGCAAATGATTACGGTATGATTACTGTCTACTTATGGTAATTTATGACGCAGATCTGAGCGATCCTACGGACTGAAAAAAGGACTGACGGAAATGACCTGGACTGACACTGGCACGGGGATGGATCCTACGCGAACGACGCGCTGGACTGACGCTGTGACACGCTGGACTGGTCCGTCTCGACCACAGTCGGTTGCGGTGAGGTACCCGCAACTGAACAGTTATTTGACAGACTGCCTATGAATGGAAAAGACTCCCTACGCTCATCCCGGTTGCGGGAGAGTTATTCGACTAAGCTACTCTACGGGTTCTCTCGGTTGCGAGAGTTATTGATGAAAAGTGAAAGGTACCTACTCCTGGTAGGGTTTCAGGTGTGCGCCATTCACCCACCCAGGAAGAACTGTACCGTCCAGCTGTGCCAACCGAACGGCTCCGGAGTCGCAGATCTCGATGACAAAGTAGGGTCCCAACCAGTGCATCTGGAGCTTGCCTGGAAACTTCTGGAACTGGCTGTCATATAAGAGAACTTTGCCGCCAACTTGGAAGGCTTTGGTTTTGATGTGGCGTTCATGCCACGCTTTCTGTCTGGCCTTCTGAACCTTCTGGTGGAATTCCGCCAGGAATCGGGCCTCATCCAGCTCCTGTAGTTCCTGGAGGCGTTCCCGAAGTGACTCCTCGTCCGAGAATTGAAGGGGCATTGCGATCAAAAGACTGGGTACAGTGAACTTGGCGGGAATCACAGCTTCCCGGCCATACACCAACTGGAATGGCGTCTATTTGGTCAAACGTTTCACTGTGGTCCGGTAGGCCCATAATGCCGCTGGGAGGCGCTCGTCCCAATCGTCGCGCTGAGCATTGCAAATTTTAGTCAAGCCCCTTTCGAGAATCTTGTTGAATGCTTCCACAGTACCATTGGCCTGTGGGTGGTGTGGGCTGCTTTTATGATGCTGAATCATAAATGTGTCCAGTAGTGACCTGATCATGGCATTAATGAAATGCGTACCCTGATCACTGGTCAAGCTCCGTGGGCAGCCAAAGCAGCTGATGATGTGTTCAAAGATGAACCGGGCAGCGGTCTCTGCCGAGTAGTCGCATACCACTGCTGCCTCAGCCCACCGGGTGAGGTAATCCATGGCGGTAATGATGTACCGGGCCTTGGAGTGTCTGGCGACCGAGGTGATGGGACTTACGAAATCAACAGCCCACTTTTCAAACGGCCGCAACACATGCACTAGATGTAGCGGGAGCTCGTCCCGGTGCGAAGGCCTTCCCATCCGCTGGAAAAAATCGTAACGCTTCACATAGGCCTTACAGTCAGTATGTACTGTCGGCCACCACATGCCAGCTTGGAGCACCTTCCTTGCGGTGGGTTTTGCACCCACACGCCCTCCCGCAACACCACTGTGACATTCCCACATCACTGCTTCCCATTCATGGTCGAGAACACACCTGCACAACACCTCATCAAGGCCCAGTTTGTACAGCTGCCCCGCGATCAATTGGTAGTCGGCCGCCTGGGCAACCAGGTGGCATTTCTGAAGCGGGGTGTAATCCGGAGGGCACTGTCCCGTGGTCAGATAAGTGGCAATTTCAGCCAGATAATCTGGTACTGCTTTGACTCGAAAGAGGTCGGCATCCGGAAGTTGATCGTCCAACGATCCTTCATTCTCTCCCGTCTCCAACCTGGATAAATGATCGGGACCAACATTCAACCTTCCAGGCTTCACAATCACTTCAAATGTGAATTCCTGGAAAAGTAGTAGCCAATGACAGATTCTTCCTTTCAACACAGGCTTATTCACCAGATACTTCAATGCAGAGTGGTCCGTGAAGAATGTGAATTTGCCGCCCAGAAGATAGTGGCGGAACTTCTGGAGGGAGTACACCATCGCCAACGCCTCCCGCTTGGTCGTGGTGTAGTTATTTTCTGCATTCGATAACCGACGGCTGGCGAAGTACACCGGGTGGTCAACTGCCATCTCCCCGGGTTGCGCCAATACAGCTCCAAGTGCAATACCATACGCATCAATATGCACATGGAACTGCTTATCCCAGTCGGGGTGAACAAGTATGGGCGCCGTTGCCAACTTCTTCTTCAAGGTGTCAAGTGCCTTCCTGCACTCCGCCATCCACTGAAACACCTCTGACTTCCGCAACAGTTTCTCTAGAGGGGCCGTAATCTTTGCGTAGTTGCAAATAAACCGCCTATAATACCCTGTGTGCCCAAGCAGTGCTCGCAACTACTTCATGGTCTCGGGGGCCTCCATATGGACGATGACCGCAACCTTGGAGGGATCAACGCAGACCCCTTGCTTGCACACCACATGGCCCAAGAGTGTGCCGAATGGAACTGGAAAAATACATTTCTTCAAGTTCAAGGAAATCTGCAGCTGACGACACCGGTCAAACATAACACGCAACAGGGAGGTGTGATTCTTCAACAGGCTGTAGACGGTCTAGTCGTCCATGTATACCTCCAAGAACTTGTGAATGTACTCTCGGAAAGCAGCAATGAAAATCCGGGAAAACACAGCCGGTGCGTTCTTCAGACCAAATGACATAACGTGGTATGCGAATGATCCCCACTCAGTGCTGAATGTCATCTTTGCTTTGTCTTCCTCGGCAATCCGCACCTGATGGTAACCCGAAAACCCATCAGTGAATGAATAAGCTTCATTTCCCACAACGTGATCTAGGACTTCATTGCTGAAGGGAGTGGGAAACGGGTCGTGGATGCAGGCATTGTTCAGGCTCCGGTAATCTACACAGACACGGATCTCCGCTTTGTCCTTCTTGTTCTGGATGACAATGGGACTCACCCACTCTGCTTCTTCTACTGGAAAGATGAGACCTGCAGCCAGCATCTTGTCAATCTCCATCTTGACCTTCTCTTTGATACGTGGGTTCAACCGGTAGGGTTGGTGCTTCACCGGCCTGGCCCCTGGTTTCAACGCGATGTGCATCTCGCCCAGATCCCCCTTGATCCCCTTCAGGTCCGCAACCGATGACGGGAACAAATATTCGTATTCCCGGAGGAGGCTGAAAATTTCTTTGGTTGTCTCCTCGTCCCAGTAATCTCCCACCGTTGCGAGCTTGGGTCTCTCGTCTATTCCAATGTTCAGCTTCTTTGTCTTTAGGGGCTGTAAGTGAACTCCTTCAGTCGTCGGCTCTTCACTGATACTCCGCTCGCCTTCTCTTTCATCAAAATAGAGATGCCTGAGGTCCTCCAGACTATCGTCCTCCGGATCGCCGTCAATCTGGTGGCAAACCAACTCACACCTGACCTTAGGTCGTGACACCACCGGGCCCCCATCAGGCTCGGGATGGCGGAAAAACAAAACCTTCTTGACTGCCTGTAGGGCCTGAGACTCCTGCACCGTCTCCCCTTCGAACAAGAAGCACCGCACAAACTTGTCCGTGACGGCCTGCCAAGAGCAAGTGCCCCGTTTTCTCTCTTCCTCCAGGAATCAAGCCTGGCGAATTGTACCCAGGGAGTGGATAAACCTGTGGACCCATAGCTCCTCAGGGTACCGGGTGCTACGCCACTATTACTTGCAGGCCCGCAAATGGTGTCGCGGGTCGGAAGTTCCATGATACTTAAGCGTACTGCAGGGTCCTTCGTCCTCTTTAAAGCGTGCCCGCAGAGCATCCGCCACGCACTCCCATCGCAACAGAGTGTCGCGGTGACTTTTCCACCACCGTGCTGACGTTGACTGCAAGGCCACATCCAAAAGTGGCATCCGGCTTTCAGCTGGGACCATGTCTTCCACCTTGGTAATAAAAGTATTGACTACTTGCATGTTCGACAATGTGGGATATCCGTGGATTTCAGTCCCTACCCATCGGACTTGGGAAATGGAGGCACATCTCCTCGTGGTGGTCTCATACCCCCCTTGCTGCCAGTCTTCCCAAGCGAGTTCAGATCCGAGCTTCGAGCTCTGCGCACTCCACCAACTGACAGAGCCAGTCGCGGTCAGGTTAATATAATCGTCCCGCTTTCATGCAGTCATTTGATAGAGATGGTCCATCATCTGAGCATCCTCTCGATTGTCTACCGTTTTTGTATATCACGGGCCCTGATACGGGTCGAGAGGCTGGGTGACCCGTACCTCCCCATCCTCAAAGATCATCAGCTCCTTCTTAAGGTCGATGATGGCGTAATTCTCAAAATCCCAATCAATGCCGAGTAAGGCAGGATAGGGATCCTTGTCACCCATGATATCAATAACCTCAAAATCGGTGTATGTCTTCACCCCCGCAACGTCGACCTCGACGCCCTCGAGCCGGCCGATTGGAAAAATGCAATACTAGTTCGCCGTCCTGAGTTGGATAGGTGAGTAGGCCAGTCGTGGCCTTCCAAGAGCCTCCCATGTCTTTCGTGGCAGAATGTTGGCGTCGGACCCCAAGTCCAACATGGTGTCGCTGATTTGGAACCCTGCGACCTGCGTGTTAAGCCAGAATTCTTTGCCTGTTCATTGCTTGTTCCGCTTGACACGCTGCACGTATTGAGGGCCAGCGTCCGCTGGATCTCTAAGTTCTGTGCGCCCCTGCAGTGCTCCGTCCAAAGCATACTTGAGCTGCTGCCACAGCGCAGCGCTGTCAACAATCCTGAGGAATAGCCGGAGCCAATCCTCGACCACCGTACCTGCGACGTTCTGTGCACCAGATTCTAGCAGCATGGGCTCCTCCAAACCTCCCTCGTTCCGCAACTGGGTGAATGCCTTAACTGCCTCATGGAAATACTTCTTCTGGACTTCGGGCCTGATCAACTTCTTTGGTGATGCTGGCCGAACCACTCGTGCTGGCTCCTTCCCGTGGGCATCCTCTCCAGTCTTCTTTCCCCCCCTCGTCACGATTGCGACGTTCTGCAAGTCTGGGGTGGCGGTCCTTCGCGGCTCTGAGTTTATTAGATTCGCTCCCCTCTACCTCGCCCATTCTTCCCACTTCTTGATGAGTTCCGGACAGTCTTCTGTAGCGTGGGCGTTGACCCGGCACTGGGAACACCAGGGTCGTCGCGGAAGGGGACACTCTCGAGCCACATGACCCTCCTGGTCACAGTTGTAACATTTTACCGGACCACGTCCTCCTGTGCGGCCTCCCCGCATGCCTCTGCCACCTCTTCCCCTTGGAGCCTCGTTCACCCTGTACGAGGGACGATCCAGTCGATCCACAAGTGCATCAAGCGCCCTACACTGCTCAGTGTTGTGAGTCGTGGACACACAAAATTTGCAGTATACATTATTTGGGACCGTGAAGTACTTCTGTAATATCGGGCACAACCGAGGAGGATGCCCCAGCGTCCGGAAAATCTCGCAGTACTCCGTGGTGGAGGAACCCGGTTGCAGTGGAAACCCTGCATAAGTCTGTTGCGGCTGGTAGACTTTCTACGGGTTCATTGCCGTGCCACCCCCTGGTGGTGGACCCACCTGGATTGTTGCGACCGAGGGTTCTGATCCTGCGCCGCGCAACCAAGGACACTCGGTTGCTACGTGGCCCTCGACCAGGCAATGAGTACACCAAACATTTGGTCGCACTGGTCTCACTGGCTGAAGCTCCTTGAGCTTTTCAGTCAAGCTGGCAATCTGGTGTTGCAACCCTATCAAAGAAGGATCTTGCGGGGCCGCCCCCCCCCCCCTCCCCCCCGATATTCCTGGGGGTAGCCCGCCATGGCTTCAATCTTCATGGCCTGCTCCAAAGCGTCCTGCAGGTTATCAATCTTCTGCTGAGTGAAGGGGGTTCGTGTCAAGGGGAGCAGAGCCTTGATGAACCAGTCCCTCTGGTGGTTTGGATCGATCAGGTAGCTAATTTTCTTGATCGCGTCCTTGAATCGCCGCATCAACTCCCACGCGGTCTCACCTTCCTTCTGCTTAATTTCCCACAGCTCTGACAGGTCCTGCTGGTCTGTCTGGGGAAGCTTGAATTCGCGGACAAAATCTCGCTTCACGTCCGCAATTATGGGGTTAGGATGAGCCTCGGACCACTTGATAAACCATCGCAGAGCCCTCTCTCTGAGCGTGGTTTGGAATTCTATTAACTTCCCAGCATCTGGCGTCTGGCGAGCCCTCCAGATGGCTTCGCACAGGTACCAGTGCTGCTCTACATCATCATTGCCCCGGCCAGAAAACTTTGGATACCGAGTGAAAGATCCAGCCATGTGTACTTGCGGAGAATTGACCAGCATAAAGCCTCCAGGTCCTGGTTGAGTAACGGTCCCACTAGGAAAAATACCACTACTAGTAACGCTGCTATTACTTGGCGTTACTGACACTGATGAACTATTGTATGACCAACACAATGCTTGTAACTGAATAAAAATATTACTTAAAGGTTGATACAGTACCAGGGGAAGGTCGGGATCTTGGCCATGCAGAAGGTGAGAAGTAGGGCTGCCTGGAGGGGTGGGTGTCGTCTGATCTTGAAACATCCGCTGCATCACGCCGTGCCATTCATCATCGGAACTCTCTTCGGGCTGCATCTTTCCATTATCTTCGCTAGTCACAATCTCTCTTTCTCGCGTCGTTGGGCTCCCATGCACCCACTGCACTTCTACTGCTGTCCCGTTTCCTTCCCGGGTATCCAAACCCATAATTCCCGTCCTCTAAGGCACCTCCTTCTGATTTTTCCTCTCGATCTCTCTTCTCTTCAAATCCCTCATTACCCTTCTTCGCCACCTATCGGCGATCTGTGCCCGCCGATGCGCACGTCGCTCCCGCAACTTGCATGCGGCCTCAACATCCATTCCCCACCCCCACTTTCACATTCTACACAGCATCGGTTCCCTCAACCCTTCCCCCAGCACGGGAGGTTTACGCTTCCATACTCATTTTGTGGAATTCAATCAACCCTTCATCCACCATCAGAGCCTTGACCCACAGCAGAATCTCTTTCAACAGCGTCCCTCTTAGCCCTGATTGGAAAACAGCCTCGGCTTTCGAGAAGGATTGATAGCACTCAACAACAAACTCCACAGTGTATCCTTCCAACGTGGTCCTTACCCAGAAATCCACTGCGCGGGTTAGTTCAGTGTCTACCCGATGCAGTGCCACCAGATCTACGTGCGCCCACCTGCGGTTTATCTTCCGCAAGCCTTCTTGGGGCACCGTCGCTCGCAACCTCCGCAACCAATTGTAAAGGTCCGTAGGGAACCTTCCCCAGAAAATTTCGTACGTATCACTGGCTGAGTCAGAGAAAAGAACAAACTCCTTGATCGCCGCCTCCTTTTTCTTGGTCAGCTCTGCTTGCTGAGCAATGAACTGGTCAAGATGATCATCCCACCATCGCCGTATCGCTCCTTCAAAAATCCTCGATACCATGATCTACATCCCCTCAGAACATGCAGGTCCCGGCAACGGAACCATTTGTTGGCGAGAAGTCAGGTCTCGCGGACAAGACCCAGGTTCAAGAGTTGTGGCCAACAAAGGGGTCCGGTGTAGTCTAGGAACACGCCGGCATTTTCACCCTGCTCTGGGGAGCAGTGCGTCTCACCCGAGGCGTGCCGCAACCACATGTAGAAGGGGATGAGATCAATGGCAAGGAACAAACCCGCAACTAATGAAGGACAGTGCATCCATTACATATACAGAGTTATATACGCAAGAGTACTTAATAAGCATTCAGACATTTGCAAATAAAATTTTAAACCAGCGTAAACACATTACAAACACGTAGACATCTTATTGAGACATCAACCTTCCATTATATTAATCTCTTGGCAGAACACATGATTACATGGAATTCTCACTGATAGCTTACAAATCTAATACAGATGGATTTCGGAACAGAAAGGTAGAATAGAGAAGATAGAGAGCCATAGGAAGGACATGCATGATTCCTCTACAGCTGCTCTGTGCATCTTTCCCTGTCTCGAGCCTCGCAACCTCTTCAGCATCCTCTTGTTTCAGCTGGGTGACTGTTATTTATTCACCCGCTCGTGCGACTATCGGTTCCTCTGTGGCTCTACTTCGGCTTCTCCCGGCTCCTCTCCTGTTATCTACGTGTTCTACTTTTTGTCTTTTGCTGTGTGTTTCCCTCATCTGCACTTGTCCCTGTTCTATCTCCAACTATCGCATGCTTCCGCGCCACCTTGATAGCTCCGCGACTCATGGTAGTTGCAACGTGGTCGCGGTTGCCATGTGTATTCATACCGCAACTCAAAAAGGGTCAAAATTCAAAATTTCTTAGCCAAGATTTCAAAACTAAACAAAAACAAGGGCCCCAACAATTATTATGTTGACATTTTTCTGGCCCTTTTAAGCTTAGAAACCCTAAATCTCCATAAGAAAAAGTGTTTCCCTTTCTTCTAGTGTGAGTTGTTTTCTCTTAGGAATAGACCATCTACCTTATCCAAATATTCTGTTGATGGGAACTTCATCACTTTTGTAAAGTGTCAAGCTCTTAACATTTACTTGTTGTAGAATTTGAGCTTGACAAGGTAATCTTCTTTGGAGACTTTCAAATATTTTCTTGAGTAACCATGTCCTCAACATTCCAATTCTTTTGCACCATATTCTATCAAAGAGAAATAGTGCTTGAAATACCCATGATGACTTTGAAACCTGTGAAACCCTAATTGACCTAATGGGGGGTTCTTTGAATGAAAATTGGCTTGGAATCTTCAAGTGTAAAAACAGAGTATTGACAAAATGATGCATTGAAGATCCAAAAACCAATGTACTTGATTTATCTAAAGAGCCTACAGAGATAGTTTTAAGACCATTAATGTTTAAGGGATTTGGGGATCATGGGCATGTGTTAGGCTATAGGTAACCCTAGGTGGCAAATGGAGTTATGGGCAAGGGAAAACAGAGTAATGAGGTCATAGGCAAGAAAAAAGGATGAAGATGAGTGGCACAAGCCCATAAGGATTTTTTGAGAGTGGTAGGGTGACTATGGAATGGCTAGATGATAGAATAGTGAAAAAAATTATCTAATGATAATGAAGGCAGTGATATTTCTAAAACTCACAATGTTCAAAGAATGTTGTTTTTAGAAATCTAAACCAATAGTTAGTCATCTTCGTGAAAATTACTGATGACTAACAGTGGCTCCACTTGGGGAGGGAAGCTCCTTTTCGGGAGGTGTCCAGGACCTTAGAGTTCAAATCTCTAAGTTTTGAAGACCAATACCTTACTTGTACTTGGCAGACCCCTCTTCCTTCATTTGATGATGTTCTCTTGAAGCTATGATCTCAAAATCAGAAAGAGATGTTTGCTTTAACCTCATTTCTACGTACCCATCATACCTTGCCTAACATTTTTCTTCTTTTGGGTGGACTTGGACTGGCAAACCCTTGACATTCTTTTCTTTTGAAAAAAAAAACTATCTACTTGTACCCTTATCACTTCCAAGGGTTCAGATTTGGCTAATGAACTCTCTTATTCTCTACCTAGTCTACTCATTTGTCAAGATTAAACTATTTGAAAAACTTTATTCTCTATCCTACTAACACGAAATTGAAAACATGACTAAACCAGGATTAAGAAAATCTAATTTTCCATGGGCTGTGGCATTCAGACAAGCTGCACACAGACATTATTCTTGTACAATAAAAAATAGAAAACATGTAGACTGTGATTCAGAATTTGTTAGGCATCCCCCTCATCTCTTTTGGTTCAAATTTAAGCTTTAGGAACCAACAATATTTTCTCCTAACCTAATTTACTGATGAACCAAGTTTTCATTGTTTGGAAAATCTTGTTTCTCTATCTTATCAATAGAACTTTAAAACATATTAAATCATGGTTAAGTTGTATGAATGAACAAGACTATTTTTCTCAATTAGTGGCATTTAGGCTTGCACACTTTCATAAATACTCTTTTTTGGGTATGGGGCTGCACCTCTTCTTTAAAACTCCCCTCTTTTTCTTCTTTTCTTTGTTTTGTGTTTTCATTTTTTTTGTTTGTTTGTTTACAAAAAAATCTGAAACTAAAGCTAGAAAGATGCTCATAGTGCTAAGCTTATTTGCACCTATATATCCTAATCTAACTTTACATGACATATATTCATTCGGTGAACTCTCTTTTCCAATACAACCAATCAATCAGATGATTCCATGGGTGATTCCAATTCAACTCTTTGAGTGTACTGAAAAAATGAAAAATCCACTCCCACATCACTTGTGTTTGAACAGTAGTGCCTAAAATATTCTTTAAACCTTGAAACAAACTGTTTCTGCTAGAACACACTCCTCCTTTAGAAATCTCTAAGAAAGCAACAAAAGTATCTTGGAATAGCACCTAACTTAGAGGATTTGAAAAATGGACTTCATCCAGGACTATTGCTTCCTCCACTTGACTGAGCTTAGGGTTCTTTTGGGAAAGAATCTCTTCCTCTTCCTCATGATCATCTGCACTGGGAGCCTCATCATATATCGCAATGTTGTCCTCTAGAAAACTAATATTTTCTGATGGAGTGTGCTGAAAACTATGTGAAGGTCATCATGTTGATGAGCAGGAGGACTCTTTGGCAAGAAATCTTATTGAGAAAGAAATGCAACAAATCTCATGTGATCATCAATTTCCAAGCCTTTATCTGCAATTTGAAACTCAATGGAACTTGGTGGCTGCAACTTTGGAGTTGAGGAGGATTCTATGTTATAATTGATTTCCTCATCCATTTCAGGAAAAGGCTTCTCATTTACAATTTCCTCAAGAAGTTTGTCATCTTCCTCAACCTCATCATCAAAACTGAAAGATTGCTGATTTCCAATCACATGAAATTTATTTCTGATTGACTGAAATGAAGTAGAACAAAGAGTCAGAGATTTTTCACTTACTTCCAAGTTTTCTAGACTTTACCCATCAGTGGAGTCTTTAATTATTAGAGAGCAACTAATAATTCTCTAAACTGACCTAGCTGAGGAAAACATGAAAGCAAGAGAAATAGACAGACTTAATGAGCTTAGAAAGCAAACCTTAAGCTAAAATTTTTGTTCTAATGCAAGGGAAAGGTGAAACAAGATGTAAAACATAAGAAAATGATAACAAAACAAGAAAAAAATCACCATTAGTCATGTTCATGAATCCTGCAAAGTGCTTGGCTCCATTGTCATTCAGTCCAAAAAGATTACAAGGCTCCAAGGCCAAAAACTCCTCACAACTCCAAGGCTATGAGGTATTTCTCCACGATCAACCAACATGAAAAATGAGGCCCTCATTCAGTATTTAGCATGCAAAGGAGATTCAAAACCCTAACTAGGATTTTGGAGGCCATTAATTGCTCACAAATATCAATTTTGTCCATTAAGACCATGAAAGGCCCAAGGCACAAAATATCTAATGTAATAAATGAAAAATAACTTATAACACCTAAATTTCGAGTGATTTTTCCCAAAAAACCATAAAATATCTATTTTCCATAAATGAGTGTCTTTTGTTGACTTTTGCAGATAAGGGCGCAGTAGGGAGGTCCAAGGGCACAACACCTGCATGGAAAAATTGGGTCACCTTGCAGCTGAATTTTGAAGGTCTTCCCGATGTCGGAATGAGCTCCGTGATGGCTCGTTGGAAATCCTATCAAGTCTAATTTCAAAAAATACCCTTGTTTTTCTCATTGGAATTAATTTACCTGTTCAAAAGTCAAAACTACCAAGGCTTCTTAAGGCGCAACGCAAACCCTGAAAACATGGCAGAAAGGTGAACATTTGCATGTTTCTGGCCCTTTTGGAGGACCAGTCTTGCTCAAAATGATCTAAAAATTGGTGAGTGTGATTTACTTGGAAATATGAACCCAAAAATTCCAATTTTTCCTCCAATGGATGCCTGAGGAAAAAGCGCAGTGCCAAGGGCACTCCGCCCTTGGTACTTTAAAATAGTCAAAAACTCTAAAAACTCAAAAACTTGCCAAAATATGTCAAAATATGGATTTTCCTAGTTGATTATGTTTGTGATGGTTGTAGGGGATGGATAAAATAGTTTGCTAAGGTTTTTTTTGTCTTTATCCTCTTTAGCCCCACCATGTTTTTCATATATCTCTTTGTTAGCAGCCTTAATGCTTTCTTCATGGCTCAATGCTCTCTATTTTTGCCTTATATTTATCATGTTCATTTTCCTCATCTACACTGCTTTGTGTTTCATCATTATATGCATTATTGCTATCAGCCTCACTGATTTATTGGTTTTATCAGCTTATTTTCATCATCATTATTGTTTATCTTTGTTTCATTGTTCTCTGTTCCATTCCTCATTTGCACCTGACCTTCTCTTTTACTGCCACTTCTTCATTGCTTTTATCACTGCTTCTATGTGCCTTACTGATTTGTGCCTCATTTCCCTTACTGCACTTTATACTTAATGCTATATTTGCCACTTTATTCACTTGTATCAGCTCCCTCATTTCCATTTTCTTCACTGCCACTCTCTCTCCCTCTTGACATTTTGATCATTCTGCATTTTTGAAACCCTAGTACTTGATATGAAATTGATTTAGAAGAGGGTAATGGAAAGGTAGTTTTACAAGTAATGAAGTAAATGAATGAGGGTGTAGGTTTTTCAGGCTGAATGAGAGGTTGAGGAACTTGATGAAAACCCTATTTGTGTAGATACCCTTTGTTTTAACTGATATTCTTTGTTTGCAAATGAAGGAGGCTTAATCAGTGTTTTTAGCATGAGCTTAGGTTTTCCTCCTTAGGTCTTCATTCCCTCAATCATAAATCACTGCAGATGCTTTGAAGAAGGGCCCAACATCCACTTACCTCTCAAAATGCTATGAGGACACTTGGTAGAGATTTGGAGGGTCCTTGGAGTGTTGAACTGGTGTGGAGGCCCTCCTGGCCAAGCGCGTAACACCTGTCCAGCCTGTCAGGCAAGTTGGGTCGGCCAAATGTGCAACACTAGAGTGCACGGCCTGTCGAGTCGGCCAAAAGCGCAGTGCCTAGGTGCACATCGTTTCGGGTTGGGCTTGAACGTGCAGGGTTGTGTGCTACGTGCGTAGCGCTAGGCAAAGTGGCCCAATTTTGCCTTAAAAACTCAGATTTTATTATCTTTTTGAAACCTTAATTCTTCTGCAAGTAAAAAATGATTCATATGAAGCGCTAGATGGGCTTGATCATGTTTTTACTCCCTTTTTACACTTCTGTTTGCAGGCTATTTAAAATACTGAAGTGGCTCCCCCTTTAGGTATTTGAAGTATGCTAAGTTCACTATGGATAACCTTAGGAACTTAAACTCAAGGCAGCATTGTCAAAACCTTCTTCTATTCTTACCTTGGAGCTCAAACCCTCTTATGCTTGGCAGGTGACTGAAAACCTTGGCTTTATCTTTCTCACTGATACTCTTTACACCTTTGGTTTGTAGGTTCTTGCTTGAGTCACTTTTGGAAAACTTTGTGATGCTTGCACACATTAGCAGCTTCTAAATATTCTTTTGATGTCATTATGGAGTTGTACTCCTCCTTTACCTTTCATGTTCCATTTCTGCAAATGATTACTGTGTTGACACTTTGTTGGGCCTTTTAAGCTTAAAAACCCTAAATCTCCATAAGAACAAGCATTTCCCTTTCTTCTGGTGTGATTTGTTTTCTCTTAGGAAAAGACCATATACCTTATCCAAATCTTCTGCTGATGAGATTTTCATCACTTCTACAAAGTGTGAAGCTCTTAACATTTACCTGTTGCAGACTTTGAGCTTGACAAGGTATTCTTCTTTGGAGACTTTCAAATCGTTTCTTGAGTAACCATGTCCTCAACATTCCATTTCTTTTGCACCACATTCTATCAAAGAGAAACAGTGCTTGAAATACATGACGACTTTGAAACCTATGAAACCCTAATTGACCTAGTAGGGGGTTCTTTGACCTTTCTTTGACTAAAATTGGCTTGGAATCTTCAAGTGTAAAAATAGAGTATTGACAAAATGATGCATTGAAGATCCAAAAACCAATGTACTTGATTTATCTAAACAGCCTACAAAGATAGTTTTGAGACCATCAATGTTTGATGGATTTGGGGATCATGGGCATGAGTTAGGCTATAGGTAACCCTAGGTGGAAGATGGAGTTATGGGCAAGGGAAAACAGAGTAATGAGGTCATAAGCAAGAAAAAAGGATGAAGATGAGTGGCACAAGCCCATAAGGAGTTTTTGAGAGTGGCTGGGTGACTATTGAATGAGTAGATGATATAATAGTGAAATTTTTTATCTAAGGATAATGAAGGCAATGATATTTCTAAAACTCACAATGTTACAAGAATGTTGTTTTTAGAAATCTAGACCAATACTTAGTCATCTTCGTGAAAATTAATGATGTCTAACAGTCAGATCCATCTGAGAACCAAACAAACCAACCAATATATTTCTCATCCAGATGGCCTCACATGCAGCTTGACTTGCTTCCATCTACTCTGCCTCGGCTACACTGAGTGCCAAAAATCGCTGCTTCCTGCTGTACCAAGAAACTGTTGTCGATCCTATGCTGAAGATCCCTCCTGATGTGTTTTCTATGTCTGATGGACTGCCTACCCAATCTGCATCCGTGAAGCCTTGAAGCTTCACTCCCTCTATCTGTCTATACCATAATCCATACTTTGTAGTGTCCCTGAGATATCTCAAGACATGCTTCCTCGCCTTCCAAAAGAGCTTAGTCAGCTTAACCATAGCTTGAATCAGCTGGTTAAATGCATAGAATATGTCTAGTCTAGTGTTCACCAAGTACATCAGTGAACCCACTAATTGCCTTTAGACAATAGCATCCAATACTTCTCCAGAAGTAGCATCCTCTTTCCTTTAATTTCCTGGAAGAGGAGTGTCCATGGGTTTATATCTCTCCATGTGAAACTTACTCAGTATCTCTTTGGTATACTTGCCTTGAGAAACAAAAATTTCACCATCCCACTGCCATATTTCCAAACCAAGGAAATAGTGAAGGAGTCCCATGTCCTTCATTTCAAACTCCCTTACAAGATCCTCCTTGCATCAGTTTATTAGCTTCTCATCACCTGTCAAAATTGGATCATCAACATAAAGTATGATAATCAAGAGCTTACCATCAACCACAATCTAGTACAGGTTTGCATCAACTTCACTTTTGGTGAAGCCCAACCTGGTGAAATAGCTGTCAATCTGAGTGTACCAAGCACGAGGTGCTTGCTTCAGCCCATACAGTGCTCTCTTGAGTCGACACACATGCCACTCATTGTCAAAGATCTCGAAACCTTTTGGCTGCTCTATGTACACTTCTTCCTCAATAAATCCATTGAGAAACACAATTTTCACATCCATCTGATGAGGGTTCCACCCCATCTCCACTGGGAGTGCAAGGATAGATCTAGTGGAAGAGTACCTCGCGACTAGTGTGAAAGTCTCATCATAGTCGATCCCCTCAACTTGTGAGAATCCCTGGGCCACAAATCTGGAATTGTACTTCACCACACTCCCATCAACAGCTTGCTTTACCTTATAGATCCATTTAGATCCAACCATTGATTTGTCGACCGGTCTTGGAACAATTTGCATGCATTATTCTTGACGATGGAGTCATACTCTTCTACCATAGCATCAACCCAAATTGGTTGTTGCATTGCTTCCTGAAAGGAATATAGTTATGTTACAATACACTTGCTCATAATAGCCATGTATCCAATAAACATGTCTGGAGACTATCTTTGTTTGTGTAGTGAAGTAGGGGCTCCTGCATTCTCTAGTGCATCAAGTCTCAATCTATCAGCTTATGTGGTGCACCTTTTGCCATTTCTGGTGGATGGCTCTGTGTGAGTGTTTTATGCCACTCCATGATCCTCCGCATGTGGCTGCTCCACATCTCAAGGTTCATCCTTTGGAACCAAGAGTTCCTCCTCTGCATGGAAATCCAACTCCCTCTCAAGGGACAATCGCATGGATTTCTCCTCATCAAATTTTATATCCCATCACACAACAATCATTCTGTTGTTTGGAAAATACACTCGATAGTTGTGGGGAGTTTCAGAGTACCCCACAAATAGCCTAATATTAGTTGTTGGTTCCAGCTTCTTCCTGGCGTCTTTGGTCACATGCACATAAATAGATGAGCCAAAAATATTAAAATGTGAAACATCAGGTTTCTTTCTAGTAAAAGCCTCTTCTGGTGTACTCATGCCAAGTATCTGATGAGGACAACGGTTTTGCAAAAATACTACTATGTTTCATGCCTCCGCCCACAGATGCAACGGTAGGCCTTGATCATGCAACATCGCTCATGCTAAACCCACAATTGTTCTATTCTTTCTTTCTGCGACCCCATTCTATTGTGGGTTATGAAGCATAATCAACTCTCTCTGAATTCCTTCTTTGCTGCAGAATGTTTTTGAATTCATTGGATATGTACTCACCACGATTGTCGCTCCTAAGAGCCTTCACATGCTTCTCTGTGTCTTTCTCCACCAGTGATTTGAACTTAAGAAACTTTGAGAACCTCTGATCTTTCTTCTACATGAAGTAGATCCAACACTTTTGAGAAAAGTCATCAACAAATGTCACATAGTACTTATGCTTTTTCGTCGAAGCAGTAGAGAATGGTCCACACACATCTAAGTGAAATCTCTCAAGGATTTCTGAAGCTTGGTTCTCCTTCTCATGAAAAGTTTCCTTTGCATACTTCCCCATAGTACATCCCTTGCATGTGTCTAATTACACAAGTGTACCCTTGGGAAGACCCGTAGAAATCTGTTGCATGACCTTCGAGGCTTCGTGGTGAAGATGGCCCAATTTTTTGTGCCATAACTCACCCTCATCCCGACTCACCACTTTGTCCACCTTACCCATCAATGTTGCACAACCATCTACATCAATTTTATAGAGATTCTTAACTCAAATCTCAATCTTCTTGGCTTGACCTGTTGTTTTGTGTCGCAGAAAAGCTTTTCCTTTATTGAAAACAACATCATAGCCTCTATCCTCCAACATTGCAATTGAGACTAAATTTTTCTTCAAGCCCGGTACATGCATTACATATTTTAATTGAAAGGTTTTACCTGACTGTCTCTAGAAGGTAATGGTACCAATCCCGATAGGATTGTACTGCCCATCATCACGCATTTCGATATGCATCTGGAGGTCCTTCTCCTCCAAGCTACTGAAAATTTCTTTGTCTCCTGTCATGTGAAAGGAAGCACCATTATCCAAGTATCACACCGATCCCATTGCACTTGACACCATGCATGCAATGAGTGAGAAGTCAAGCTCAAATTGTGAGGCCAAAGCCTCACCAACTACAGATCCTGAAGCCTTCTTATTCTTCTTCTTTTGTGGACAATTAATGGCATAATTTCCATGCTCGTGATAGTGAAAACACTTCACTTTGGACATATCGCGATTCTTTCCATCTTTAACAGACTCATATTTGGAATGGAATTTCTTTCCTTTCCCCTTCTTTGCCTTGACAGCCAAAGCACAATCTTCTTCATCTTCATTCTTAGATGAAGATCCATCTCTGGTATTCCACCTAAATTCTTCTTGCACCGAATCCGACCAAAGTCATTCCCAATCTGGCAACTTTTCCCTTCCATTGAAAGAGTCTTGATAACTATGCCAACTCTTTGGAAGTCCTAGAAAAGATAGGCTCACCAAATCATCATCAACAACAGTAATTCCGACAGTCCCAAGCTCATCTTGACATTGGACAAACTTTTTTAAATATTTCAGCATGGAGTCACCTTTCTCCATTTTGATCTTTCTGAGTTTATCCTTTAGTGCCCATTTTATATGATCACTGCTACTCTGAAATAGATCTGTCAAAGCTTTCCACAATGCATATGGTGTCACTTTTCCATGTATACTTGAGACAATGTGGTCTCGTACTCCCTCCAATAAGATCCTCCTTGCCTTTGACACCTTCTTTTGCCATGCATCAATATTTGCAGCATCTGCTACAACGGATTTGGGAACATCATTGTCAATGCATTCTTTCAACCCATTGTCCTCTAGTACTGCCTCCATCCTGTCTTTCCATGCAATATAGTTAGAGCTGCCCTCGAGTGCATACTCCAATCTCAAGTCATTGAAAGCCATTTTTATCCTGAATCGCCTGTTGCACCAAGAATATCTTCTGCAAATTCAAATTCTATTTAGTCACAAATTCAACTTCTCCTCCACTATAGTGATTTCCTGTGCTCTGATACCATGTATAAATTATACAAACATATGCATATCAATGGATTCAATCTGATCTAACAATGCACTAAAGCTATATAATGAATCTCTTCGACAATCCATTGTGGAAATTAAACACAATCACCAATCACATGAAGCAAAAAAAGAATCAAATCAAACCACAACACTGATAATTTCCTAGGGAAAGCTTGTTGCTCAAAACCCCTCTATCTTCTATTGTATATTAACCATGGAATCATGAAATAATTACAATGCACTCTTCTTACAAGAGTCTCCCACACTCTGCTAACTGTCTAACAGTGTCATGGACAAAACTGACCAACACTTAGCCAATTATCAACCTCTAAACAACCTGTCTTGCTTGCACAATTCCTGATGAATGAAATCCATATTCTTTAGGAATTTTAGCCTTCCTAAATTGTGCAAGGATCATGTGCACTCCAAAGGATGTTTGGTTGCATGCAAGAAACCTACTAATCACACAACTGATAGTTAACCTCCCTTTCACATTTGTCTAAAATGGGTTTCCACTAGAACTGACATGCATGCAACTATTAATAGTAAATCATCAGTTGCATGGCAGATCACTGATTGTGAATTAAATAATTTTTAATTCACTTGATCTCTCACTAGTGCAACAAACAGTTACAACTAGTCCGACTGACTCTAACTCACCTAATTGAGTTAACTAATTATTCATACATTAAACTAATGCACCAACTGCAATTCGAACTCCATAACTAATAGAATTACTCTGCATGCCTCACCAACCACCCTCAACTCAAAATTCATGAGCTAACTGAGTTTATCACACTCAGTTAACTATTAAAAGTGATTATGAGATAATATTACATTTATTGTCCAATTTAATTAATGGAAAATTAAATTAGACTCTGCACCACATTAATTAATTAATTTGTCTCACACCAGTGTGTGTGCTGCTAAGACCTATTGGTCCCACACAAGTGCGTGTGCTGCAATTTCTTGTTGGACTTCAACACACACTCTCTTCTCACTCGCCCCGTCTTCCTCCCCCTACCCCCCCCCTCTTCTCTCTCTCTCTCTTTTAAATTGATCCCATTGTATTGTATTTAAGAAAGTATTTAAATTAAAAAAGCTCAATTGGTTATACATATTAAACCTATATCTTGGATCAATCATGTCAAAGAAAATACAATAATGAAAAACTTAAAAGAATCATGGGCCATGTTTCTGCTTTCCTTTATCATTGTGAGTCACTTGTGAGTCACTTTGGTTTTGTTGATCATGTCAAACCCCTATTGAATTTTTGGCAGGCCATTCCATTTTAACCCTTCAAAATTCTTTTGATAGCCTGGAAAATCCATTATCCACCTATCATCACCTTCTCCCAGCCTCAGAATTTCATAAAAGGGCCGAGAAACCCACCTTTGAAAATATATCAGGCCTTAGCCCCTTCGGCCTAGCCCCTCTTCTCCTTTTCCCCCATGTGACCGAAAGCCAGAATCGGGCGCTGGCCCTATAAGCGCTTACCACAGATACATGTTGGGTGCGTCTTTAACCGTCGATCTATACAGATCGAACGGCATTCGCAGTGCTTCATCGCACCTGGACCCCACTCCATTCACAACTCTGATAATCTATCCACCGTCCGATTAGCCTGCAGATCAACGGCTATAAGCTCACCCGCTCCAGTGGCCCCCACAACGCACTACTCCAAAACCGAGTGGTATCTATCGCACCGCCTTTCGGTGGTAGGAGGTAATTCTCCTTGGGCCAGCGATTCCATACACTGTTTTCCATGCATCCCAGCGTACAGCTTCAAAATCGCCGTTCATTGTGCATTATTGTTCGATCAAAGTCACGGCGCGATATTCATGATAGTCGTCCAATCTGAAGGTCTTCATCCAAAAGTTGTCATACTTCGAAGTTTCACGAGGGTTAGTCCATGTCAACAGTGCCTCTAACCCACCGTCTCATTGCCCTCCGATGCATTTTCAACTGTCGATCTCGTCATGAGATCGAATGGTCCAGATCATCTGCATATCCTGCCATTGACTCCTCCTCCTCCACGTCATCATCCCACGTGTTTATCGCATTTTTCCCTCCATCATTCATATATTTCATTCATATGTTATAATTTTATGTTTCGCATTATAGTTTTGGCCAGCTCGTTCGCCATTTTTCCACTGCACTTTCTTCATTACCACCCTACATGCTTCTGCCATTTCACCATGTTGCGTCACTGCACAGCCACCTCCATTGCATCGCCATCCCCCATGCATTTTTTTTCTTCACAACTTTGTGTGTTTGCAGGTTTACAGCGACAGAGAATTATCATAACTTGCAGCCTCCATTATAGAAGCAGAGATCACAGAAAGGACCATTTTGCAGAGGTGAAATTTATGAAGAAAGTCCTGTGAAAGCAAATCGATAAGACTTCCATTAAAGAAGTTGGGTTAAAATCTGTCAAACCCTGCAGGGACATTCAAGGCGCCGATTTCACAGATGAAAACATTAATGGAGCAGCAGAGGAAGGTCAGTGGATGGTTGAGGAATTTAGCGTTCGGCGTTGAAGATTTTAAAGCTTAATTCAGAATTGGGAAGGCAGAGGGTACAAGGCACAAGAAAAAATGTCTCAAGGCTTTCTTTTCAGCACCATATCCTTCCAGGAAAGGACATATTGTTTATATGATTTTACTCCTTTACCGTGTTCATGAAGAGATCTTCATCCAGTGCATTTATTTCAGAACATCGGCCTCAAAATACATGTAGCACTTCAGAACCATCAAGCAGTGTGGGCGTGCACGTCTCCTCCCCTTTTTTTTAATGATACAATTAAATGCTTATCACCTACTTCATTTATTAATTTTTCTCTTTCTCTATAAAACCCCTGAAGAACAGATTTTTGAGGGTTTCAGATTTTATCAGAAAACTATGCAATGAAAGGCTTTTTGTACACATTTTGTAAAGCTCTTGTATGAAGGCTCAGAGCCCATAGGGTCTCAGTGAGGAGGAGTTCTATCTGTTAAAGAGGATTTTGGTCTTTGGTATTTCACAGTGTGTAACATTTTCTCTTATGTGTTATAATAATAAACATTTCATTTTATCCATCTTTCTTGTATCATGTTTTGGAATGCGAGTGGCTCACTGATTTCTGGTATAGATTCATCCTAGTCGATGCCCATGCTCGGATCAGTCAAGCACTTTAAATATGCCTCATGCATGATATTCTGTTCCACTATTCAGCTAACCATACTTCTGCTATATTAGTTTCTTTGTGAGGGTGCTTTTAAAATGCTATTATCATGTATGGATTCTTAGATTGGTAAGCCCATGCATGGTGGTATTTTATATCTGGGTATCATCTCAATGTTAACTAATATCTTCTCAATATTTCTTTCACTACATACACCTTCTGATAACTTATGTCTGTGAAGTATTTCTGAATCAGCCCGCTTTACAGTAAATTGTCTCTGAATTGTCTGATGCTTTGTATTAGAGTTCTACATCTTGTCTCTGCAGTATTTATTTTCCCTGTATCAGTTTATGAGAGTTTGGTCCCATTCTAGTTTATTTCCCTGTTTACAGGAGATAGCATGTGAGCTGAAGTTGACAACTTCATACATTATATTATACGCTCATTGTTATGCTAAGATGTCCTAGGCACTGGTCTATCACAACTCTAGGCTGTCTCTAGGAGCGACAACATCTTTCTGGTGCCGTTGCTGGGGAACGAAGTTGAGAAAATTAAAATCCCTGGGCCTCGACAAAATCTAATTCACTCTTCAAGTAGGTGAGTATGGAGAGTTGAGAGTTGTAGATCCCTCACCTTGGCGACTCCACATTTGTTTATTTGATAAATCTATTTGCAGTCCTGGCTCCTCGTAAGCCACACCTGAGGTCAGATATGGCTAAGCCAAAGGCATCTTCAGTGTCTGACCCTGAAAATATCATACACAGAAGAAATTGGAGGGAAAGAAAATCAGTCCATTTTGAGATTCCCGAATTCTCTCATGAAGATTATCCATCCTCTTCCTCTCAAGAAGTCCAAGTAGAAAATCCCTACTACACTGAAGAAAATCTAGAATATTACTCAGATAGTCCACCCCGGGAGGGTATCAGAAATAAAAACAGTCTTCATCCTACTCCTAAGGTTGAAGAGGTCAAGGAATTAACCGAAGTATTTGCTGTTAACAGACCTTTGTTCCCCTCAACCCCTTAAGCTGCAGTTGAGTATATTCCTATTATTATTCATACTCCACTTCCCCCTCCCCCTCCTCCTCTTACTCATAAAACTATTGCACTACCTCCACCTCCTCCAATGGCTAATTTTCTGACCTTCTTGATGAATAAATATGCTCCCCTGGCATTACCCCAAGTGTTGAATGATATGCCCCAGGATTATCTGAAGATCTTACCCAGGTTCAATGGGGAAAACGAGATTGATGCTCAAAAACATCTTAAGACTTTCTGATCCTTTGCAGAGAACTTTAATCTTGAACATTTAGATGTGGTCTTAAGACTTTTTGTGCAATCTCTTGATGGTGAAGCTCAAAAATGGTTCAAGACATTGGCTGGCCGTTCTATTACCACCTGGGATAACATGGAAGACACTTTTCTCAGGAAATGGGGAGAGAAGAAAGATCATGGAAATTGTCTCATTGAGTTCAATACACTAAAGAAAAGACACAATGAAGGAGTGTCATAATTTATCAAGATATTTAATAAATTGTATATGAGTCTCCCTGCTGATATGAAACCCCATCAAATTGCTACTAAATTTGTTTTTGTAGCAGCCTTTGATTCAGACTTTGGTTTCTCTCTCAGAGAAAGAAAGCCTACTACTCTGGATGATGCTCAGGCAGATGCACTAGAGTTGGAAGCAAACTTTGCCTCCACTGGCAAATCAAAAGGAAGATCTGAACAAGATACCATAAGAAGGGGCAAAGAAGAGGCATATACCTATAACCAAGACAGAGACTCAGCCAATGAAAAAATGGAAGAAATGATCAAATTAGTTAAGAAAATGGTCAAGCTTGAATTGGAAGCCAAGAAATCAGCCTTCAAGAATTTCCATAATGCTCCAAACAGAGGTTACAATCCTCAGTACAGAAGACCACCCCTGCAAATATTGCCAAGAGAATCAAAAGAACAACAAGATCAAGAACCACACCCATTGTACTTGGAAGGTCTAGTAGATGACTCCATTGAAGATGCTGCCTATGGACTGGAGGTTGCAAATCTGGCCTTTTCAAATAGTTATGGAGAAGAATTCCCTTTGCAAGGGAGTGATGAAGCTGGGTGCTCACTGCAAGAAGAAGAAAAGACCAGAGACACAGATGAAGCAGAATTTGATCATTATTGTAAACAATTTGATGATTTCATGCAAGAACATTTCAATAGAAAATATGATCTCAGATCTTCTAGGAAGAGGACTCGTACCCAAGAGCAAGAAGAAGAGCTACCCCAAAAGGAAGCACCTGCTCAGAAGGAGTTTACAATGCAGAAAGTCACAAACAAAGGTAAGAGCCCTCTAAACAAACCTTTGCAGTCTAATGATCAAATTCCTTTCGCTCCAAAAGCAGTCATTCCCCCTAATGTCAATTCTATGCCTAAATAAGTCAAGCTCCCAGTTGAAAATAAGGAATCAAAAGAGGTTGTGATAGAAAAGTCCCCTTCTGATTTCAGTCTGCAAAAGGAACTTGAAAAATTCAAAATCCCAGTTCCCTTGACTGAACTGTTGAAGCAACCAGCATACCAAGCTCAAGTCACCTCATTTATGCTCCCTCCAGAAGCACCAATCATCCCAGATAGTCTCAACCTTTAAGAAGAAAGACCCATGGTTGTCTTTGGTCCACATGTTGAGGAATTAGATGCTTCTACTCCTCCCTTTTGTGTGTCTCTAGTGATTCATGACCTGCTATTACATAATTGTTTGTTAGATTCTGGAGCTTCCCATAATCTAATACCTCTGTCAGTCATGGAACAACTAGGATTACAAATCACCCATCCATACAAGGACCTCTATTCATTTGACTCCAAAAGAGTTAAATGCTTGGGGATGATTAAGGATTTGGTAGTCAATTTGGCTCAAATCCCATCAAAAAGTGTAGTAATGGACATCGTGGTGGCTGACATCCCAGCTCGTTTTGGTATGTTGTTGTCAAGGTCCTAGGGAATGAAAATTGGTGGATCTCTCAAGATGGATTTAACATATGCCACCATCCCGATTTTTGGTGGCCAAGAAAGGAGGTTGTACAGGGAGACTAGATTTGTCAAGATGGTGACTAAGGCTGAAAATTCTGTAAATTCACCAGTCTATAGTAAGGAAGAAGATTTTTCATGCTTAATGCTGGAAGAAGATCAAGATTATGCTCATGAACCATCATTCTGTCAGATCAAGACTGAGCAGCCCTCAGAGAGCCATGAAGCAGGAATCTAGACACTCCATTTTGATGGGGCAAATTCAAAGGAAGGTAATGGAGCTGGAATATTATTGATTTCTCCTGCAGGAAAATGGATCCCACTGTCTTTCAAACTAGAATATGAAGCCACCAATAATGTGGATGAATATGAAGCACTCCTGTTGGGATTGCAGACCGCCGGGAGCATGAACATACAAAGTATAAAAGTTTTGGGAGATTCAGAATTGGTGGTCAGGCAAGCCAGGAATCAGTGTCAGATCAAGCATCCTAGGCTAAGGGCTTATAGGAATGAAGTTTGGGACATGGTGGAAAATTTCTTCTTGGAATTTGATATCCAGTTCATGCCCAGAGAACAAAATAGGATGGTTGATTCCCTTGCGGTAGCTGCTAGTACATTTCGACCACCTCAGAACCCTCTTTTAAGATATGAAGTTGAGGTGCTTTATCGACCATCAATTCCAGACAACATCAAGCACTGGTAGGTGTTTGAGGATGAAGAATAGATGAAGATATTCCTGGAAATAGTAGGGGAATTCTCCAATATGGAGATTGATGCTGATGAAGAAGAGGTTGAGTCTGAAGATACCTCAGAAAGAAATTGGGAGGAGAAAATGGCAGGAAATAAAGTGTTGCAGTTGAATGGAAACATTATACCTAGAGGGCTGGTGCCTCTAGAAAGATTATTTGACAAGAATGATGTCCCATTGCAGCCGAGCAAAGTGATCGAAGAAAATCAGGTAGGAGAACTGAATCTGGGTATTGATGCTGACCCCAAAATTGTCAAATTTTCCAAGAAAGTCCCGGAAGAATACAAAAAGCTATATCATAAGTTATTTCAGACCTACAAATATGTGTTTGCATGGTCCTATTAGGACTTGAAAACTTTTTATATCAGTATTATGCAGCACAAAATTCCCCTGAAAGGAGATGCCAAACCTCATAAGCAGAAGCTCAGACAAATCAATCCCCTGCTGCTTCCTTCTATTGAGAAGGAAATTAAGAAGTTGTTAAAGGCCAAAATAATTGTACCATTGAGGTACTCTGAATGGGTGGCAAACCTTGTCCCTGTACGAAAGAAGAATGGAGAAATAAGGCTGTGTGTGGATTTTAGAAATTTAAACAGAGCATCCTTAAAGGATAATTATCCACTGCCTAAGATGGATCACAGCTTGCAGAGGGTGGTTGGAGCTTCTAGAATGTCAATGATGGATGGATTCTCAGGTTATAACCAGGTGGTTGTACTTCCAGAGGATCAAAAGAAGACTTCTTTCACCACACCATGGGGTACATTTATGTATGCCAGGATGCCTTTTGGATTGATTAATGCAGGGGCCACTTTTCAAAGGGCAATGGACATTGCTTTTGTTGGGGAGCAAGATAAATTTCTGGTAGTCTACCTTGATGATATCACAGTATTTTCCAAGAATGATACTGAGCACATTGAGCATCTGCGTAGAACTTTTGAGAAATGCAGAAGGTATGGTCTCTCTCTGAATCCTCAAAAGTCTTTATTTGCATTAGAAGAGGGAAAGCCTTTGGGCCATATTGTGACTAAAGATGGGGTGAAGATAGATCCCAAGAGGGTAGAGGTTATAAATAGTATTACTTTTCCCAGAAATAAGAAAGAGGTACAAGTATTCCTCGGGCGTATCAATTTTCTACGAAGGTTTATCCCTAACTATGCTGAGATAGTTATGCATATAACAGATATGCTGAAGAAGAATAATGAAGTTAAATGGTCCTAGGAATCACGAGAGGCATTTACCAGAATAAAAAATGCTTTTGCAGAAGCCCCCGTGCTGGTTGGACCAGATTATGATAAACCTTTCATGATATTTTCTTTTGCATCACCTCATACAATAGCAGGAGTTTTATTACAGAAAAATGAGGAAGGGTATGAGCAGCCTATTGCCTTTTTCAGTTAGGTGCTCTGTGATGCAGAATTAAAATACAACATATTGGAAAAGCAAGCATACACCCTAGTGAAATCCCTCAAAGCATTCCGTGTATATATCTTACAGTCCCACATCACTGCATTTGTGCCTACAGCTGATGTAACAGATATCCTTATTCAGGGGGATAGTGAAGGAAAAAGGGGGAAGTGGATTACTAAAATACAAGAGTATGACTTAGACATCCACCCTACTAAGCTGATCAAAGGATAGGGGCTTGCCAAAATTTTATCTGAATCAAATTATCAGGATTTGGGCATAAATTTATCCATAATAGCAGCTGAGGAATTTGAAGAGAAAGAGGAGAGACAGGGAATTGGGGTAGCTACTCCACAAACACATATAAAGTACCTCACCAGTCCATGGTACAAAGAGATAGTAGAATATCTCCTCACACTCAGTTGCCCTCCAAGCTATGATAAGGCTAAATACAGAACACTCAGATTGAAATCACAGAAGTACATAGTCGCCAATGGCTGGCTATACTGGCGAGATCCCTCAGGAATCTTACTCCTGTGTCTCACAGAGAATGAAGTCGAGAGTATTATAGTTGAATTTCATGAAGGGATCTGTGGAGGAGATTACAGCTAGAGGGCCACAGCTCATAAAATTCTAAAAGCTGGCTTCTATTGGCCAAAGCTTTTTGGAGATGTTTTTGCCCAGGTTAGAGCATGTGAAAAATGTTAGAAATTTGCTGAAAGGCAGAAGTTAGCACCTTTTCCCATGGTTCCTGTGGATGTAGATGAACCATTCAGATAATGGGGTATTGATTTTATAGGTGAAATACATCCTCCATTGAGCGGACAACATAAATGGATATTAACAGCCACGGATTATTTCAGTAAATGGGTGGAAGCCATACCTGGAAGGAATGCTACAAATACTGTGATCATAAAGTTCATGGAGGAAAACATCATATCCAAGTTTGGTTGTCTTGCTAGGATAGTGATCGATAATGCACAGGCCTTCAAGTCTGCAAAATTTATGAATTTCTACTAGCAATACAATATCATACTGAGTCACTCTACAGCTTACTATCCACAAGAAAATGGCTTGGCAGAGTCTTCAAATAAAACTCCGGTGAGGGCCTTGAAGAAGACTATCAATGAAAATCAGAAGAATTGGGATTCCCAATTGAAATTTTCTCTATGGGCTAATAGAATCACCAGCAAGAGAGCAACTGGGAAATCTCCCTATGAATTGGTATATGGACAAGCAGCGGTTTTTCCTGTACAGCTGGCTTTACCAGTGACCCGATTCATGCAAGAAAGCCAGGAGGAACCTGATGATATGATCAGGAGAATCAATCAATTGGTGGAATTAGAAGAAACATGGGGCCATGTGAATCAGAGGTTAATATAATATCAAGAGAAAATGAAACACATTTTTTATCAGCATGCAAAAGACAGGAAGCTGCAGATTGGTGATTTGGTGCTTAGATGGGATATCCGAAGAGCTGAAAAAGGTAAACATGGTAAATTCGACCCCCTCTGGTTTGGTCCTTTCAAAATTGTGGAACAGGGGGGCAATAATACTTTCAGGTTGGAGAATTTACAGGGTGACTTGCTGGATGCCCCTGTAAATGGCCAATTCCTTAAATCCTATTTCCAGTTCTGACTTAGGCCTAAAAAGCCTGGCGTATTATATTGTATATTAGTTTTCTGTATCATCTTTGTTTGGATAATGTGGGTGTTATTAGGAATCGTTAAATGAAAATCAAAGTTGCTGAAGAGCTGAGTTTGCACATAAGATGATCAGAGGGTCTGCGAGTTCACGACACGTCCGGGGATGAACGTGTCGTCCCTAGGTGGAGCCAATGTTGATCATGTCAAACCCCTATTGAATTTTTGGTAGGCCATTCCATTTTAACCCTTCAAAATTATTTTGATAGCCTGGAAAATCCATTATCCGCCTATCTTCGCCTTCTCCCAGCCTCAGAATTGCATAAAAGGGCCGAGAAACCCACCTTTGAAAATATATCAGGCCTTAGCCCCTTCGGCCTAGCACCTCTGCATCTTTTCCCCCACGTGACTGAAAGCCAGAACCGGGCGCTGGCCCTATAAGCGCTTACCACAGATACATGTTGGGCATGTCTTTAACCGTCAATCTATACAGATCGGACGGCATTCATAGTGCTTCATCGCGCCCGGACCCCACTCCGTTCACAACTTTGATAATCTGTCCACCGTCCGATTCGCCTACAGATCAACGGCTATAAGCTCACCCGCTCCAATGGCCCCTGCAGCGCACTACTCCAAAACCGAGTGGTATGTATCGCACCGCCTTTCGGCGGTAGGCAGTAATTCTCCTTGGGCCAGCGATTCCATACACTGTTTGCCATGCGTCCCAATGTACGACTTCAAAACCACCGTTCATCGCGCATTATTGTTCGATCCAAGTCACGGTGCGATATTCATGATAGCCGTACGATCTGAAGGTCTTCATCCAAAGGTTGTCATACTCTGAAGCTGCACGAGGGTTAGTCCATGTCAACAGTGCCCCTAGCCCACCGTCTCATTGCCCTCTGATGCATTTTCAACCGTCGATCTCGTCATGAGATCGAACGGTCCAGATCATCCGCATATCCTGCCATTGACTCCTCCTCCTCCACGTCATCATCCCACGTGTTTATCGCATTTTCCCCTCCGTAATTCATATATTTCATTCATATGTTATACTTTTATGTTTCGCATTATAGTTTTGGCCAGCTCGTCCGCCATTGTTCCACTGCACTTTTTTCGTTACCACCCTGCATGCTTCTGCCATTTCACCATGTTGTGTCACTACACAGCCACCTTCATTGCATCTCCGTCCCCCATGCATTTGTTTTCTTCACAATTTTGTGTGTTTTGCAGGTTTACAGTGATAGAGAATTATCATAACTTGCAGCCTCCATTATAGAAGCAGAGATCACAGAAAGGACCATTTTGCAGAGGTGAAATTTATGAAGAAATTCCCGTGAAAGAAAATCGATAAGACTTCCATTAAAGAAGCTGGGTTAAAATCTATCAAACCCTGCAGGGACATTCAAGGCACCGATTTCACAGATGAAAACATTAATGGAGCAGCAGAGGAAGGTCAGTGGATGGTTGAGGAATTTAGCATTCAGCGTTGAATATTTTAAAGCTTAATTCAGAATTGGGAAGGTAGAGGGTACAAGACACAAGAAAAAATGTCTCAAGGCTTTCTTTTTAGCACCATATCCTTCCAGGAAAGGACAGATTGTTTATATGATTTTACTCCTTTACCGTGTTCCTGAAGAGATCTTCATCCAGTGCATTTATTTCAGAACATCGGCCTCAGAATACATGTAGCACTTCAGAACCATCAAGCAGTGTGGGCGTGCACGTCTCCTCCATTTTGTTTTTATGATACAATTAAATGCTTATCACCTACTTCATTTATTAAGTTTTCTCTTTCTCTCTAAAACCCCCGAAGAACAGATTGTTGAGGGTTCCAGATTTTATCAGAAAACTATGCAGTGAAAGGCTTTTTGTACACATTTTGTAAAGCTCTTGTATGAAGGCTTAGAGCCCATAGGGTCTCAGTGAGGAGGAGTTCTATCTGTTAAAGAGGATTTTGGTCTTTGGTATTTCACAGTGTGTAACCTGTTAGGGATTTGTAATTTATTAGCAAGATTGGCAGAGTCCAATTATAGAAACAACATCGTTTCAACCAAATTTGGGATTCTAGGATCTAGCCCTCCTGAATCCAAAGAGGGATCTCTCCAAAAAGTGAAAATATGGATTTGTCTTTGAATTTTGGGGTAATTATATTAAGCTAGTTATGAAGGCCAAGGGTTTGTTTTGTTTTTTGGATGGCTGAGCATGATTACTGTTCAAGGTAGAAAGTTCCGAGTGCAAAAAGTTCCAAAGGTGAGAAGTTGCAGGCAATCAAAGTAAGCTTCGATCAAAAAGGTAGAAAATTGCAGGTTTTAGTCCATTGGGCTATGGAGTCATAATAGGGTTTAATTGGAACAGAAAGAGGCAAGAGTGGTCTATGGGGCAAGTCATCTATGTCTAAGGATCTCTTTGAAGATTGATTTATGGAATGGAATGATACAATAAGAAGGAGAAATAAACATATGCAGAAACAAGAGCAGCCAAGGATCTGGTAAGTACTTTGAAACTAGCCAGCCTTTGACATGAACTCAAGAAAGACATACAAGTAAACTAGGATCTGGTAAGTACTTTGAAACTAGCCAGCCTTTGATACACTTTCAATAGAAAACATCTTAAAACAAGGGGAAACCTGAAGGCAACCTTTGGAGTAGAAACTAGTGGGCCAGACTCACCACAAATCCTCTCCTAGCTCTTCTTTACTTGGTTACTCTCAAGACAAACAAAAATATAACAACAGAATGGCCTAAGATCTGGTAAGTACTTTGAAACTAGCCAGCTTTTAACACATTCCAAGGGAAACAGTCAGACAGTCTGTGGGATCAAACTGGGACCAGGGCTCACCATATCTTCCTCAGTTCATCTTCACAAAACATATACTGAAAATAACATCTAAGAACAACATTCAGCTAAGACAATAAGACGAGGGAACGCCAACATTCTTATGCTTAAACTGAATTAAATCATTCCTAAATAACAAGGATGGAAGAAAACAATCAGATAAATATTTTTAGTCAGAGAAGGTTACTGATGTACAATAGGTCCTAACTCTGCGCATGTTGTTCTTTATAAGAGAATATGAAACACAGATGGAAACATAAAAAAAATAACAGGTTACAATAAAGAAAACAACACTGTCAACATAGACCAGGATCCCATAAATCAGCTTGTATTGATGCTCCAAACCAGTTACAGCTTTAAGTCCAGTGCTTTAGGTTAACAACCATCTACACATCTTAGCCTAACCTATCTATCACTAGCAGAGCTCCAAGAGCCAGTGAATACTATTTACAATTAGAAGTTTTTGCTAAAATGTATATCAAAGTTCTACAACCAACCCCTCACTCATATTCTGTTGTATTATATATAGAAGAATGAGGAGGTGAGATCTGATAAAGGATCTCAATTACAATTAATACAGAGTTAATATTTTCTGGGCCCTTGGGGGGCTCAATGAAGAAACTGTACAGGTGTTTCACTGTATTAATTGATTTACACTTATGAATTAAGCTCGGTGGGAGCTTAGTTGACCTTTGAGGCTCTTTGTGACGCTAGGTTTACCCTGCGGATGTCTTTTGCATTAAGTCTTATTTCAGAAGTAACTTTTCCGGCTGTGCTGAGGCAAAAATCTTCATTCTTCAATAACTTCTGCCTCTATTGGAATGGTTTGAGGCAACAGGTGGCTCTGTGGTAGCTGGCAGAATTTTGATTAACCTCATATGTGGCGGTGGAGGTTTCTTGTCTGATAATCATTTGTGCTTTCTTCTTTAACTGTGTTTTAAATCGGGGGTTAAGCTTTTGATAACAGTCTTAGCCGTAATCCCCGTAAAACTGTCATTATTCCTCTGTTCTGGTTAATTCTAGTCTTCGTCTCTGATACTGTTTGTCTGTGCCCGATTTGTTGTGTTCTTTGCTATGGTGCAGGGCTGCGCAGGGTTCATAAGGCATCCATGCCTGAGGAAACACTGAGGAAATGTGCATTTCCACCCTATGGATGATTTCCTTTGAGGAATCGAAGACAGGAGGGTCGTCACCCTCTGCCTCTGAATCTTCTTTGAAAATTGCGAGAAAATGATAAAAACCCTGCAAAATATGAAAACTTATTAAAAAATCCTGCTTTTATAGGTTGACTGCATCGGAGGGCATGCGAGGAGATTGGATCCATTGGATGGCATCATCCAACGGTCAGGATTGATCGGGAGTGATCGTGGAATGGGTGAAAGAAGGATTAAATCCCAGCCGTCGATCGCGCAGAGATCGACGGTCGGGATTGAACAAGGCGGTCAGAGGAGAAGGATGAATCTGAGCCGTTGATCGCGCAGAGATCGACGGTCAGGATTGGGCAATGGAAATTCAAACAGAGAGATTGGGAGATGAATTGTGGGTCGTCGATCTGTAGATCAGATCGACGGCGGAGATTGATTTGCCGCTGTATGATGGCCCGGCTATCGTGTGCGCACCTTTGTTAACCATCGAGCAACTTTGGTGAGCAATCACCGTTGGATTAGTGGGCCCAGATCAGATGGTCCACAGTGATATCGATGGGCGTCCCGGTCCGAACATTAACACGTGATGGACGACGGTTTTACAAATAGTACATGGGACGCGTGTCAAGCGATGTATGGAATCGCTGGCCATTGGGCAAAAACCGCCCTCCGTCGAAGAGTGGTGCGATAAAAACCACGCGGTTTTGGGAAAATGGCGCATGGCTGGGGGGTCCACAGGGAGGCGCGCTCTGCACCGTCAGATCTTATGGATTGAATCGACGGTCGAGATCACTCCATAATTTGCAGGGGCGGAAAAATTAAATAAAATGAATTTCGATGGTTTAAATAAATATCAAAGGTTTATTTAATGGTTTGTGAAGAAATATTTATTTAAACCGGATAAGTGCTCGACTGGCTCAGCGCGCGGTCACGGTGCCAGGGTGTATGGGCGGAAAGGCTAGGGACTTAGCCCAAGCGGGCTTAAGTCAAAACAATGTATTTTTATGATTTTTCAACATTTTTTCAAAGGAAATGAGGGTTTCGATAAGGCCAAGAGTGAGTCTTAAACCTTATAAAGGGGATTTTGATGAGGGGAAAAGATAGAATTGTGAAAATGAGGGAATTTTGTGGGAAATAAGGGGATAGAAAAATGAGGTTTATTTGGGAAGAAGAGAAAGGAGAAAATGGTGTTTGCAGCAATATTTTGGCTTTGGAAATCAACAGGATTTTAGAGTCTTTTGGGATGAAAACAAAAGTATAGGATCTGGACAGAGGCAGGAGGCCTTTAAGAGTCTTCAAGAGCCAAAAAATTTTAGTAATAGAATTTTTTCCTTGAAGGCTCAAAAATAGATTTAGCCACCTTTTGGGATAATCAAATTTTACAGGTGGCTAACATAACCTTTTATCTTATGTGTTATAATAATAGAACATTTCATTTCATCCATCTTTCTTGTATCATGTTTTCGAATGCGAGTGGCTCATTGATTTCTGGTATGGATTCATCCTAGTCGATGCCCATGCTCGGATCAGTCAAGCGCTTTAAATATGCCTCATGCATGATATTCTGTTCCACTATTCAGCTAACCATACTTCTGCTATATTAGTTTCTTTGGGAGGGTGCTTTTAAAATGCTATTATCATGTATGGATTCTTAGATTGGTAAGCCCATGCATGGTGGTATTGTATATCTGGGTATCAGCTCAATTTTAACTAATATCTTCTCAATATTTCTTTCACTACATACACCTTCTGATAACTTATGTCTGTGAAGTATTTCTGAATCGGCCCGCTTTACAGTAAATTGTCTCTAAATTTTCTGATGCTTTGTATTAGAGTTCTACATTTTGTCTCTACAGTATTTCTTTTCCCTGTATCAGTTTCTGAGAGTTTGGTCCCATTCTAGTTTATTTTCCTATTTACAGGAGATAGCATGTGAGCTGAAGTTGACAACTTCATACATTATATTATACACTCCTTGCTATGCTAAGATGTCCTAGGCACTGGTCTATCACAACTCTAGGTTGTCTCTAGGAGCGACAACAGGTTGGATCTATGCTAGTTCTTGATAGTATTATTTATATTATATAAATTTCACATCTCTATATATAAAAGTATTTTCATTTTTAATTTGATTAAAACCTTTCTATGAACATATTTTTAGTATATCAAAAGTAATTATAACCTTTTTCTTTTAGATTTAATTAATAAAATTAATAAAATTAAATTAAAACAAAATATTGTTTTTGGGAATGTGGTATTGATAAACCATGGTATTGTAACAAATCTTGTCATATTGTTATAATATATTTTTTATTGTGATATAAATTATGGTTTTTGAGCATGTGGTATTGATAATCCATGATATTGGCCCATGGTATTGTAACAAAGCCTATTTACTAATTAATAATATTGTAAGATTATTGTAAATAGAGTTGAACATATTGTAAGTTTATTGTAAGTATTAAGTTTTTATGTGCTTATTAATTAAATTTAAATACGCATATAAAATCATTATTTTAATTTACAAGGTAAAATAAATCTTAATTTATAGCTACTAATATATTATATTTTTTTTAATGTATATGGTCACACTTATATATATATATGTGTGTGTGTGTGTGTGTGTATGTATATTTTTTAAGGTAAAATAAATAAATACAAATATGATGATTCCAGAGTATATGGTCAGGCTTCTCAGATTTGCAAGAACTTTATACAAAAGCTTTTACATACAAATTGAACTAACGATCCATCAATACATATGAGCCGATTCCTGGCTAAAATTACATACCATTAAATTTGTTCCATAAACCACGCCCTAGTTGCGCCTAGAGGCGCATCTACAGCCCAATATGACCCCGATGTCAGGTGGGTCACATCCTCATACAAAATTTCGGCTTAAGTTTTAAATTAAAAAATAAAAAATAAAAAATAAAAATCGCATTGTGCTAGAACATATATCAATTTCTAATACAATTATGTATTATTTATATAATTTGAATGGATAGTAAATTATATACGTGAATTTGAATGGATCATAACTTTACCTTTAACAAAAAAAATTACCACATTGAATTTCCAAATTAAGTAAAATTTTAAACATCTTTACTCTTTACTAAAGTCAATACCATTTCCTAAATCAAAGGAAAGGAGTTAATTCAACACAAACAATCAAAATCCAAAATCTTTTAATATTTCTTTTAATTAAATATTTGTAAAATAAATTTATACTTACTCCAGAGCTATGGTAAATAAATAAAAAATATATATAAACTAGATGTATGGTAAATAAATAAAAATTCTTTTTATATTTATTCCATAAACCTTTTTATATTTAAAAAAACTTTAAAAAGAGGTTTTATTTAGATGAAGCCTATGGGACAAATTAATATTGATACCATGGGCCAAATACCATGGGTAAATAAATAAATATAAAAGAGGTATAAACAAGTATGATAAATAAATAAATAAATATAAAATAGATATAAAGAGGTATGGTAAATAAATAAATATAAAAGAGGCATAAAGAGGTAAGGTAAATAAATAGCAATATATCAAATAGGATTATAAATAAAAATCTAATTATATAACAAGCCTATGGGCCAAATACCATAGTAAAGAAAAGGGGTATGGTAAATAAATAAAAATATAAATAAACTAGAGGTATGGTAAGTAAATAAAACCTATTTTCATATTTACTCCATAATCTGCTTTATATTTACAAATATTTATGTTCATTAGTTTACATAACTAAGAAGAAATAGAAAGAGAGAGTGATAAGGGAGAGATGGAGAGAGAGTGTGTATGTTTAGGGGTGAGATAAAGAGACAAAGTAAGATGTATGGAAAGAAGGGGGGAGAGAAGAAGTGAGAAGGAGAGAGGGAGGGATATAGTAATGTAGTTGGAGAGAGAGGGGGGTGGAAAGAGAGAGAGAAAGAAAGGGATGGAAGGGATTGGAGGAAAAAGAGGTGGGAGAGAAGGAGGAAGGATGAGAGAGGAGGAGAGTGATGGGGGAGGAGAGAGTATTGGGGAGAGAGAGAGAGAGAGATCACGGAAGAGAGGGATTTAGGGGAGAGAGAGAGAGGAAGGACGAGAGAGAGGACTTGAGAGAGAGGAGGAGAGAGGGATCGATAAGAGAGATGGAGTTGGAGGGGGAGAGATGTAGGAAATAAGAAATATAGAGAGTGAGAAGTGGAGAGAGAGAAGGAGTGACAAGGGAGAGACATATAAAGAGCGTGTATGTTTGGGGCTGAGATAAAGAGACAAATAAGGAGAGATGGAGATAAGGGGGGAGAAGGAGATATAAGAAGAGAGGGAGGGATATAGTAACATAGTTGGTGGGTGAAGAGAGAGAGAGATGGGAGAGAAATGGAAAGAGAGGAAGGAAGAGAGAGGATGTGAGAGAGCAGAGAGAGGGAGGGAAAGAGAGATGGACTTGGAGGGGGAGGGGGAGAGAGGTAAGAAGAAAGAAATAGAGAGAGAAAGGTGGAGAGAGAGAGAGTGAGTGAGTGATAAGGAAGATGGAGAGAGAGTGAGAGAGGGGGAAGATAGAGATATAGATGGAAGGTGAAGAGAGGGAAGAAGAGAGAGATGGGGAGAGGAGGGGATTGACAAAGAAAGTGATATATATGGACTGCGAGAGTGTGTTTGTTTGGGGGGGTGAGATAGAGAGACAAAAAAGAAGAGATGGAGGGGGATATAGATATGGATGGAGGGTGGAGAGAGGGAAGAATATTTCTCACACTAAATGGATTGATATAAGTGGAGATGGTGATTTATAATCCTATTTGATTATTTGCACTATATGCATCGATTTTAGTGTAGATATTTATTTCTAATGATATTTGATTACTTGCACTAGATGCATTGATTTCAGTGTAGGTGGTGATTTCTAATACAATTTGATTGCTTACATTGAATTTGTTGATTTCAATTTAGATGTCAATTTATAATTATATTTGATTACTTTCACTAGATGAATTGGTTTCAATGTAGATGATTTCTAATCCTATTTGATTGTTTGCACTAAATGCATTGATTTCAGTGTAGATGGCGATTTCTAATCCTATTTGATTTATTTGAGTAAATGCATTGATTTCAGTGTAGATGTTGGTTTCTAGAGAGAGAGAGTGAGTGATAAGGAAGATGGAGAGAGAGGGAGAGAGGACAAAAGGAGGAAAGAGATATATTAGCAGGGGAGAGGGAGAGAAGGGGAAGATAGAGATATAGATGGAAGGTGAAGAGAGGGAAGAAGAGAGAGATGGGGAGAGGGGGTGATTGACAAAGAGAATGATATATATGGAGTGCGAGAGTGTGTGCGTTTAGGGGGGTGAGATAGAGAGACAAAAAATAATAGATGGAGGGGGATATAGATATGGATGGAAGGTGGACAGAGGGAGGAATATTTCTCGCACTAGATGGCTTGATATAAGTGGAGATGGTGATTTCTAATCCTATTTGATTATTTGCACTATATGCATCGATTTTAGTGTAGATATTTATTTCTAATGATATTTGATTACTTGCACTAGATGCATTGATTTCAGCGTAGGTGGTGATTTCTAATACAATTTTATTGCTTGCACTAAATGTGTTGATTTCAATTTAGATGTTGATTTATAATTATATTTGATTACTTGCACTAGATGACTTAATTTCAATGTAGATGATTTCTAATCCTATTTGATTGTTTGCACTAAATGCATTGATTTCGGTGTAGATGGCGATTTCTAATCCTATTTGATTTCTTTGAGTAAATGCATTTATTTCAGTGTAGATGTTGGTTCCTAGAGAGAGAGTATGTGTGAGTGATAAGGAAGATGGAGAGAGAGAGAGAGAGGACAAAAGGAGGAAAAAGAGATATTACCGGGGGAGAGGGAGAGAAGGGGAAGAGAGGGAAGAAGAGAGAGATGGGGAGAGAGGGTGATCGACAAAGAGAATGATATATATGGAGTGCGAGAGCATGTGTGTTTAGGGGGGTGAGATAGAGACAAAAAAAAGAGATGGATGGGGATATATATATGGATGGAGGGTGGAGAAAGGGAAGAATATTTCTTGCACTAGATGGATTGATTTAAGTGGAGATGGTGATTTAAAATCCTATTTGATTATTTGCACTAGATGCATCGATTTTAGTGTAGATATTTATTTCTAATGATATATGATTACTTGCACTAGATGCATTGATTTCAATGTAGGTGATGATTCCTAATACTATTTGATTGCTTGCACTGGATGTGTTGATTTCAATTTAGACGTCGATTTATAATTATATTTGATTTCTTGCACTAGATGCATTGATTTCAATATAGATTATTCCTAATACTATTTGATTGTTTGCGCTAAATGCATTGATTTCGGTGTAGATGGCGATTTCTAATCCTATTTGATTGCTTTGAGTAAATGCATTGATTTCAGTGTAGATGTTGGTTTCTAATCTTATTTGATTGATTGCATTAGGTGCATTGATTTCAATGTAGAAGTTATTTTCTAATCTTATTTGATTGCTTGCATTAAATGCATTGATTTCAATATATATGTTGATTTATGATTTGATGTAATTGGATATATGACAGTACATTAATATTAAAGTGATTGGATTAACAATATGCATTGATTTTAGTGTAAGCACAAAAAGTTATTAACAATGTAGATTGATTTTTGTGCTATAGTAATTTAAGCTATTAATATTGGAGAGCAAGAGAGACAAGGTATCATGTTTACTACAACAAATCGAGCTAAAGATTTAAATGGTTTACGATTTAAATTTTCTTTTTCATATAATCGATCTGAAAAGATAACAAAACTAACAAGGGAGGAAATAAGAATAGTAGAAGAAAATAGTTTGAGATTGATTGTAACATGAGTATGTTCTTATTATTCACATTTTATATCTTTCAGCACTATTATTGTCACTTTCTACACATTAAAATATTTTGCTAAATATTATAGTTCAGTAACAAAATCGATCATCTCTCCTTAGTAAAACTAATAAGAGAAAATTTAAAATTAAAATGACCAAGTTAATCTCAGAAATATATTTGTATTATTTACAAAATAAGATAGTATCATGAAGTATATTTCCTTCTTTGATAAAATTAATCATATCTTTGATAGATTTTCTTACGGCCTTTTGCCTTGACCCAAAACTTGACCCTGGTCCATCTTATCTAAAAATAACCCAAAAAATTTAATAATATAAAAATGAGTTGATGCCTCAGTAGAACTTAAGCTAGTCATCTAACTCTGGATCATCATGTGCCGAGAGGGATCAAATCTCTCAAGGTGCAAACCTTTCCTCAAGTTTTGCACTCAAAAAATAGGTTTGCACCTCGAGAGATTTGATCCCTCTCGACGCATGATAGATCTAGAGTTAGATGGATCTAGGCTAGTGTTATTCCAAATTCCATTGCCTCTGATAACCCTCCATAACGACTTAATGAGCAGGGCGGAGTTGAAAGCCCAAATATTTAATATATTAGTGAAAATGGATTCAGTAGCATCAAAAACCTGGACACCCAAAATTTTGAAACTTTTACCAGAATGTCCAAATTTTTCTAATTTTTCATAATCATACCATAAATTTCAGGGCAAATTTATATGCTCATTTGACTACGGTATTAATATATTATTTTGATGCTCCATTTTTTATTTATTTATAAATAAAGACGCTGACTTCCAAACCAGATCTCAGCGCCATAACTGCATTGCCCAAGTATCTCTGGCCCTGGAAAAGTAGGCTCATGGGATAAATGCTCGATATTAGATATGAATATTCAAAGTTCAAACATGTGAATAAACCAATTGAAAATTTGTATATGAATATTCAAAGTTCAAACACATATATTTTATGAAAATTCCAAAGTGGAAGCAGGTAGTGCAGGTACATATTTTCATTTATTTCTTAAATATTGTTTTTTTATCTAAAGCTTTGTGACGAAATTGAAGTGGAGGCAGGTAGTGTAGGTACATATTTTCATTTATTTTCTTAATTTTTTTTTTTAATATCTAAAGCTTTGTGACGAAATTAAAGTGGAGAGGTAGGGGTGGTCAAAGAAGATGGCGTTCTCTTTGATTCTTAAGAAAACATCATGTTCATTTTCTTTAATAGAGTTTAGGTTTAGTCTTTGGTATTAATTATAAGTTTATTTTCTATGTAAATTAACATTTTCTTTAAATACTCAAAATTTTTATTATGGTTAGTGATTTAAAAAGCATAATTGGCTATTTAATTTGGTTTCAAATTATTTCAACAATATGTTGACTTAATTTTATTAACATTTTTTTTTGGGATTTTTTCTATGTTTTAAGAATTAATAATGCTTAAGCAAACATTGAGAATAAGGTATTTTAAGAAAAATGGGTGAAATATTGATTAATGGACCATGTCTCATCCAACCAATTCCATAATGGTATTATAATACTCATTTTGATTCATAAATTTTGTACTTATAATGTTATGGACATTTTATCATAACATATTTAATATAAATACGACTTTTATTTAATGTATTGTTAGATTTGAAGAAGAGAGCAACCATAAACGTCCCAATGCTTAAAGAAGATGCTATAAGGGGAATTTGGTAAGTTTTCTATCTAACCTGGATTAAATGTCTTGATTTATGAATTGGTAGTTGAATTACCCAACTACTAGTAATTACGAAGAAATAATGGGTAGTGGTATTGAATTGTGGTAGAGGTATAGGCTACATATAATTTGGAGCCTTCTGAGTTGACCATGCAACTCAAAGAGGGACATCAAATTCTAATGCTAGGAGTGTTTATGTGGGTGAGCAGTGTGCACATTGAGAGAGAGAGAGAGAGAGAGAGAGAAACAAAGAGTAGTCAAGGAGTGTGTGAGTGTGCGTGAGAAAACCAATGAGTGTGTGAAAATGAACTAGTAGAATCTGTGCACAAAAAAAAATGAACAACACATGGGGCTGAAGGTGTGACTCTGATTCTAAGTCATGATAATGTTATGTGGAATTTGCTAGCTTAATTGGAAAAGCAAAAACATGTACAATTCTTTAGCCCGAGTCAAGTGACTAGAGTTTTTAAAATAGTTTGTCTTGACTAAGCACATAAGGCACTAATGTCAAGTCTCGCTAGCACAACCGGTTGAGGATGGGCCTTGTCAGCAAGGCGACTTTTGTTGAGATTCAACAATAAATTTTGATCCTAGTGAAAATTAAGCACCTACACTAAGTGGGGCCCTCAAGCTATTTTTAGGTGTATGTCTATTTATAGTGCATGTATATTTATAGATGCATGTCTATCTTTATTATCCCTTAATTTAGATGGACATTAAACTGTAATCTATTCTCAATGTGGACTTGAAAATAGTTAACTGAAGTGGAAAATCAGTTAGCTCAGTGAATTTCAAGTTAAGTGGTTGGTTGATGGGACATGTAGGTTGACTTTAGTTGTAACTGAATGATTCGAGTTGTAACAAAGTTGGAAGTGAAGTGGTGCATGAGTTGTGCAATTTGTAAGTAGTTTAACTCAATTAAGTGAGTTAAACTCAATTGTGCTATTTGTAACTGAAGATACACTGGTGAGAGATCAAGTGAATTAATTATTAATTAATTCACAACTAGTGGTGTTATGTAGATAAATCCCTCTTGTGGACAAGAGCGATCTCCCTAGTATCCTACGGATAGCTAGAAACAAACATCCATTTGTAAACCGTTTTCTCTAGATCATTTGCAATTCAAAATTATTATAAACAAAGAGAGAGGACATGCCCCTACCTTGAAACTCAATGTTCGGTGCAACCTTTTATCTAGTCGCTCCAAAGAGGCTTCTTCAATATGTAGAACCTGCGATCAAAGACGGACAAAAGAATTAAAAGCACCTGCAACATATAATAATTAAGAATAGCTAATCTAACTTAGTGGTCAAGGAATTTAAGTATTGAATTATTCAAATTAGCACAAGAACAACTCAATGAGAAAATGAGATCCATATGTATTATCTTGAATGAAAAGAGTAACTTTACAACCTGATGCCTTGATGTCGTACAAGTTCCTCCCGAGGTCCTGAACAATTGTTCCTACTTCAAATTGACAAGCCTTCCTCTCTTTGAAATAGCATGAAGTTATGGACATGAGTGTGTGATCATTCTCATACCAATAATAACTAGTGTAGAGAGTATGCTCTCTTGAGAATTTCTTTAGCAATTACCTTGTGCAAGCTACAATCTACCGTCTACCCTTGAGACTGAAACATGAGCTCAAATTATAGGGAAATGGAGGTAGTTTCAGTTCCATGAAGAGGGGGATGGATTCCTCTCATGAAGGGATTTGAGCTCCATATACCAAGGGATAAATTCCATGAGTGAAGGGATAGAGCTCCATGATTGGAGGGATAAAGCTCGAACTAATTGCGCCTCTAAAAGCTTCCAGTTGGGAGAATATTCATCCAACTAGGCTTCTAGAACTTAATTTTTCCTTTATTTGACTGTTTATGGGGGTCCGCAGGTTTTATAAGTAGAACATGCAGGATGTGTCGCAGGCTATAGAGAAAATATCTACGAATCCACAGAAAAGAGTTAGGAAAATTGTAGAGTTAAAATTTTTAGGGTTTTATTGAGCTTTTCTCCAATTCCAAGACTTGGTTTAGGAACATTAGGGTTTTTTACCTCTAAGGGAGCACAATATATGTAATGGTGAACCTAGATTGACAGTCAAATGTCATGGTAACAAAATAACGTGTAACAGATTTCCCCCTAAAGTGTGAAGTCTGAGGTAGTTCTGAAGAGTGAAGTGCTTTATCATTCCGAGGATTGGATTGTGGACACATCGATCGAAAACCTGTAAAAAAATTCAATGCAAGAATATATATATATATATAATTCTATATATATATATATATATATATATATATATATATATATATATATATATATATATATATATATATATATATCATCGTTGAGGTAGGCATTCCCATACTCAGATCAAAACTAACTAAATGTTCTGGTACATAAATGATTTTAAAATTACATCAATAGTAGACATAGTATGGAAACAGACATCTGTCATAAATAGTCTACTGTATTATGAACAATAAAACTCCTCACAGCTTGGATGGTGGAAACTAAATCCAGGGTCCTGAATTCCGCTTCCCGAACTAGTGCGATTCTATCCATGCGATTGATTGTGTCTAAGTCGAACATGGTAGAAACCACTTGATTACCAGTCAATGATGTGAACTGTTAACAAGTGTGAGAGAAACCACCAATAATGACAATGGCTCCCAAAGTACTCAGTACAATCCATGAAGTGTGAATGAATGATTTTCAGTCGAACACTTCACGGAATCATTTGATGAAGGTCAATGATGCAACCTATCATCGAATGCGAGAAACCTGCCATTAGGGCAAGCAGATCCCAAGGTACTGATAGGATTCTAGATCAACTTTCTAGATGATGAGCTATCGTTGATAGAAAGTGACCCGTCGTAGGAAAGCCCATGATACGAAAAAATTAGATCAAGTTTTGAAAAAATATTTGCAAGGACTGACTCAGGGATGGTCAATGCAAATGTAGACAAATGTTTGCAATGAATGGTTTATTTGAACTGTCCCTTGAACACATAACGACACCGCAGATGGTTTGGTAACAATTGACCTAAAGCTAATACCCAGAAACTGGTTGAAGACTTTCAATGTGGTTTGATTAACTGTTAGACAAATGATTTTCCCAACCCAGGTACAAGTGTGACAAAAGTGTTGTGTTCAAGAGTGGTATAATGCTTTATAACAAGAGTGACAACTGGATTCCTTTTCTCGTTTTCCCCCCACTATTTCTGGCAAGTACCTCTTTATTTTTTGACAAGCTTGAGGAGGATAACATTTGCTTGTTGTGTAAGCTCATCCTTCGAATGAGTCCAACTTAGTATTAAAATCAAACCCTATGAAGGAGTGGTTCGTTCCTGTTTGTAATTGACACATCCTTTACTGTTAAATTTTAATGAGTCAAGTATAAGAGAAACTCGACGTTTTTCAGTTTTAGGGAGTCAGAAGAAAAACATAAGTAAAATCTGTGGTTGTTCTTCTTTGTAAATTTATTCTCTCAAGCCCGAAAAAGGATAAAATAATACATGAGAGAACTCTATTGACCATGATTAGTCAATGTATACCTTATTCGTAAATAGTCCATTTCAGTCCAGAAAAGGGGTAAACTTATACTGAAAGGACGACTGTTCATTTCCTTTAACGAGTTCAAATAGTCAATTACTCGGCGATATTTTCAAATTTAGAGAGTCTAAAAAAGGGCTTAAAAGCGAACTCCAGGGTTTCGCCTTTTCGTAATTTTCAAGAGCCCGAAAAAGTGATAAAAGTATACTCAGGTTGGCCAACTTTCAATTTAATTTACGATCAGGAAAAAAAAAAAAAACTCGACATTTTCATGCGTTTTATGAGAAAGAAATATAGAAAAATAATCTCGGGATTTTCATGAGTTTAATGAGTCTTGAAAATAATAATCGAAATGGACTCAACATAGGTTTCTTTTTTATACAAGCTTGAAACAAAGGAAAAATTATGCTTGAGAGTGGTTTCATTTTTACACAAGCTTGAAACAGATAAAACTGTGCTTGAGATAGGTTTGTTTCATTTTTACACAAGCTTGAAAAAAACTAAAAATCATGCTTGAGAAAGGTTTCAATACCCCCCAAGCGTAACTTTCTAGAGCACATTCCCCCCAAGCTTCATTTCATTCAACTAAGTGGACTACTGGTTACTAATAGCTGGATGGAATGAAGGTTCATTTACAAGATCAAATGAAAGACTCAACTTGACACTTACAAGATCTAGTCAAAGACTGGACTTAATTAGGAGAGGATTTGTTTCATTTTTTAATGAGCTTGACACAGGAAAAGAACTATGCTCATGGAAACTTGTTTCATTTTTTAACAAGCTTGACACAATAAAAGGAACTATGCTCAAATGCATGTTTCATTTTTTAATGAGGTTGACACAGTAAAAGGAAGTCACCTCGTGGTGACTTGTTTCATTTTTTAACGAGGTTGGCACAGGAAAATAACTCTCCTCATGGTGGCCTATTTCATTTTTTAACGAGGTTGGCATAGTAAAAGAACTATCTTCATAAGGACCTTGTCATGGAGTCCAACTGGAAGAAACACATGTCAAGGGACTCAATAGGGATAAGAACATCATATTCAAATAATCCCATAGGGTTTTTCATGTCAATTACTGGATCTAAGTCAAAGGAAGTCGAGAAAATAGTGAGAGGCTCTCTTGCATCGGTAACTGAAAACATGGGACTGGTTGCCACATAATTAACCCGTAGCGAGGTAGATACCACTTCCGTATAAGGAAAATTCAGGGATGTCAGATTATTGGTAGTCGAATCAGGACTAACAAATGAAAGTTGGTCAACAGTCACAATGTTTCCATTGTGAGGGAAAGACATCACGTGAAAGAGTGTCAATACGATAGCTTTCATTGCATAGATATAGTCTCGTCCAAGGAGCAAGTTGAAATCCAAGGGACCTCGAACAACCATAAGGTCAATATAGACAGTTTTACCTTCCAAGGTAATAGGAAACTTAGGAAGGATCCCTAAAGGTTCACTAATGGTTCTGTTAAAAGTTGACAGATTCCGTGTAACAGGCACAAGCTGAGGGGAACCCAAATCTTGCCAAGAAGTTGAGGATAAAATACTAACAAAAGCACCTTCATCTTATTTGTGCGACGCAAATTCTTACCACAAACCTTCAAAATGATTTGGAAAGGGATGGATTAAGGAAGACGAGGTTCTGTCAGTCTACTCCAATCAAAGGAAAATACCTCAGTACTTGGAGGGGGTTATGTAGGAACAGGTGAAATTCCCCTTGGCATAGAAGAATCTGATGTAAATATATACACTAAGGTCACTAATGGAAACAAATGCACCAGGGGGAACAATCTACGATCCGATATACACGCAAGGGAAGAGTATCAAAGCTCAATCCCCTTGAAAGCTCCTCGACATGATAAATCCGAGGTTTTCTAACAAGTGACCACAGGCTCCTCGAAAATCGTTAATCTGAGGTTTACCGTTTGTATTACTTGCACATCTTCTATCTTTTCCAATGAGATAGGTACGATTACCTCAGTAGTTCCGACATGATCTTGTGCACGACTCTTTCAAGAAGAGCTTCCTAGAGTACAAATGCAACAATTAGAATTTTTCCTAATGAAATATGCTACTGTTTGTTTTAACTACTTTGGAACATTAACTACAACCTATTCCAAAGCACTAGCTTAAGTTAGATTGGTGGAAATAGTCCTAGAAAATGTAAAAATTTCTAGATGAATTTTATTAAAGCGTTTTTTTTAATTTGGCTGTTATTACTCAAAGGGTAAATGGATATGAAACCAATGGTGTTATGACCTGACCCAAAACTGAATGCAATTGAATATGATAATGTAATATTTTCAATTCGATGAATCCTAACTAAAGTAAGGAGAGAGTTTCCATTCACTTCCAACAATGCAAAAATTGATAAATAAGAGAAAATATAAGAAATTCTCTAATGCACTAATTTTAGCAAGAAAACTAATGCTAATCAATTCCAAATTTTATTTTTATGTTTTTAAAACAAGAATAAAAACATGTAAATTCAAATCAAAGAAACTGGTCTAAATCTACGATTGATTTTTCCAAAATGTAAACTACGCAGTTGTAATCTATGCACAATTCACTTGACAAGTATGCAAATGTAATCTATGCGCATTTTTTGTTCATATTTTGAAAATGAGAATTCTAATTATGCAAATGTGATCTATGCAAGATAATTCTCAGACACAAGATGATTCTAATGTAATCTAAAGAACCAATCAGGTGTAAGTAAAGAAAATCGAGTGAGAATTCCATAGGTCAAAAAAAATAAAAACACTCAAAGGCGATTAACACTCAATTGTTAAGAGACTGAGGCAAACCTCGAAGTAATGACCAAAGGAAATCAAATTAAAAATTTATCCAAAAAAAAACTCAAAATACTCAATTAATTTAACGAAGACTGATGCGATTGTAAAATTTGTTGACAAAATTCACACATAATATTTGACAACTAAGATAGACTGGAGCAAACACAAAGAATCATGTGATCTGGCTCCTAAAAAAATAGAATCTTTATTTTTTCAAAAATTTTCCAGAGGTCTGCAGGTTTTAATGGAGAACAGAGTGGTACCGCACTGTTATGAACTACAAACTATGGAGGCTGCCGCACTGTTTTCAGATGAAAACTGTGGAGGCAAGGAAAAGTACATAAAAAATAAATATTCAGCTTTTTTTTCAGGGATTCTTAGAAGTTATCTACCCAACCCAATCTTAGACTAATCAAAATCAAAAAAATCTTAAAATTCAAACTAAAAATAAAGAAAGAAAACTAAGTTCTATTCCCCATTGGAGTCGCCATTTTGTTATGCGGATAAATCCCTCTTGTAGACAAGAGCGATCTACCTAGTATCCTACGGATAGCTAGAAACAAATTTGTAAATCGTTTTCTCTAGATCATTTGCAATTAAAAGTTATTATAAACAAAGAAAGAGGACATGCCCCTACCTTGAAACTCAACGTTCGGTGCAACCTTTTATCCAGTCGCTCCAAAGAGGCTTCTATAATATGTAGAACTTGCGATCAAAGACAGATAAAAGAATTAAAAGCACCTGCAACATATAATAATTAAGAACAAATAATCTAACTTAGTGATCAAGGAATCTAAGTATTGAATTATTCAAATAAGCACAAGAACAACTCAATGAGAAAAGGAGATCCATATGTATTATCTTGAATGAAAATAGTAGCTTTACAACCTGATGCCTTGATGTCATACAAGATCCTCCCGGGGTCCTGAACAATCGTTCCTCCTTCATATTGACAAGCCTTTCTCTCTTTGAACTAGCATGAAGTTATGAACATGAGTGTGTGATCATTCTTGTACCAATAATAACTAGTGTAGAGAGTATGCTCTCTTGAGAATAGGGAATTGCAAGCTATAATCTATCATCTACCCTTGAGACTGAAACATGAACTCAATTTATGGGGAAATGGAGGTATTTTCAGCTCCATGAAGAGGGATATGGATTCCTCTCATGAAGGGATTTGAGCTCCATATACCAAGGGATAAATTCCATGAGTGAAGGGATAGAGCTCCATGAGTGGAGGGATAAAGCTCGAACTATTTGCGCCTCTAGAAGCTTCCAGTTGGGAGAATATTCGTCTAGCGGGGCTTCTAGAACTTATTTTTTCCTTTATTTGACTGTTTACAGGGGTTCACAGGTTTTATAAGAAGAACGTGTGGGATGTGCTACAGGCTATAGAGCAAATATCTGTGGATCCGTAGCAAAGAGCTAGGAAAAGTGCAGAGTTAAAATTTTTAGGGTTTTAATGAGCTTTTCTCCAATTCCAAGACTTGGTTTAGGAACATTAGGGTTTTTTAGCTCTAAGGGAGCACAATATAGGTAATGATGAACCTATATTGACATTCAAATTTCATGGTAACAAAATAACGTGTAACAAGTGGTCTCACATGCAACTGAAGATTTACTATTATTAATTGCATGCATGTCAGATTCAGTGGAGCCCCAATTGAGTTCTATGTGAAAGGGAAGTAAACTATCAGTTGTGACATTATCCGCTTGCACACAAGCAAGCACACACACATTGGATGTGCCCATGAGGATTTCACAATCAAGGCAGGCAAGAAGGCATCAATTTAGGGATTTCTTTCAGCAGGGATTGCGCAGTGGAGGCAAGTTGTCTAGAGACAGTAAATTGAGCAAGTGATTTTCCAATTTTTGTATGACAATGTGAGACAATTAGCTGATGTACTGAGAGCTCTTGTGATTAGAGTTTTGTATGTAATTTTTTCATGACCCATGATATAATATATAATAGAATATAGTGGGGTTTTTAGCTGTAAGCTTTCCTCGGGAAATTATTTGTGTTGTGTGTGATTGATCTTTCTTCATGATATTGTAACTAACGATTGTGTTTTTAATTCCGCAAATATTTGTAGAAGTGATTAAGTATTTAACTTTAGCATATTGTTAGATCAGGTGAATCCAAGATATACATGCATATTGTGTAATTTATACAACCTTGGATCAAGCCTCACGGGGGGTGGTTGTGCCCTGTGCTAGGGGGAGGAGACATGATAAAAATCCAGTAAGCTAAAGGGTTGGTGTGGCCCAGGACAGGTGCGATCCCCTGGTGAATTTGATGGCTTAGATGTCCCTGGGTCGCGGCTCCTCAAGCCATAGGTCAAGCCTGGAGGATCACAGACAACTTGACAGACAAAAAAAAAAAAGCATATAAGGCACTAAGAATATGGAATATTTAAGGGATTGTTAGATCAATGAAGTATTCCTTTTTTGTTGTATAGGCCCATGGTGTCCATACTTCGAGTATTAACAAGCCCCAAATCAATGGTTGAAAGGTTGAATCTTGATTCCCTAAATGTGGAGGAGAGTGTCCTTCATGTCCTCTGCCCTGAATTGAACCTATTAAACCTTGAGTGAATCTTCCTCTCAAGGCATCAGATCTAGCTTGGTATGGTTATCTACAAGAATATTGCAGTGTAGTTGGGGCTATGATTGGGTGGAGAGTTGTTCCCCCTTCCTCAGTTTCCATCTAGCTTATGTAAAACATATTTGTATAGATCTTTACGTTAATGAAATGGCATTGTTGTTCAATGTTTCATGATCATTGCTATGTTATACTACTAAGTATGCTTGTAATGATAAAATGAAAGTTATGGAATCTAGTGTTGGGATTAATAATTGTAAAAATTCCCTTGTTGATGAATGTTGTATGTAGAGGCAATCTTTGAATATGTCATCTATGATGAATCTGTGATGTGTGGTATTTTGCAATAAAATGTTAAAGTTGATTTGAAGCTTTTGGATTTTCATGTAACTCTATGAGTGTGTTTGGCCTTAGATAGGCTAACAATGGTAAACAACTATGTTGAATTCCTAAAGTGAAGTAGGATGTCTAGGAGGTTTCTCCTTAACAGGAGACGTTTAGATGGGTGGCAAAGCCCCAATTTGTGGCAATTCATAATCTTGTTGTTGAGGAGTTATGAGGACGTTGTTTTCCTCATGTGTTAAGGCATACTAAGGGATTTTTTTTTTGTAATAATTTAGAGTTGAGCTATTGAAAAATTTCATCACCAAAAAGGTGTGAAAACCTCATTACTATTGGGGTAAAGTTGTGGAGTGGACCTTTGGCCATGTTTTAATCCTTTCGATAAGATGCTTAGTGAAGGGCAGAATATTTGGATGCCTTTAAAGGTTGGTGAATACATCTATATCATTATACAATTTATGGACAAATCATGAGGGTGTATTTATAACAAGAGGTATGGCCTTTCATATCCCCTATGACTATTGGACTCCTAAATTACCTTTGAACTTCTATTTGACTCTTTTGTCCACATGTGACTTTACATATTCCATATATGACTCTTGGACTTCCACATTTACATTTTTTCATTTTCTTGAAAATACATCATTACATTCCACATGATAATGTGGCAAGACACATGGACACATATGACATTATAATGACACTTTTTTCATACCACAACTTGGCAATGATGAAATGGAATTTTATGATGTTGTAACAATGCCAAGTTTCTCTCTTGCTACTATGTCTTCAATATTCTTTAAAGATCTGCTTTGTTCTTCATCTCCACCTTCCAAAGGGTCTTGGATCAACATCAAGACCTTCTGAAGAGTTATCATGCAATGTCTTCATTTTGTCATGGTCCAATATTTACTTCATGTATTTATGATAGTCATTCTTTTTGCTTCTTATCTGCAAGTGTTCTTTGTTACTTCTCCTTGGCATCTTCCTTGAGGATCACCTTGTCATGCTGATATGGTACACCTATCAATGAAGATCACTTGTGAAGAGGCAAAATCAGTCTTAAAATCATCTATTCTATCCCTAAATTTCTCATGGAATAACTGCTTATAATATGCTTGTGTGAGGACTGAAAGACGAAGGCTTGTTAAGGAGGGTACAATTGAGCTCAATAGTGGTTAAGGAGAGCACCACTGTTAACTAGAACTGTGCCATGCACTATGAGGAGGGGTTGTTGAGGTTCCAACACAATGGGCAAGTACAAGGGACAAAGGTGATGGGATTGATGACTAGAACTATGCATTGTGATAAGCTCAAGGAAGGAGAGGAAAATGAAAATGCATATGAGTTCAAGACTAAGCAAGGGATGAACTCACTTCTCACTAAAACTACACTATGCGATGAGGAGGAAAGGAAGTGTCAAGTGGCTCATATGAAATATCCTTTATTTTATTTTTTCAAAAATACAAAAAAATATAAAAATATAAAAAATGTATGTTAAAGTACAAGTTTCTCATACTTTAACTCAAAAATGAAATATTTTGTATAAGTTTGAAGTTCAATAATTTAAAAGATTTGTGAAGGTGGGTCCCAATGCTCAGTTAATAAATGAGAAAGTTTGTGAGCGGGATCCGAATATTTTTTTGGCAGGTGATAAAAGCGATAGCCCGCGGGCACATTCAACACACGGGTTAATGGGGAGGGTGCCTCCGCAGTTGACCCCGTTGAATCTGATCAATATTTGCAGTCAGGATTAACTCCGGGGGCATGACCCCAATGAGCTCTCTGTACCTTTGAGGCCTCCCGTAGTGACGTTATTTGTTGGTTGGTGACAGCTATCAGCCACATCATGGTACTGTTTAACGGTCTTTTGGCGTGTCAACTCAGCATTTAATTCATAAGCCCTGTGCCACCTATTTAAAATTGGTTCCTCTTTTCGCAAGGCTATTGTTGTTTCTCTGTACTTTTCAATTTGATTTCACCTGTGTCCTCCATTGTTTTCCACCACCTTTTCATTGTTTTCCACCCTAAGAAGAATTATGGCTAAGCACTCATCTCTTTCCGGCTCATCAACCATATTCCTCTCATGGACACTGAGAGGGATATCTAAGACACGGTGTGCTCTTTAGATCACCTCTAATTCTATCAAAAATTCTGTCTGAATGACAAAGCATGTCCAATTTTCTTCGCCATGGCCAAAATTGGTGTATTGTCTGCATGTATTCCAAGAACACACCTTTTTCCTGAGTTTGTGCACTGGCTAGTGTCTGTCATGTACCCTAGAAAATGCTTTGTAATGAATTGTCTAGGAGAGAATGTCTTACAAGTCTCAGTCCTGTTAATTCGTCAAGCCTTGTGTTACCCAAAGTCAGAATCATATGTTCAATTCACTGACGAATCATTGATAGCACATTATGATAGTCTTGCAGGTCAAGAATTCAATCAATTTGTCTTTTTCCTGAAGCTAGATATGAAGCAGTTTGTACCTGATAGCAAAGAATTCTCCATGAAGTTTTCGATGCAGAAGTCTGAACGGTGCTAAGGTGTATTTCAAAGATATTGGGAAAATAAGATGACATCATAATTGAAAAATCAATTTTGGGAATGTTTGCATTGATGATGAAGCCAGGGGTAGTGCTAGATATTCCTTCATATTGGCAAGAATTTTTCAATACTCAACTCATGAGTTTATCACTCATTGGGTCATTCAGGTTCCCCTCTCTTATCATTTACCTCTTTTTATATGAAAATGTGGAAGAATTCTTGCATTTGGGGTTAAATATCATGGATGTAAATAAGAAGAAGCATTCAGTAGTGTTTTGGACTGATGTAGTATGAGAAGAACATAATGAGGAGGGTCTATTTGATTTTGAAAATCATTTTATGTCTATTGCTTATAAAATTCTGAATGGGGTTTCTCCCCCATGCTTCCTACCAAAGGCTCAAGAGTTTCTGCAGTTGGGAACAAATTGTAAGTTTGGAGATTAGTGTGTTTATGAAGATTATTCAGAAATTAGACTTTATGGGGCTGGGGTAGAACCATATAGGCTTCCTATATTTGTGCCTATGAGATTATTTTCTTTAGAGTTCATTAGGTAGATTTTAAATGTTGACCAAATACATTTTGTACCTATGAAAAAGGTTCATATGTTTAAGGTACCTATGTATGTGGGTCTGTTTATAGTCAACATGAGACAAGAAGCTGATGAAATTAATATGATGTTAGATGGAATGCACTTGATGTTAGGAGATAAGTGGGCTTATGACCCCCATAAAGTGATTTCAAATTGGAGAATTGAAAATGGTTATTCAAAATTTGTTCATGAAAGCAGACCTGACATAGAGAAGCTAGCAAATAAGGGTTTTGCAGGTTCTGTTGGCTCAAATATACAAACTCCTATCATATCTGAGAAATATAGCAAGAGGAGTAAAGAGGTAGTGGTTAATTCAGAAGATGAAGAGCAGAGAGTTGAAAAGAGAACAAAATTCAATGAAGATTTAGCAAGTTCCCAACTTGGTTTCTCACTTCAACTAGGTGATGAGAAAAATATCCCAGCCTCACCAAGAAGACATGTAGATGCTCAGGAGGAAGTACCTTTGATTAAACAAGTGTTTGCTCAGATTGCTGAAAGAAATCAAAGGATGAAGGCTAACATGGAGGCACAGGTTGAGTATCAAATAAGTCCAGATCAAACAAGATTGCCGACTTCCATGGATCTTGAAAAATATCAATTTAATATTACTCTTTCTTATCCCTATGATATGACTATAGGGTCATCAAATAATTTCAATACTATAAATTTAGCTGTTGATGTGAGAAAGATTCCTTTGCTTGATAAAGTAAATTTACATATGCAAACAAGTCAACTGATAGTAAATGATTTGACCAAAACTAATGCAATGGCTCTTAAGGTTGAAAAAATGCTAGGGAAGGTTATCAAACAAAGAGTAATCCTAGGGAAGGTTATCAAACAACTCTTACGGGTTTATATGAAGAGGAATCCTTAAAAGAGCGATTGCGGGAGCTACAAGAACTTGAAGAAGGACGATTTCTTGCGGAGTTTCACCAAGCGGTAGAAAAGGAGAGGCAAAAAGCTTTGGCACAACCGAAATATTAAACGCAAGACTTTTTAGATTAGAGAGAAAGTTCTACTCTATGACGATAGAATTTCGAGTTCCTGGGAAAGCTGCAGATGCATTGGTCGGGACCATTTCACGTCATAGAAATCAAATAGTTAGGAGCAGATTCGATTGGCACAATTAAACAGACAAGTTCTACAAGGATGGGTCAATGGCGCATGCTTGAAGCCCTTCCATGAGTAAGTTTGAAATTTCACATTCCAATAACTCTCGCAATCGAGAGGAGTCGATGAGGGGTAGATTAGATTCAATAACTTTCTGCACCCGAGATGAGCATAGATATGATTCACCATAATAAAATAAATTTCAATTGAGTTGCATAGAGCTGCAACGCAACCAATAGTGGTCGGGGGAGGGGTAGTGTCCGACGTGTCATCCATGTCGTATAGGAAAGTGTGTCGAACATCACCATCATCATTAAGCAAGATTCGGAACGACTCTGCGGGTCGAAAGGAAATCTCGATTCATGCGAAGACATTCATAGGTCGACAGGGACTTTCGCAGGAAGGAAGGGATGTATCTTCGGCGTTTCAAGCGATATCTAAACAATGTAGAAGAAGTTAGGGGACACGGACTATTATGCCAAGTATGGCACCCGAAGAGAGAGGAAAGGGACAAAATATTGAGTTAATTAACGAGCTGAGAGATCAGATTTGCTTGCTATCTCATTGCTAGCAAGACGATAAGGCATTACACAAAAAGGGGAGTGCACATTAGACACAATTTCGGTTGCAGTAGCATTGTGTCCAGGGGGACGAGGCTGAACTAGTGCTCCTTCTTGTTGAAGGAACTGTTCGAGGCTTGTGAAGACAACTATAAGAGGGCAACTAGATTTATCTACTGTGTATTTGATCATGGCGGCGGCCATGTGGAAATGGACGTTCCCGACATCGGGATGCCGTAGAGATAACGAGAGGACCAACCTATGGCGATGAAGTATGTGCCATGGAAGGTGTCCGGAGATCCTAGCACCAAAGAGGTAAATGCGAAGCCTTCAAAGTTTGGTATGGTCAAATGGTCAACGTAGTATTCGAGTCAACGAGAGAATTCCAAGGAGCCTCACTCGGATGGATATAGCGAAAAGTCCGGTTCCCGAGTCACGCATAAGCATACGTTCCTCGGACCCTACATGTGTACCCGAAACAACGTTCCAAATGAGGCCTCTAAAGTTCCAACTTGATGAAGCAGCTCCACACGGAGGTCTCGTTCGTGGCCGGGAGTGGCGATGGAGATCGGGATGGAGTGTACACGTACCTCTTTGACGGAATGCTACCACAACGACTGCCAGGAGAAACTTCGGAGGAAGCGACGAAACAAGATGTCAAACCCGCGAGCTCTTCCCGATCATTCAAAGAATCGAACACTTAGGGTAAGAAGCTTTAATGAAGTAGTTTAGGTACTAGCAAGAGATGCTACTCCACTCCCAAATTTTTCGAGATTCCAAATATCCCGCCTAACCCATCTCCCGACGACAACCTCCATATTTGCGCCCATCCCCGGTGTCTTGTTTAGTTCACCACGAGAAACCACAACGTTGGTGGGAAAAAAGTAAGGTCACGAAACCGAAAGAAACGGCACCAAAGGCCAAAAAGGGCCAAGGTTGCATAATCAAGCCGGTGGTCGACCTCACGGGAGAGGATAAACCTCGGCAGTTAAGCATAGGGGTACCCAATCCGGGAGGAGCGAGATAGTTGAGCCCGAAGAAGCGAAGAGGGTTGCCACATCACAACCCCATAAACCCCTTTGATTTTCCGAACATCCGCACATCGCTACCCCTCCCGCATCAATTACCACCCACCACTTCATCCATCTCCCGAGAACCCCCACAGACTCCTCACCATCCACTTCATCCGCCACCGTGTTCGATCCAAAGTCATTAGAAGATACTCAATGGGGACCACGGGATGGAGGTTAACTTGGGTACGGAAGTGGTACCCCCGGTTAACCCAACCGTCGTCCCGCAAACTACTTTTACCAACCTCATCAATAAGTTGGAGCAAACAATTGAAGACACAAATTGGGCCACTCCCCCGAGCATACTTCGCTCCAACCACCCAACCGAGCGAGATCAAGAGGGGCAACAAGATCTAGATATGGGAGACTCTGCACCACAACAAACTCCGCCACGGCCACCTCCAAGACTAGTCAGGGCAAGATCGCTGTTGCACGGCGTAAAACCACTACGGGTGCGAATGCCGGATCAAGGTACCTCTAGTGCCGAAAGTATGGAGACATGGGGGACAGCTCACTCGCACTCATTTCATTTAGAGGGCAACACAATAGGCCGAGAGGCTCCACTCTGAGCTCCAACGAAGTGTGAGCAAGAGCAACAACGAGATAAGCACACTTACCGAACAACATGAACAAACTCGACAACGGAAAAGGAGAAGATACAAAAACAACTGAAACAATGACCGGGGTTTTCGAGTGTCTCGTCTACGAGAACGGCCAACAAGAACAAGCTACGGAAGACATGCAGGAGATCGACGTAGTTGGTTGGGAAATCCACCTCGTGGGTGGCATATTAAAATATTCACAAGGAAAATGTGGAACTCAAGGCGGCATTGGTAGCCCGACCCACATTTCCCGACCCAACGATTGTGTACTTAGCACAAATATCGAGAGACAGGGGCCAAGTAGTGAAAATGCGAGAAAGTTCCGAGTACTGCGAGCGAGAAGCATACGACCTCATCGAAGGGTCTGCAATAATTCTCAACGACCCTTCACCATGAAGGCACATCCAATCTCATCACAACTACAACGGATATCCAAGGAAATCCGAGAAGCTAAACGGACCTAACTAGATCGGACCAACTCTACGCCCAAGCGATGTGTTAGAGGTCCAAATACAAAAAAATAGAGGAGACATCAACGACGGCCAGCGGAGCCATCTAGGAGCTTCGAAAGCCCATAAAATTGCGAGCACAAACAATGCAGACAATTGGCTTCTAAGTCGACACTCGCATCGACATAGTGTTCGAGTGCCTTGCCGCCGAATGCCTGGGAGGAAGTTGTCACAAAAATAACGGTTGAGACTAAAGAGCTAATGCAAGGGTGGAAGTAGGCCATGGAAACCTTCCAAGAGCTCAAAGCTTCAAAGCTCTAACCAAGCTCCCGATTTGGGGCTCTTTGGACAACTAGGAGGATGCACGTAGCCGCAACAGGGGCGCGAGGGTCGAGTGGACCCATGGAAGTGGAGACAGCGCAGGGACAATTCACTCGGGGCAAGTCAATAGGATGTGGTCGGGGCTCTGTTGGGGCCCTTGTTTTGAAATACAATAGATTTTTGAGTTGCGACGAGTACGTGGTAGAACGCAACCTCGGTAGGCGTAAAAGGTGTCAAGGTTGCGAAGGAGCAAAGGACGAGTGTCGCGGTTGTTGCGAGGGAGCAAGTATTGTAGAAATTAGCTTTCGAATAAATCACTTATTCAATGAAGATTAACCCGATCATACATCAACCTCGAATTGCATGCATAACACATAACCTTCTTCCACAATTAATTGTCACATGCGGAAATAATATAGAAGCAATCGCACATCAAATCAATCACACATTAACTCGCATGTATGGGGAAAGCCTATAGCTGAAAACCCCCGACTATTGTGTATATTATAATGGAGAAATCATGTAACAATCATTAGTACAAAAACTCTTTACAAGCTCTCATGCACTACCTCCCATGCTACACACTATCAAGCTAGATCTAGCAAATCACTTGCTCCAATCCTTAGCCACTTGATAGCCAACCTTGATTGCGTATGTTAATGCTAGGTGATGGCCTCCTTATATAGATAAACCACCAGCCTAAACTTTGCAATACTCATAGCTTACTCCACCTATCTATGTGTTGCAAATAACAACAGTATAGTTACAACTGATAGCTAACTCTACCCTTTCATCTATCTCTTTCACTGGTCTTCACTGAACTGATCATGCACTGTAGTGAACTGAAGTGTTCTTGAGTTGACTAATGAGTTAATATTTAGTAAATTAAATATTATTTAATTTACTCCACTCATATCTAGTTGATTAGTTAGTTTAACTAATCCCAACTAGTTCAACTAAAACAAATAGAACATAACTCCACTACTTGTCCCGTTAACTCCTCCAAAACTTCTGCCACTGAAGTCTAACTGAAGCCAACCATGCAAGATGCCATCAAACCCTAGGAACCACGTGATTCCTTGTGTCAGTTGCATGAGCCACCTCCATGACTCAAACTGAAGTGCGCCAAGAGAGTAAGCTGCTGTTTATAGTCAAAATATTATTAAGGGTAAATAATATTTGACTTCCATATTTTTAGGAGATCAGTCTAAAAATAGTCTGGGTCCTAAAAAATAGGGTCACATCTATTTTTACCAACATGTCGCATCCATCAAGAATCTCCAAGTAGAATTCCCAAATTATGCTCCGTATGTCTAAAAATAGACATAGTCTAAAAATAGACTTTGCGCCAGAATTTGCCTGCGGGCCCACTTAGTGAAGGCGACTTCATTTCACTAAGCTCCATCATCTTGATGCATTCTCAACACTCCCTCTCAGCAAGATATGGATTATCTGCAACCCCTATCCTGCCTCTGTGGAATTCGAACTTGCTCTTGGTGAGCGCCTTTGTCAGGATGTCGGCATCCTGATCCTCCGTGGGAACATATGAAAGCATCATGATTCTCCGCTGAACACAATCTCTGATATGATGGTACCTGATGTCGATATGTTTGGACCTATCATGAAATACTGGATTAGCTGAGAGCTTGATGCAGCTTTGGTTATCACAGTAGATCACTGTAGGCTCCAAATGCAACCTGAACAAACCTGCGAGGATCTTCCTCATCCAAATAGCCTCACATGCAGCCAAGCTTGCTGCCATGTACTCGGCCTCTGCTGAACTGAGTGCCACGGATCTCTGCTTCCTGCTGTACCAGGAAACTGCTGTCGACCCAATGCTGAAAACTCCTCCGGAAGTGCTCTTCCGGTCTGTTGGGCTCCCTGCCCAATCTGCATCAGTGAAACCAGAAAGCTTCACTCCATCCTCCTGTCTGTACCATAGACCATATCCCGATGTGCCTCCGATATAGCGCAATACATGCTTGCCCGCCTTCCAAAAGAGCTTGGTAGGCTTAACCATAGCTTGCGAAAGCTGGTTAACTGCATAGCATATATCGGGTCGAGTATTGACCAGATACATCAACGACCCCACCAACTGTCGATAGACGGTGGCATCCACTACCTCCTCCGAAGTAGCATCTCCCTTCCTCCAACCTCCAGGAAGAGGGGTATCAACAGGCTTGCAGCCTTGCATGTTGAACCTCTCCAGAATCTCCCGGGCATACTTGCCCTGAGAAACAAACAGTCCTCCACTGCGCTGCCAAATCTCCAATCCCAGGAATTAATGAAGGATGCCCAGGTCCTTCATCTCAAACTCTCGTGCAAGATCCTCCTTGCATGAAAGTATCAACTGCTCGTCGCCAGTCAAAATCAGATCATCTGCATACAGTACGATGATCAACAGCTTCCCCTCCACCACAATCTGGTACAGGTTTGGATCCGCCTCACTCTTGGAGAATCCAAGCCCGGTGAAGTAGCTGTCTATCGGAGTGTACCAAGCACGAGGTGCTTGCTTCAGCCCGTACAGTGCTCTCTTGAGTCGGCACACATGCGACTCACTGCTGAAGATCTCAAAACCTTCAGGCTGCTCTATGTACACCTCCTCCTCAATAACTCCATTGAGGAACGCGGTCTTCACATCCATCTGATGAATGTGCCACCCCATCTGCGCTGAGAGAGCAAGGATCGTCCGTATGGAAGAGTACCTTGCGACAGGTGCAAAGGTCTCCTCATAATCGATCCCCTCGCTCTGTGAGAAGCCACGGGCGACAAATCTCGCCTTGTGCTTCTCCACACTCCCGTCAGCCGGCTGCTTCACTTTGTAGATCCATCGCGAACCCACCACTGATTTCCCCTCCGGTCTTGGGACAATCTCCCATGCACTGTTTCTGACGATCGAATCATATTCTTCGATCATGGCATCTACCCATGTGGGTTCCTCCACAGCTTCCTCAAAAGAGGATGGCTCCATCACGACACATTGACTCACAAGAGCCATGTATCCAGTGTACCGATCCGGTGACTGTCTCTGTCTGCGCTGTGCTGTAGGTGGTCCTACAACCTTCTCTGCATCCCGAGCCAGTCGCTCAGCTTCTGTAGTGCGCATGCGCCCTCTGATGGTTGGCGCTGCCTGGGTAGTTTCTTCCACCTCCTGAACCTCCTCTTGTGGCTGATCCACATCCGGAAGCTCCTCCTTAGGAACTAACAGCTCCTCATCTGCATGCAAGTGTAGCTCCCTCTCAAGCGAACACTGCATGGCTTTCTCCTCCTGGAATTTTATATCCCGTCGCACAACGGTCTTGCGACTGTCTGGCACATACACCCGATAGTTGTGAGGTGTATCAGTGTACCCCACAAATATTCCAACTTCAGCAGTTGGATCCAGCTTCCTTCTTGCATCCTTCGTCACATGCATGTAGACAGGAGATCCGAAAATCCGCAAATGGGAAATATCGGGCCTCTTGCCAGAATAAGCCTCCTCTGGTGTACTCATGCCAAGAACCTTGTGAGGACAACGGTTCTGCACATACACTGCTGTATTGCATGCCTCGGCCCACAAGTGAAGGGGTAGGCCCTGATCATGCAACATCGCCCGTGCAGCACCCACGATCGTTCTGTTCTTCCGCTCAGCCACCCCGTTCTGCTGTGGGTTATGGGGTGCGATGAGCTCTCTCCGAATCCCTTCTGCGCTGCAGAACTCCTTGAATTCAGCCGAGATGAATTCTCCACCGTTATCACTCCTTAGAGCAATCACCTTCTTCCCCGACTCCTTCTCGACCAGTGCTTTAAACTCACAGAACTTCGCGAATGTATCGCTCTTCTTCGACATGAAGAAGATCCAGCACTTTCGAGAGAAATCATCAACAAAGATCACATAATACTTGTGCTTTGCTGTCGAAGCAACTGAGAAGGGACCACACACGTCTGTGTGAACTCTCTCAAGGATCGTCGTGGCGCGACTATCCTTCTCGTGAAAGGTGGCTTTCACATACTTCCCTAAAGTACACCCCTTGCACTGATCTGACTGCGCAAGGGTGCCCTTAGGAAGTCCGGTAGAAATCTGCTGCAGAATCTTCAAAGCTCCATGGTGAAGATGGCCCAATCTCCTGTGCCATAGTTCGCCCTCATCATCCCGGCTCACCACATCTCCGGCCTTGCATGCCATAGCTGCGCAGTCATCTACCTGCAACTGATAAAGGTTCTGAGTTCGAACCCCTATCTTCCGGGTCTCTCCAGTAGTCTTACTGCGCAGGAAAGCTTTTCCTTCGCTGAAGACCACATCATAACCCTTATCCTCCAACATCGCTACTGAAATCAGGTTCTTCTTCAATCCAGGTACGTGCATGACATCCTTTAAGACAAAGGGTTTACCAGACTCCCTCTGAAAGGATACGGTACCGATACCAGTCGCACTGTATCTACCGTCATCGCCCATCTCGATGTGCATACCCAAATCCTTGTCCTCCAGATCTGAGAACAACTCCTGATCTCCCGTCATATGAAATGACGCACCGCTGTCCAAGAACCACACCGATCCCAGCATACTTGAAACTAAGCATGCAATCAGTGAAACTTTGACAGCCACCCCCACACTTCCCAGCTCATCTCTGCACTGAGTGAACTTCGTGAGGTATTTGGCGATGCTGTAGCCCTTCTCCATCTTGATGTTCCTGAGCTTATCTTTGAGCACCAGCTTCCTTTGGTCGCTCTTCTTCTGGAATAGATCCGTCAAAGCTTTCCACATTAAATATGGAGTAGCCTTACCATGAAGGCTGGATACAATATGATCCTTGACGCCCTCCAACAGGATCCTTCGACATTTCGCGATCTTCTTTTGCCTTGCATCGACCAAAGCTGCATCAGTGGGCTTTGGGACATCCGCATCCACGAACTCCTTCAGACCATTATCTTCTAACACTGCTTCCATTCGATCCTTCCATGCAACATAGTTCGAACTGCCTTCAAGAGCATATTCGAGTCGCAAACCATTGAAAGAAGACATCTTTCAACACCGGCACCAAGAAGAACAACCTTCTACAAAATTCGAATTCCAAACTCCAAGCTCTATCGCTTCCGATCTATACTTGAAAACAAAATATTTCCAAATCAGAGATTGACTGCAAAGGGCATTCACCAGATCTTTCACCTTACAAAGAAGGATGAATATTCCGGAGGCTACCTGGCCCGCATGCAGACTCTGTCCGAGGAAATAAGTTTGCAATCACCGTAATAGACTTTGACAATTAATCTCGCTCTGATACCATGTAGAAATTAGCTGAATAAATCACTTATTCAATGAAGATTAACCCGATCATACATCAATTTCGAATTGCATGCATAACACATAACCTTCTTCCACAATTAATTGTCACATGCGGAAATAATATAGAAGCAATCGCACATCAAATCAATCACACAGTAACTCAGTATGTATGGGGAAAGCGTATAGCTGAAAACCCCCCGGCTATTGTGTATATTATAATGGAGAAATCATGTAACAATCATAGTACAAAAACTCTTCACAAGCTCTCATGCACTACCTCCCATGCTACACACTATCAAGCTAGATCTAGCAAATCACTTGCTCCAATCCTTAGCCACTTGATGGCCAACCTTGATTGCGTATTTTAATGCTAGGTGATGGCCTCCTTATATAGATAAACCACCAGCCTAAACTTTGCAATACTCATAGCTTACTCCACCTATCTATGTGTTGCAAATAGCAACAGTATAGTTACAATTGATAGCTAACTCTACCCTTTCATCTATCTCTTTCACTGGTCTTCACTGAACTGATCATGCACTGTAGTGAACTGAAGTGTTCTTGAGTTGACTAATGAGTTAATATTTAGTAAATTAAATATTATTTAATTTACTCCACTCATATCTGGTTGATTAGTTAGTTTAACTAATCCCAACTAGTTCAACTAAAACAAACAGAACATAACTCCACTACTTGTCCCGTTAACTCCTCCAAAACTTCTGCCACTGAAGTCTAACTGGAGTAAACCATGCAAGATGCCATCAAACCCTAGGAACCACGTGATTCCTTGTGTCAGTTGCATGAGCCACCTCCATGACTCAAACTGAAGTGCGCCAAGAGAGTAAATTGCTGTTTATAGTCAAAATATTATTAAGGGTAAATAATATTTGACTTCCATATTTTTAGGAGATCAGTCTAAAAATAGTCTGGGTCCTAAAAAATAGGGTCTCATCTATTTTTACCGACATGTCGCATCCATCAAGAATCTCCCAGTAGAATTCCCAAATTATGCTCCGTATGTCTAAAAATAGACATAGTCTAAAAATAGACTTTGCGCCAGAATTTGCCTGCGGGCCCACTTAGTGAAGGCGACTTCATTTCACTAAGCTCCATCATCTTGATGCATTCTCAACAAGTATAGATGGCGGAAGAGTGCAGAAGGAAACAAGCAGTGAACTCCTGATGAACAGAAAGAAAAAAAAAGACAGTCAAGTGAGAAGAAAGGAGGAACTGTCAGTCGCGCTGGCAGCAGAACAAATAGGCAGCCAGGAAGTGGATAGGAAGGTTGGCGCAGATGGGAATAGGCAACAAAGAGCCGCAGGAGAGCTCTGTCTTTGTTGCACTGGTTTCCACTCCTCTGGGTTACTGTGTTTCTCTCTGTCCAATAGGACGTATTGTATTCTTCTCTGTTTATGCTCATATAGCTAAGCCTTGTAATATTTTTCCACTGACGACTGATGATTAATATATTCAAGAGTGTTGTTTCGAGTATATGTTATGGGTTTGAATGAATGATGTTACAAGCACCCTTTTAAATTTTATTTACTGTAAGTCTGACTGTTTTCCTGAAAGGTATATGTTATGGAATGTTGTGTTGTGGCTGCCTAAGACTTTAGTTTAGCTTTGATTCAACTCTATGGATGTTGTTGGGATGATATCGATCTACTCCCTATCACAGTAAGGTCGCGACACGCCTTGGGTGAGACTCTCTGCCCTTCGGAGCAGAGTGCAAATGCCGGCGTGAAACTAGACTACGGCGGAAAACCTTGTTGGTCGTTAAACTTGAACCCGGGTCTTCTCTATGAGACCTATTCTCTCGCCAACAATAGCACCTCATAACCCACAACAAAATGGGGTTGCAGAAAGGAAGAACAAAAGCATTGTGGGAGCTACATGAGCGATTTTACATGATCAAGGCTTACTGTTGCACTTGTGGGCAGAAGCATGCAACACAACTGTGCATGTGCAGAACAGAAGTCCTCATCGGATTCTTAGGATGAGTACACTAGAGGGAGCCTTTTCGGGTAAGAAGCCAGATGTGGTGCACTTTATAATTTTTGGTTCATAAGTTTACTGTCATGTTAACAATGATGCATGGAAAAATATAGAACCAACACCTGAGTTGGGCATATTTTTTGGGTACACTAATACACCTCACAACTATTGCGTGTACTGATCCAGGTGGATATTAGTGGTCACCCGCCTATTCCACTTGGGGCCCCACCATTGTCTCTTTCAGTTTTTCAGTTTCGGCACAACTTACTATTTTTAACAGTTTTTCGAGTCTTGAACTTCCGGAGCCGTTTTGAGGCCCTAAATGACATTTTTTGGGAAAAAGGGGAGCAACATGGGTCCATGGATCGATGTTTCTCACTCAAAATTTGTAGTCCTCAGATATATCTTTCTAACGAGGTATGGTACGCGTCAAACAGAGATCGTATGCCAAAGTTACGTCCCCGGGAAGTTGAAACACCAATTTACCCAAACGAGGCCCATAGTTTTGGCACTTCATCTCCTAGGGTTAGGGTTTTCGCTGTTTAGGATTTCCCATTGTTTCTAAATAATAAATAGGCCCTCGAGCCTCATTGTAACTCAGTTCAGAGGCCTGTAGCCACCACATATCTTCTCAGAGATAGCTACCAGCGCCCTAGCTAGTTTTATTTCCATTGTCTGTAAGCAAATTTCAGTTCTTTGATATTAATGAAATGAAGTGTTATTTCTGTTGCATCTTTGTATTTATGGTTATATGTTTATCCTGTTTCATTCCTGCATAAATATGGATTAGTGGTATCAGAGCGGTATGCTTTTTCTCGATCCTTCTTTGCATGTCCCCAACGAAGTCGGGGTATAAGGAGTTAGGGATCGATCTGGTGAAACCTTTGCAAGATCAGCCTCGCAAACCCTGATGACCGCTCATGGGGGACAAAAAGAAAGATGAGGAAGCAGGATATCCTATCAAAATATTGCTCGAGGAGGCCCTCGAAAAATAAAGGAATGCGATGATGGATAACTTTGCCTAGATCCTTCAACGGCTGCCCACCGGTGGCGCATCTGCATCTAGCAGCCACTCTGGAGGTGCGACTCCTTTTAAGGTACAAGTAAATTTTGACATTCCCATATTTGAGGGTCAAATAGATGCAAATTCCGTAGATAGATGGTTGAATCTATTAGAAGGATATTTCTCATTTCATGACTTTTCCGACAGGGAGAAGATTATTTTTTCACTCCTCAAAGCTGCCCCCCATGTCAAGGATTGGTGGGAAACCCACTGTGAGAAAAAGGACGAGACAGAACCCTCTCTGTTCTCGGTCTTACCCACTTGGAATTCTTTCTGAGACGCCATCAAGGAACAATACTATCCCATGGGGAGCTATGAGGACAAGTACATACAATGGACCACACTGCGACAACAAAGGGATCAAGATGTGCATGGTGAAAGATTTGTTCTTTACTGCGCACCAAGTTGGGTATCAAAGATTCAAAGAAACATACGGTGCTAAAGTATCGCGAGTGTCTTGCCTGAGATACATTCGGAGGAAATGGAGTTCCTTGACATCTCCTCGCTTGGTATGGCACTCTGGGGTATCTGCCAAGATTGAGCGAAATTCAAACAAAAGAAGCGTGCCTTTTTGGATCTGCCCGAATATTAAATCAAAAATCAAGGTGCTTCCAAACCACGGAGACAAAGGATAGGCATGGCGCAAGACAACCTGTCGAAGCCACAAGCAAAGAACAACACCGCAAAGCCAAAGAAGGACACGGGAAAGTGGTGTGAGTTCCATAAGAGCTCCACTCACAACACAAGTGAGTGTCGGGCCAAGTAGTCGCTGGTGGCCGAGATGAGGGATTCTGAGTCAGATGCATGCTCCAACTCTGAATCAGAACCTGACAAGGGGAATGACAGAGGGAAATAGATTATTGATGCGGAGCCCAACGCCATTGTTGCCACTACGAAGATCCAGAAGGAGGAACCAAAAGATCCTGAGGAAGAGGAACATCTCTTCCACTCCCAGATGTGGGTAAAGGGCTCCCCAGTAGAGTTCATTGTCGACAATGGGAGCCAAAAGAACCTCACTTCAGCAGATGTTGTGAAGCGGTTGGGCTTGCCAACCACATCTCACCCACATCCATACACCATCGAGTGGCTTCACCAAGGATGGGATCTCCGCGTCAGCCAGCAGTGTCGCCTTCCCTATAGCATCAAGCCCTTCACGGATGAGGTATTATGTGACGTTGCTCCTATTGATGTTTCTGATGTATTATTAGGACAACCATACTTGTGGAAGCGTCATGCTATGTATGAGTCTCGGCCTCGCGCTGTTATTGTTACTTTTGGAAATAAGTTGTACAGGATACCATAGGTACCCCCTCCTGCTGATATCTCTTTGTTTACTGCAAAACAATGCAGTAAGCTCATTTCCCAAACCAGGAAATTCATTTTCCTGATGATCCGCCCCCAGGGAAAGAAGAAGACTATGGCCACGGCCTCCAGACATGGCTCCTTTGCATGACAACAACAAATGGATAAGGTTGTGGAGGATTACGAAGACATCTTCACCTCATCCACAGGGGTTCCTCTGCATTGTCAGATCAAGCACCCGATTGATCTGACCCCAGGTGTGACGCTACCCAATGGACCGATCTATTAGCACTCTGTTCTGGAGAACGATGAAATCAAGAGTTAGATTCAGGAGCTGCTGTAGAAACGTCACATCCGCCCAAGTTCATCACCCTGTGGGAGCCCAATCGTGTTGGTACAGAAGAAGGATGGGACATGGAGATTCTGTATTTATTATCGGGTGCTAAAAAAAATCACTGTCCGGAATAGGTACCCGATCCCATGGATTGATGACCTTTTGGACCAACTCAAAGGTGCAAAATATTTCAGCAAGATCGACTTGAAGTCTGGGTATCACCAGGTACCAATTGAACCCTCCGATGTGTGGAAGAATGCCTTCAAAGCCAAGGAAGGCCTTTTCGAATGGTTGGTCATGCCTTTCGGATTGACTAATGCTCCTGCAACCTTCATGCGGTTGATGGACGACATCTTGCGGCCATTCACCAACTCATTTGTAGTGGTGTACTTAGATGACATTCTGATCTTCAGCCAGACTTGGGAAGAGTACCTTCACCACATCCGACAAGTCCTCCAAACATTGCGGCAACACAAGTTGTGTGCCAATTTGGAGAAGTGCATTTTTGGCATGACCCAGGTTCAATATCTGGGATACATTATTGATGAAAGGGGGGTGCATGTGGATCCAACCAAGATCCAAGTCATTCGGGATTGGTTAGCCCCAACCACTATAACAGAGCTTCGCAGCTTTCTGGGTCTTGCTAATTTCTACCGTAGGTTCGTGTTGCGATTCTCTCATATCACTTGGCCCTTGAGTCAAGTCACCAAGGGAGGAGCGAGAGAAAAAATATTTTGGTTGGAACCTCAACAGAAGGCATTCACAGAATTGAAAAAATGCCTATGTTCTGCCCTAGTGCTCACATTACCAGGCTTGCAACAACCATTTGAGATCGAGACAGATGCCTCTGACTATGCTATTGGGGCGGTTCTTACTCAACAGGGACATCCAGTGGCATATCACAGTGAGATGTTGTCTAACACAGTTCACAAGTATCCCATTTATGACAAAGAAATGTATTCCATTGTGAAAGCTTGTTGACAATGGAAGCATTACATTTTGGGGAAGGAAACAATCATCCACAGAGACCACCGACCCAGCTGTTCATACATACACAAGGGAAGTTGCAGAATGATTGCCATCAGAAGTGGTCCACATATCTGCAACAATTTCATTTGAACATCAGGTACAAGAAGGGTAGCACCAATAATGTTGCAGAATGCCTCAGCCGACCACCGATCGTGGTGCTCACCACCGTTCTCAACTTTTGTGGGCACGAGACTTCTGATTGGCCGCTTCTCTACGAGAGCAACCCAGAATTCGGCCACACTTACAAGGCACTCTTGGGGGGTAGGCAACTTCAAAATTTTCACCTCCAAGGTGCACTTTTATGTCACCTGGGACACCTTTGTGTTCCTTCAAGCGAGCGTGCCAAGATGATATGGGAAGCACACTACAGTCGAGTCGCTGGGCATTTTGGGGTCGAGAAAACAGTAGCAATACTGCAGAAGTATTTCTATTGGCCGAACCTTCGAAAGGATGTCGGGAAGCACATCAGATCCTGCATTGCTTGTGCCATTGCCAAACTGACCATCAAGAAGCAAGGCCTATATACTCCGCTACCTATCCCTAGTTGACCTTGGGAATCCATCTCCATTGATTACATGTTGGGCCTGCCATCTACTAAGCATGGAAATGACTGTGTTTTTGTGGTCGTCAATAGATTCTCGAAGATGGCCATTATGGTGGCCTGCAAGAAGAATATCACAGCAGAAGCCACTGCTAAACTCTTCTTTGAACGAGTGTGGGTGCACTTTGGGATCCCACAGTCTATCATATCATATCGGGATAGCAGGTTCCTCAGCACATTTTGGTCCAGCCTCTGGTCAATGTTGGACACAAAGCTCACCAAGTCCACAGCTTTCCATCCCCAAACAGATGGCCAGACAGAGGTCGTCAACGGAATGATTGTACACATTCTGCGCATGTACAACTCAAAGCATCCACGCACATGGGACGAGAGCCTCCCCTATGTACAACACAGTTATAACCGGGCTCTCCACAGTTCAATTGGCCATAGCCCCTTTCAGGTGGGCTTGGGATTCCAGCCACTATGTCCCATTGACATAGCCATGCCGTTTGCAGCTGCTCAGGCCGATTCAGCTCATGTCCAATCTGAAGTTGACAAAGCAAGTAGCTTCATCGAGCGCATTCAACACATCCGCCAACAGGTTCATGATATATTGGACAGAGCCAATGCCAAGTACAAGCAATGCCATGATCAACACCGGGTGCCACACAACTTCCAGGTGGGCGACAAAGTATGGCTACATTTGTAGAAGGAGCGCCTCACTGGACCCCACCGCAAGCTTCGCCCGCTCCGATACGGGTCGTACACCATCACCAAGGCTGTAGGGAACAATGCATTCGAGCTCGGTATTCCACCATTCCTTGGTCTGCACCCAGTCTTCAATGTGGATCGCCTTCGTCCTTACTTCCCACCTCTACTGGACACCTCGGACATTGCAGAACAACTCACACCCACAGAGTTAAATCCAGACTGCATGGAACAGGCCACCACAGATTGTATCATGGACATGCAAATCAAGAACACTCGCCAACAAAAGATCCAACTATATCGGGTTGTCAAAGCTGGCCAACTCCTGCACCAAGGAAAGTGGTTCACCAGGGACCAAGTTCAGCAGAAATTTCCTCATCTCATGGAGGAACTTAACGCAATGGGGACCATTGCTTCCTAAGGGGGGAGGAATGATCTAGGTGGATATTGGTGGTCACTCGCCTATTCCACTTGGGGCTCCACCATTGTCTATTTCATTTTTTCAGTTTCGGCACAGTTTACTATTTTTAGCAGTTTTTCGGGTCCTAAACTTCCGGAGCCGTTTTGAGGCCCTAAACGACGTTTTTTGGGAAAACGGAGAGCAACATGGGTCCATGGATTGATATTTCTCATTCCAAATTTGTAGTCCTCGGATAGATCTTTCTAACGAGGTATGGTACGCGTCAAACGGAGATCGTATGCCAAAGTTACGCCCCTGGGAAGTTGAAACACCAATTTACCCAAACGGGGCCCATAGTTTTGGCGCTTCATCTCCTAGGGTTAGGGTTTTGGCTGTTTAGGATTTCCCATTGTTTCTAAATGATAAATAGGCCCTCGAGCCTCATTGTAACTCATTTCAGAGGCCTGTAGCTGCCACATCTCTTCTCAGAGATAGCTACCAGCGCCCTAGCTAGTTTTATTTCCATTCTGTCTGTAAGCAAATTTCAGTTCTTTGATATTAATGAAATGAAGTGTTATTTCCGTTGCATCTTTGTATTTATGGTTATATGTTTATCCTGTTGCGTTCTTGCATAAATCCGGATCATGTACCTTCCATCTCACAGGGTGACAGTGGTTCGTAGAGATGTGAAATTCGATGAAGGCAAGGCCATGTGAATTTCCCTTGAGAGGGAGCTTCATATGCTTGCAGTTGAGGAGCTCTTAGCTCCAAAATAAGAACCTCAAGATGTGGAGCAGCCATAAGAAGAGTAGCAGAGAGTGGAAGCACCCACTCATGCAGAGACATCCATAGATGGAAGGAAGCACGCCAAAGAGGTTGACAAGTTGATGCATGATGCTAGAGAGAATGTTGGAGAAATCGCATCACAACGCAGGTAGAGAAGGTCCCCAGATCGGTACACTAGCTACATGGATCTTATGAGTGAGAATGTAGATACTGAGTCATCCTCATTCGAGGAAGCAGTGCAAAAACCAGTATGGGATGATGCCATGGTAGAGGAGTATGACTCCATTATTAGAAACAATGCATGGGAAGTTGTCCCAAGACTAAAGGACAAGTCATCTTTAGGATCTAGGTGGATCTACAAGGTGAAGCAAGTAGAAAATGGGAGTGTGGAGAAACACAAGGCAATATTTGTTGCCAAGGGGGTCTCTTAGGTAGAGGAAATATATTACAAGGAGACCTTTGCTCTAGTAGTAAGGTGCTCTTCAATCATATCTATTCTTACACTTTCAACGCATATGGGATGGAAGATACATCAGATGGATTTAAACACAACTTTCCTCAACGGAGTGATTGAAGAAGATGTGTACAGAGAGCAGCTGGAGGGTTTTGAGACCTTCGACAGAAATTTGCATGTGTGCAGACTCAAGAGAGCGCTATATGGATTGAAATAAGCACCTCGTGCTTGGTACACCAGGATCGACAACTATTTCACCGGGTTGGACTTCACCAAAAGTGAAGCAGATGCAAACCTTTACCATATTGTGGTTGAAGGTAAATTATTGATTATAGTATTATATGTCGATGATTTAATTCTAATAGGTGAAAAGAAGTTGATAAATTTTTGCAAAGAATATTTGGTAAGAGAATTTGAGATGAAATGCATGGGGCTCTTGCATTATTTCCTTGGTTTGGAAACTTGGAAAAGAGATGGGGAATTGTTTGTCTCTTAGGGCAAGCACACCGACGAGATACTGAAGAAGTTTCACATCGAGAGCAACAAACCCATGGAAACCCCTCTAACATGGAATTGGAGGAAGGAAGATGTTACTTTAGGTAAAGTGGTAGAAGATACCATTTACATGAAGCCTGCGGGTTCACTTATGTATTTAGTGAACACAAGACCGAACATGTGTTATGCAGTTAACCAGCTGAGTCAAGCAATAGTTAAGCCAACCAAGCTCTATGGGAAGGCATCCAAACATGTTTTGAGATACCTTAGAGGCACCACTCAGTTTGGTCTTTGGTACAGGCAGACAGAGGTAGTGAAGCTTCAAGGCTTGACAAGTGCAGATTAGGTAGGGAGTCCATCCAACATGAAGAGAGCATCAAGGGGCATATTTAGTATTGGGTCAACAATGATTTCCTAGTACAACGTGAAGCAAAAATTAGTTGCACTCAGTTCAACAGAAGCAAAGTGCATGGCTTCTAGTCAAGCAGCTTGTGAGGCTATCTGGATGAGGAATATCCTTGTTGGTTTTTTTGGTCAACAAATGTACCCTACAGTGATTTACTATGACAACTAGAGGTGCATTAAACTCCTAGTTAATCTCGTTTTTCATGCTAGCTCCAAGCATATCAACATTCGATATCACCATCTTAGAGATTGTGTACAGAGGCGGATTATGTTGTTAGAGTACATTCCTACATAGGAGCATGATGAAAACATCTTGACGAAGGCATTGTCAAGAGGCAAATTCGAGTTCCATAGAGGCAAGATCGGGGTATCAGATAATCCATTTCTTGTTGAGAGGAAGTGTTGAAAATGACAGTAAGAAAATATTCTAATTTAATTTTCCCTTCATTAAATTAGAATAAAATTGTAATTCCACATCACATGATAACTTGTACGAGTTAACTAAGTTAGGATGACTTAGTTGGTTTAGTTAATTCAAGTTGAGGGTCAAACTAGAGGCATGTAGAGCATCTCCTACATTATAGGATCTGTGGTTGAGTTTATTTTGAGTTGTAATTAATTAACTCAATTTATCTGAGTTAAAATCGATTTAACTAGTTTTAACTGATGGAGGAACTAGTGAGAGGTCAAAGTGTGGAACTTGAATGTGAACAACATGTAGTAATCAATCAAATAACTGATAATTCACCCATAAATAACTCATGCATTTCAGTTCTGAGAAAGACCCAGTTGAGATTGGAGTTCACGGGTAGTGTACTATCAGTTGTATAACCATCCAAATTGTACAGGTGGTGCATGCAGTCAGAGGAAGGCCCCTAATGGATTGCACAATATGGATTGGGAATTTCCCTAATTAATAGGGCCTAATTACCCGAGTAAACAACACAAGGAAATAGGGATTTTGGAGGGCTGAAAATTGGTTAAGTATTGAACCAAGTTTGTCTAGGAATCAATGAGACATATAGAGATAGTGCATAGGTTTCTCATCTTGGAGAAAAGCATTATAATCTTCTCATATTTATTGACTTATGCAATATACATATAACATGGTTTTTAGCTAAGGCTTTCCCCAGGAAATAATTGTGTATTATGCGATTGAAATTCTTTCTCTTTCATGTTTTTTGATTTCAAGATCTAAACTGGTTCCACAATTGGTAGAGTAGATTCAAGAATATTTTTTAGCATATTACAATTATCAGTTGAATCTACATGGATTTTCTACACATGGAAGGGTTGGGTCTAATTGCAGGGTAGAGGTTGTGGCTTTGTGGGGGGTTCTCTAGTGTGCAGTATGGCTCGCCATTGACAAGATCAAGATTGTTGGGGATTCAAAGACGATTATCGATTGGGTGTAGGGGGGAAATTCTCTTGAGGTCCCTCCCCTTCACCACTGGATGGCTAATTTCTTGTCTTTGCTGCCAACTTTCCTCGACATCTCTTTTCTTCATGTTTGCTAGAAAAAAAATTGGAGGCAGGTGCTCTCTCTAAGCGTGGGGTGTCTCTCCATACTGAGCTCATATTTTTTGAACTCCTGTTCAACGAAGTTGTTAGAAACACTGGATCCTTTGCGTCCTAGTCTGGGCTAGCTCTCTTTCTTCCCATTTTGTTATGTGTGTTGTTTGTTATGCCTTCACTATTTGCCTTTCTTATGGCTTCTTGATTTCAAGTCTTTTTTTTTTTTTTGACTCGTTCTGATGTATTGGAGTTCACCTTCTATGGCTCCAATGATCTTATTGACATATTCTTGGTCTATGCTAACTCACAATTGTCTTACTTTTTGATGTTTTTCTCATGTTTTGTCCGAGAAATATGTTGTAGATCATTCTTCTCGATTCACATAATTATTTAACTCATATTTTCACAATGAAAGCGGTTTGTTTTTGTTTTGTTTGTTTGTTTTTGTTTGTTTGTTTGTTTGCCTTTTGTTTTCTTTTGTTTTTTTCCTGTTGAAAAAAAAATATGGTTATAAAAAGTTTGAAAAAATCATGAATATTTACAACTAAGTTACTTGAATTTTATAAATCTATAACTTCCTTCATCATTGATGTTTTTATTTTTACTTGTAGAATAAATCCTAATTAATTATGTTGTGTTCATGATCAACTTACTCAACTTTGTTTTAATTATTACGCTGTAAAGCGTATCTATTTGAAAACAACTTTCCTAAATGACTACGTGTATCATTATACTCCTTTGATTTGAATGTTAGACGATTCAAATGATCTCTACCATAGGATTAAATACTGTTATTTTTAATTAGTTATACAACATAAATATATATTAACGAACACCAGATCTCATTTGCTTCTTCTTCTGAGAATTTTTGTTTTCTTTTTCTGGGAATTTCTACGTGTGAATGGGGTTTTAACTGTGACTGTGCCCAGGATTCTGCCTGCATCATCAAAAAACAATCCTCCACAGAGGCATTGGAATTACAAGAATTTATTTCTCAATATCTCGTTCACAGTGTCAAAAATGAGATGGCGACTCTGCTTCTCTTGAATATATTCTGTGTTGATTCGGTATTGGGAGGCGTTTCTCTGCTCCAACATGTGAAAGAGATCGGGGTTTATTGGGAACCTAGATGCATGGAATGAATCAGTGGAGATTGAGTCCGTGTCAATGATGAGAATTCCTGATTCCAACAGGATTTCTTTTACATATTTGTATTCAACTCAGGCAGTGGACAACAACCCGTGGGGTTACAAGTTACAGCATACAGTCAAGTTGCAATGGCGGCCAAGCAAAGACTTTACACATTAGTGAGGGAGGTCGAGTCATGGACTCACATGTGCTACGAGCAGATTAAGGCAACCAGAGGGTTTACACTTTAATGAGGGCCAACTCGCCGACTCACTAGAGGGTTTACACTTTACTGAGGGTTGAGCCATGAGCAACGTGAGAGAGCACTGAACATGAAGGGTTGAGTTGCTGACCTGCAAGCAAATTGCATGGAGGCCCAACTCACCAAGTCGTGAGCAGAGTCGTAGACAACACTGAAGTTATGAACAGATAGGGCCGTTTTGTCGACCCATGAGCACTCGATGTTTTCACTATTTTGGTAGAGAGCAGGACACAGGGAGCTTAGAGTACAGAACGTGACGCTGCAGTGATGGAGAATGAGAATAAAAAAAGTGAAATGAGGCAAGGTGCAGGCAACAAGGTTTACAATTCAGCTACGCAACAAGATGGCCGGGTTACACTAACAAACAGCTGAAAAGCGTGATGGATAAATGCATTGGTGGAAAAGGGTTTCAACGTGCCAAAATTTCGTGATGCAGGTCCCATTTAATTTTTTTTTTTAACAAATTTTAAAATCTAGATCGAACCTGAAATCAATCCTGATTTTTTTCCAATTAAATTCATGATTTGGTTCAACTTGAGGTTTGTCTTTTAGGTTAGGCGAACCTGGATGAACCCTTTTTTGAGGGGGGATTTGCCAAATTTTGAATCTGAACCTTCAGGCTCGGTGAACCCTATGACTTGGTTTTCACTAAATAGTCTTCAAATATTCTTTTACTACTTTCCAAGCATCTTTTCTCAATAAACATAAACATTTATATTCAAGTTACATGGATTACTCCCTATAGGCCTTGCAGTACTGATATTGCCTTCCGTATTGTAAAATATAAAAGATGGTATATTGTGCTACTGCTTCCTATTTGTCTTGGTCTATATTTGATCCGATAGCTTGATGTTTTCTTCAGGACAGACCAGAGCTTCCTGACACTAGTTCAGGATTGAAATTAGAGCATCATATTTCCTCGAATCCAACACATTTAAGTTAAGAAGCATTACGCTTTCATATGCATGGTCACAGTAGATATTGGAATTAGATTGAAAGTATTGTTCCTTATCTTCAGACATGAGGATTCAAGGTACATAGCTCTACTTATTAGTGAATTTGTTTTGCATAGGCACCACTTAAGAGGGATAGAAACAGAAGAACTAGACTCCATGTTATTACTTCTTTCTTGCCATTTTTGTTTTATTGTCAAGCAGAAGCAAAACACAATATTTATGGGGAGATGTATTATTTCATTGTCTAGAAAACAATACTTACGCAATCCTTTAATAGAATCCTTAAATTTCCATCTGGCTGTGGCCTAGAAGCAACTTGGAGCAGTAGTTGTGATAATGATCCTGGTTCAAATCCTAGTGGGCATGTTCCTCCCTTTTGTCGGGTGTACCAGACGTGGCTAGTGATAATATTGAATATTGTTGATGTAGTCTTTGGGAAGATTATATATGGTGCTTGCAAGGTACCTACATACCCTAATCTTTACCTAAGTGTGTGAAAGCAGGTCAAGCTTCTTTCCAGTTCTACCGTCCGTAAAAAAACAGGTTCCCATTAAAAAAAATAGAATCTTTCATTGGACATGCAGGATATAGGCAAAGGCTACATCATACATGACTAATGGTTTTGCATTCTCTCTACCTTGTTTATTAGACACTTTTTTTATTTGAGGGGCATTCTTTGACAACAGTTGTAGAAGAGACCCTCTCATTACTATAAACTTTCCACCAAAAGACATTATCAGGTTTAAGATTGTTGTACAATTGTTGATGATCAAGAGTCCTGTTCTATGTCAATAACTAATATTGAAATGATATAAAATATTGAATATTATTAAATGGCCAAAAATGTCTGAAAAGTGTATATCAGAAGGAAACAGAACAAAGTACAATGTACCGTGAGTGGCTTACACAACCCTAGAAATAGTAAAAATGCATTACAAGAGAAGTATAAAAGCTTAAGAATGATGTCGTTATATTTGTCAAATTACAACTTAAAGATCGATATAGTACAGATTGCATGAGGTATGGGATGATATGATCTACGGTCTTGATAAGAAAACCATTGGGCATTTTGGAAAAACTAAGGTAGGTTCCTCTGTATTCGTTTCTCTCTGGTGCTATTCGCTTTTCCCCAATTTCTACTTTGGATGCGTTAGTTATATATTAGTATACTATAGGAGGCGTATATAACATAGGTGTCAATTACTTGTAGTATATTGAGTTCATTTCTATCATTTAGTGTGGAATTATTGTTACCACGACTGGTTTTGACTACTGCACCACATAAAACTTTTGTGACATTTGACACATTTAGAACTGATTCAATGAACTTGAAAAATATGAAGATGAGAGGGACTGGTGTTGCCTCTGTTCTCAAGTTTTGTGATGCTTTTCATTATTGACAATCTTTCACCAAGTTTGCCTTTGATCCAAATATTTTCTGTTCATGCCACAGATAGTAGATATAAGTTTCTGTCTGAGTTTGAAGGTGACAAACGACAATTGCGTAGATTATATGAAGCCTGCAAAGGGATCCAGATGCCTCAGGTATTCAAAAATAGTTCCATGTCTGCATCTGCAGTTGGTATCTTCTATATCTCTATCTATTGATTTGTGTTATTGATCCCTGATGCTTGGTGGCAGAATGAAGTGAATACTCTAGTTGTTTGGGGAGGGCCTCCCTTGCAGCCAAACCTACCTGCAACACCACCTGCAAACATGCCTCTCCCAGAGGATGTAGAACTCGCTATGGAAATTGCTGCCTCAATGCAATTCGCATCACAAGAAAGAATTCCTCCTGTATCTGAACAGGCTTCAACAAGTGACTTAAATCGCAGGCGAAATATATCAGAATGTGGGGTACCTCCTGATAGAACAACAGTGCCATAAAATAATGATAAAACCGCTGGCTGGTCAGGTGAGGTCGGTTCAACTTCTTGCAATTGCTGGGCTACAGATGAAGCAAGACCGAGCAGCAGCAGCACTGCCGAAACTCTGACAAATGACCCCACAGCTTCTAGGCCATCAGTTTCTGCAAATTCTGTTGCTGTTTCAGCAGCTGCTTGTTCTCCTTCAGCTCCCCCTCTGCCGGCAGAAGAAGTCCTTGGTCCAATTATTTATCCTTCAATTGATTTTTCTCCCAATGAACATGGTTTTCTTTCTACTTCAGAGCATGGTACGCAGTCCTTAGCAAGTTCAAGCAAAGCAGGGGGTGATACTTCTGGCACCTGTATAATTTGTTGGGATGCTACAGCAGAAGGAGTCTGCATGCCTTGTGGTCATCTTGCAGGTTGTATGTCCTGCTTAAATGAGATCAAGGTGAAGAATTGGGGTTGCCCAGTTTGTCGGGCTAGCATTGAACAGGTGATCAGAGTATATACTGTATGATTGAGAATCCAAAAAAATGACATAAAACAAATAAACAAATGACTCAGTAATTATATTCTTGAATGGTGCAGGATCTAATGTCAAAAATAAATAAATGCAGGAATCTCATTAAATTCATGATTTGGTTCAACTTGAGGTTGAGGTTTGCTTTTAGGTTAGGCGAACCTCGATGAACCCTTTTTTGAGGGGGGATTTGCCAAATTTTGAATTTGAACCTTTAGGCTCGGTGAACCCTATGACTTGGTTTTCACTAAAATAGTCTTCAAATATTCTTTTACTACTTTCCAAGCATCTTTTCTCAATAAACATAAAGCATTTATATTCAAGTTACATGGATTACTCCCTATAGGCCTTGCAGTACTGATATTGCCTTCCGTATTGTAAAATATAAAAGATGGTATATTGTGCCACTGCTTCCTATCTGTCTTGGTCTATATTTGATCCGATAGATTGATGTTTTCTTTAGGACAGGCCAGAGCTTGCTGACACTAGTTCAGGATTGAAATTAGAGCATCATATTTCCTCGAAGCCAGCACATTTAAGTTAAGAAGCATTACGCTTTCATATGCATGGTCATAGTAGATATTGGAATTAGATTGAAAGTATTGTTCCTTATCTTCAGACATGAGGATTCAAGGTACATAGCTCTACTTATTAGTGAATTTGTTTTGCATAGGCACCACTTAAGAGGAATAGAAACAGAAGAACTAGACTCCATGTTATTACTTCTTTCTTGCCATTTTTGTTTTATTGTCAAGCAGAAGCAAAACACAGTATTTATGGGGAGATGTATGAGTTCATTGTATAGAAAACAATACTTACGCAATCCCTTAATAGAATCTTTCAATTTCCATTTGGCTCTGGCCTAGCAGCAACTTGGAGCAGTAGTTGTGATAATGATCCTGGTTCAAATCCTAGTGGGCATGTTCCTCCCTTTTATGGGGTGTACCAGACGTGGCTAGTGATAATATTGAATATTGCTGATGTAGTCTTTAGGAAGATTATATATGGTGCTGGCAAGGTACCTGCATACCCTAATCTTTACCTAAGTGTGTGAAAGCAGGTCAAGCTTCTTTCCAGTTCTATCGTCCGTAAAAAAACAGGTTCCCATTAAAAAAAATAGAATCTTTCATTGGACATTCAGGATATAGGCAAAGGCTACATCATACATGACTAATGGTTTTGCATTCTCTCTACCTTGGTTATTAGACACTTTTTTTGTTTGAGGGGCATTCTTTGACAACAACCTAAGATTGTAGAAGAGACCCTCTCATTACTATAAACTTTCCACCAAAAGACATTATCAGTTTTAAGATTGTTGTACAATTGTTGATGATCAAGAGTCATGTTCTCTGTCAATAACTAATATTGAAATGAAATAAAATATTGAATATTATTAAATGGCCAAAAATGTCTGAAAGGTGTATATCAGAAGGAAACAGAACAAAGTACAATGTACCATGAGTGGCTTACAAGAGAAGTATAAAAGCTTAAGAATGATGTCGTTATATTTGTCGAATTACAAATTAAAGATCGATATAGTACAGATTGTATGATGTATGGGATGATATGATCTGCGGTCTTGATAAGAAAACCATTGGGCATTTGTAAAAACTAATGATAAGAAAACCATTGGGCATTTGTAAAAACTAAGGTAGGTTCCTCTGTATTCTTTTCTCTCTGGTGCTATTCGCTTTTCCCCAATTTCTACTTTGGATGCGTTAGTTATATATTAGTATATTATAGGAGGCGTATATAACATAGGTGTCAATTACTTGTAGTAGATTGAGTTCAGTTCTATCATTTAGTGTGGAATTATTGTTACCACGACTGGTTTTGACTACTGCACCACATAAAACTTTTGTGACACTTGACACATTTAGAACTGATTCAATGAACTTGAAAAATATGAAGATGAGAGGGACTGGTGTTGCCTCTGTTCTCAAGTGTTGTGATGCTTTTCAGTATTGACAATCTTTCACCAAGTTTGCCTTTGATCCAACTATTTTTTGTTCATGCCACAGAGAGTAGATATAAGTTTCTGTCTGAGTTTGAAGGTGACAAACGACAATTGTGTAGATTATATGAAGCCTGCAAAGGGATCCAGATGCCTCAGGTATTCAAAAATAGTTCCATGTCTGCATCTGCAGTTGGTATCTTCTATATCTCTATCTATTGATTTGTGTTATTGATCCCTGATGCTTGGTGGCAGAATGAAGTGAATACTCCAGTTGTTTGGAGAGGGCCTCCCTTGCAGCCAAACCTACCTGCAACACCACCTTGCAAACATGCCTCTCCCGGAGGATGTAGAGCTCGCTATGGCAATTGCTGCCTCAATGCAATTCGCATCACAAGAAAGAATTCCTCCTGTATCTGAACAGGCTTCAACAAGTGACTTAAATAGCAGGACAAATATATCAGAATGTCGGGTACCTCCTGATAGAACAACAGTGCCATCAAATAATGATAAAACCGCTGGCTGGTCAGGTGAGGTCGGTTCAACTTGCAATGGCTGGGCTGCATATGAAGCAAGACCGAGTAGTAGCAGCACTGCCGAAACTCTGACAAATGATCCCACAGCTTCTAGGCCATCAGTTTCTGCAAATTCTGTTGCTGTGTCAGCAGCTGCTTGTTCTCCTTCAGCTCCCCCTCTGTCGGTAGAAGAAGTCCTTGGTCCAATTATTTATCCTTCAATTTATTTTTCTCGCAATGAACATGATTTTCTTTCTACTTCAGAGCATGGTACGCAGTCCTTAGCAAGTTCAAGCAAAGCAGGGGGTGATACTTCTGGCACCTATATAATTTGTTGGGATGCTACAGCAGAAGGAGTCTGCATACCTTGTGGTCATCTTGCAGGTTGTATGTCCTGCTTAAATGAGATCAAGGTGAAGAATTGGGGTTGCCCAGTTTGTCGGGCTAGCATTGAACAGGTGATCAGAGTATATACTGTATGATTGAGAATCCAAAAAAATGACATAAAACAAATAAACAAATGACTCAGTAATTATATTCTTGAATCGTGTAGGATCTAATGTCAAAAATAAATAAATGCAGGAATCTCATTAAATTCGTGATTTGGTTCAACTTGAGGTTTTTCTTTTAGGTTAGGCAAACCTGGATGAACCCTTTTTTGGGGGGGGATTTGCTTTTAGGTTAGGCAAACCTGGATGAACCCTTTTTTTGGGGGGGGGATTTGCCAAATTTTGAATCTGAACCTTCAGGCTCGGTGAACCCTATGACTTGGTTTTCACTAATATAGTCTTCAAATATTCTTTTACTACTTTCCAAGCATCTTTTCTCAATAAACATAAAGCATTTATATTTAAGTTACATGGATTACTCCCTATAGGCCTTGCAGTACTGATATTGCCTTCCGTATTGTAAAATATAAAAGATGGTATATTGTGCTACTGCTTCCTATCTGTCTTGGTCTATATTTGATCCGATAGCTTGATGTTTTCTTCAGGACAGGCCAGAGCTTGCTGACACTAGTTCAGGATTGAAATTAGAGCATCATATTTCCTCGAAGCCAGCACATTTAAGTTAAGAAGCATTACGCTTTCATATGCATAGTCACACTAGATATTGGAATTAGATTGAAAGTATTGTTCCTTATCTTCAGACATGAGGATTCAAGGTACATAGATCTACTTATTAGTGAATTTGTTTTGCATAGGCACCACTTAAGAGGGATAGAGACAGAAGAACTAGACTCCATGTTATTACTTCTTTCTTGCCATTTTTGTTTTATTGTCAAGCAGAAGCAAAACACAGTATTTATGGGGAGATGTATGAGTTCATTGTCTAGAAAACAATACTTACGCAATCTTTTAATAGAATCTTTCAATTTCCATCTGGCTGTGGCCTAGCAGCAACTTGGAGCAGTATTTTTGATAATGATCCTGGTTCAAATCCTAGTGGGCATGTTCCTCCCTTTTGTGGGGTGTACCAGACGTGGCTAGTGATAATATTGAATATTGTTGATGTAGTCTTTGGGAAGATTATATATGGTGTTGGCAAGGTACCTGCATACCCTAATCTTTACCTAAGTGTGTGAAAGCAGGTCAAGCTTCTTTCCAGTTCTACCGTACTTAAAAAAACAGGTTCCCATTAAAAAAAATAGAATCTTTCATTGGACATGCAGGATATAGGCAAAGGCTACATCATACATGACTAATGGTTTTGCATTCTCTCTACCTTGGTTATTAGACACTTTTTTTGTTTGAGGGGCATTCTTTGACAACAACCTAAGATTGTAGAAGAGACCCTCTCATTACTATAAAATTTCCACCAAAAGATATTATCAGGTTTGAGATTGTTGTACAATTGTTGATGATCAAGAGTCCTGTTCTCTGTCAATAACTACTATTGAAATGAAATAAAATATTGAATATTATTAAATGGCCAAAAATGTCTGAAAGGTGTATATCAGAAGGAAACAGAACAAAGTACAATGTACCGTGAGTGGCTTACACAACCCTAGAAATAGTAAAATTGCATTACAAGAGAAGTATAAAAGCTTAAGAATGATGTCGTTATATTTGTCGAATTACAAATTAAAGATCGATATAGAACATATTGCATGATGTATGGGATGATATGATCTACGGTCTTGATAAGAAAACCATTGGGCATTTGTAAAAACTAAGGTAGGTTCCTCTGTATTCTTTTCTCTCTGGTGCTATTCACTTTTCCCCAATTTCTACTTTGGATGCGTTAGTTATATATTAGTATACTATATGAGGCGTATATAACATAGGTGTGAATTACTTGTAGTAGATTGAGTTCAGTTCTATCATTTAGTGTGGAATTATTGTTACCACGACTGGTTTTGACTACTGCACCACATAAAACTTTTGTGAGATTTGACACATTTAGAACTGATTCAATGAACTTGAAAAATATGAAGAAGAGAGGGACTGGTGTTGCCTCTGTTCTCAAGTGTTGTGATGCTTTTCAGTATTGACAATCTTTCACCAAGTTTGCCTTTGATCCAACTATTTTTTGTTCATGCCAGAGAGTAGATATAAGTTTCTGTCTGAGTTTGAAGGTGACAAACGACAATTGCGTAGATTATATGAAGCCTGCAAAGGGATCCGGATGCCTCAGGTATTCAAAAATAGTTCCATGTCTGCATCTGCAGTTGGTATATTCTATATCTCTATCTATTGATTTGTGTTATTGATCCCTGATGCTTGGTGGCAGAATGAAGTGAATACTCCAGTTGTTTGGGGAGGGCCTCCCTTGCAGCCAAACCTACCTGCAACACCACCTGCAACATGCCTCTCCCGGAGGATGTAGAACTCGCTATGGCAATTGTTGCCTCAATGCAATTTGAATCACAGGAAAGAATTCCTCCTGTATCTGAATAGGCTTCAACAAGTGACTTAAATGGCAGGCCAAATATATCAGAATGTGGGGTACCTCCTGATAGAACAACAGTGCCATCAAATAATGATAAAACTGCTGGCTGGTCAGGTGAGGTCGGTTCAACTTCTTGCAATGGCTGGGCTGCAGATGAAGCAAGACCGAGCAGCAGCAGCACTGCCGAAACTCTGACAAATGATCCCACAGTTTCTAGGCCATCAGTTTCTGCAAATTCTGTTGCTGTTTCAGCAGCTGCTTGTTCTCCTTCAACTCCCCCTCTGTCAGCAGAAGAAGTCCTTGGTCCAATTATTTATCCTTTAATCGATTTTTCTCCCAATGAACATGATTTTCTTTCTACTTCAGAGCATGGTACGCAGTCCTTTGCAAGTTCAAGCAAAGCAGGGGGTGATACTTCTGGCACCTGTATAATTTTTTGGGATGCTACAGCAGAAGGAGTCTGCATACCTTGTGGTCATCTTGCAGGTTGTATGTCATGCTTAAATGAGATCAAGGTGAAGAATTGGGGTTGCCCAGTTTGTTGGGCTAGCATTGAACAGGTGATCAGAGTATATACTGTATGATTGAGAATCCAAAAAAATGACATAAAACAAATAAACAAATGACTCAGTAATTATATTCTTGAATGGTGCAGGATCTAATGTCAAAAATAAATAAATGCAGGAATCTCGGATAATATAAAATTTGTGAACATTTATATCCCTTTGTAGTCACTGTCAATTTTGTTTATGGTAATCTCTGGTGGATCGATATTGTTTTCGTTGGTTCAATATCATAGTTGTGGTTGCCTCATGACCGATTTGTCTCTGATGAAAACAGGCCCGTCCAGGAAATCTGATGTAGGGTTTACAGAACTCGAGATTAGCATTATTCATGTGAAGGATAATTTACTTGTTACTGGTGAGTTTCAGGGGGAACTTGAATTTGTAAGGTAGGTTATGATTCTTGTTCCTGAGGAAATTGACCTATAGTCATCTATGATGTACTATGTTCTGAACATCTTTGCTTTTTGCACAATGTATACATTCAGTTTTGTTGTTCAGTACTTGGACCAACATCTGAATTATTGCTCAAAGATAACTGACAATGAAAATGCTATCACTGTTGCAGTGTAGATTGCCACAGTTCTATCCTCTAGGTATACTTTTGTCTAGCCTTATTTTCCTTTTGTTGCCTTTTTTTTTGTAGCTGCTATGCAGAGCCTGACTGAATCCATTTTTATCATGGGGTTCGTGCTATATAGTGGAGCAACTCAGTTCATGATTTCAAGTAATGATTGTGGTATACTGAGTATTTGTGGTGAGAGATTTGGCATTGATTAGGAACTTCTCATTCCCCTTACCTGTTAATGTAAGTGCCATGTGATTTCACTATACTATGCTCAAGTGTCCTTTTATTTTGTTTCTTCTTTATCAATCCGACCCATAATATGAATGATCCACAGCATACTTCTTGCAGTCCATATGAAAACCTTGATTCTTGTAGCTGGGAACAATGCTAAGGGCTTTCTTTCAAACTATGTAAGATTTTTTTACGAGAAACTATACTGTGGTGCATGGTTTTTGCTCTGTATGTGCTTTCAACATTCAACTCTCATATATATATATATTAAGTTTAAAACTTTAACTGCAATGAAAGTATATGTCCATTGCATGGTGCATTTTGCGGACTATAACTCTTGAAGGCTATTTGGATTACTCATTTGCTTCTTCATGGCATCTCGATGGTCAAATATATGCTGAAACACTTAACTTTTCTTGAAGTTCTCCAGGGCCACTTGGGTGCCATACGTTCTATAAGGTTCTCAGCATGTGGAAAGTGATTACTCATTTGCTTCATTATGGCATCTCGATGGAAAACACTTGACTTTTCTTGAAGTGTCACTTAGGTGTCATACGTTCTCATAACGTAGAAAGTTTATGGCCATGGCTGAGCTAGCTGATTCTGTCCAAATGTATGATATAAAGCAGAACTATAGCATAATTTATTTCTCAGGGGAGATGGTTGGAATGTCAGTCAGTCTAGAGACAGAAGCACTTTTTATGGGTTTGGCTCCTCAAATGTATGGGAGCATGCTTAAAATAAAATAGGCCGCAGGAATAACATATTGGTTATGATTATATACTGATGCACCATCTGAGTAACCATCTAGCTGACAATTGAGCTAGGATGCAGTCATCTTGCATTTTGCATTGACAATTATCATTTTAGATTTTGTTTACCAAATCTTTAATTATGAATTATGAAAATTGAATATCAAGAATTCAAATTTTAATTTGGCTAGTTTTTATTTTTTAATAATAAATTATATATTTTAGTAAAATTTTCTTCCCAATATTTCTTCATGATATGAAAATAATGGACAGTTGCAATGACACATGGCCATGGAATTCTCAGTGGTTTGAATTAGCTTCTAATGCATTAAACCCAAGATTGAATTCTGGAACAGGACAAATGTGGTATATACATACTTCCTGTCTATATGATCATGATTCATGTGAGAGCATTTCCTCTATACTACTCTTTCCTACTTGCATGATTCATGTGGGATCATTTCCTCTATACTACTCTTTACTATATCACTGCTTTACAACGTTTCCTTTGCAACATATGGTGCAATTGCTAATTTTATTATGTGTCATCATCATATTTGTAACAACAATGTTAACTATAAAAGACATTTTTTATTTTTTAAATAAAATGACTGAAAATATAAAAATGTTAATTCTACTTAGAAAACAAAGTCTAATCACCTATCTTAATTTTATTTAATTATATTATATTTATAAATTTGTGTATATATAAAGAATAATAAAAAAATAATATGAATTTTCATTAATAAAAAAAATACTAAAAGAATAGATTTGATAACATATATGTCGGATTGTGAAGGTCACCCAAAAAAAATCATAAATATTTATAATTAGGTTAATTGAATTTTATAAATCCATCCTTTAATAAACTTTAATCAAATTATCTATTTTTCTCCATTATCTTAATACGTGTAATTACCGACTAGGCTATTACAATATATAAATGGACCAATAACATTTGAATATAACACCTTCAATGTCATTATTTCGTATATAAAGTGTAAAATAATTAGTTTCTTCACGATTTAGTTTTAAAATTTATAAAATTTATGAGGATTAAAATATCTCATTGAGTTTATACTTATTAGGTTATTACAATTTATAAATGGAGGGTGATATTTGAATACAATACTATTAGATATTATGTTTTGGGATTTAAGTACGTTAAGTAAGTTATTCATCTATGACCATTTTCATGAGAAGTAGTTATAACTGACTAATTTTCTCATGATTTTTGAATAGTCCACTTAGCACTCATTTCATTGGGTGATGCTCATAGGGGTGAAGAAGTGGGATCGAAACTAGTGAAATGAATTACATAGCGTCAATCATCACTTCCAAGGCTTGCACCCGATAACTAGGACTTCTTGGGAGGTCACCCATCCTAGATCGCCTTTGGCTCAAGCATACTTAACTATGGAGTTTTCCCTACAACCAAGCCCACTTAGCTTGCTACTTCTCAGTGAGCATCACCCGATGCAACGAGTGCTAAGTGGACTATTAAAAACTTATGAGAAAATTAGTCAGTTACGACTACTTCTCATGGAAATGGTCATAGATGAATGACTTACTTAACACAGTTGAATTCCAAAAAATGATATCTAATATAATGCACTGCGAAAACCCCTCAATACTTAAAATACAAAGGGTGAAGGGAGCTCTACTTGAATGGTTCATGAGACACAAAACTTGCTAAGGTTTTGCAAATGGCGTTGCAAGCTATGTGGGCTTGATTGTGGGGAAAACTACATAGTTAAGCGCGCTTGAGCTAGAGGCGATCTAGTATGGGTGACCTCCCGAAAAGTCTTGGTTAACGGGTGCAAGTCCTGGAAGTGATGATTGACGCTATTTGATTCATTTCACTAGTTTCAATCTCACTTCTTCACCCCTGTGAACATCACCCGATGCAATAAGTGCTATGCTAAGTGGACTATTCAAAAATCATGAGAAAATTAGTCAGTTAAGACCACTTCTCATGGAAATAGTCATAGATGAATGACTTACTTATCACAGTTAAATCCTAAAAAATAATATATAATATAATGCATTACGAAAACCCCTCAATATTTAAAATAAAATAATTAGTTTATTTGGATTTTAACTTATCAAATTACTAGTTTAAATATCATAAAGATATTATAAAGAGGGTTAAAATATTTTACTAAGTTGAACCACTTCCGATACTAATGACAACACACCCTCGCTCAATCTTTTGACAAGATCTTATAAATGGGTAGAAAGTTTTTCCGTCAAACATTTGAACTACTCAACATCAAGACAAGCCATAGCCTAAACTAATCCTATCTAAAATTTAAAACAAACAAACACAAAATTTAACTATTTTTTAATATCTTCCTTCCATTTTTTAGGGACCAGGTTGTAGTTACATGCATTTGTCTTTATTGCTGTTTCTGACTTCTGGCAACAACCAAGGAGGCTAGTTCTTACGGCCATTGAGAATTGAAAATCTGCACGTTGAAACCTTATTTTTATTCAGGCGTGCCCAGAGTTAGTAAAACAGGGTGGTACTTATGCATTTGCCCAGAGTTATGTTTTTGCATCATGATTTTCCCTATGTAATCAATTACTATAATCTAATCTTATAAGATTTGGTTTTATAGATTATTTTTTAGTTAGGTGGACTTTAAAATATTATTTACTCAATCTATTTTAACAGGTTATAGTTGATTAATAGTAGATTTCTGCATGGTCTATTGGGTTAGGTAAAAAAAGGTGGATGTCTTTTATTGGTTTGTCAATCAATATAGGAATCTGGTCCAATCAATATAGGAGTCTGGTTCAAGTTTGAAATTCTATTTATTTGTCCAAGTAGGTTGGTTTAATTAAGTTGGTTGGTAATTGGGTTAAGCTTAGAGTATAGTAAGGTGTTGTTTATTGATGTCATAAATTTGTTTGGATGGTAGTTTTTATTTTGCTAAATTTTTTTATATTTTTTTCAAAAAATCTGATGGTTGTAGTGTTTGAAGGAATCTGGTCCAATCAATATAAGAGTCTGGTTCAAGTTTGAAATTCTATTTATCTGTCTAAGTAGGTTGGTGTAATTAAGTTTGTGGGTAATTGGGTTAAGTTTAGAGTATAGTAAGGTGTTGTTTATTAACATCACAAATTTGTTTGAATGGTAGTTTTTATTTTGCTAGAATTTTTTAATTTTTTTTTCAAAATATCTGATGGTTGTAGTGTTTGAATGGTTTTTTTTTTATGGTGGAAATGGATTCAACTCTATCAAGAACTCCTGGGCACCCAAAATCCTGAAGTTTGACCGTGGTAACCCAGATTTTCAAAAAATCCTACCTAATTTTATCAGCTTAGTCTAAAAAAGCAACAGAATGGCTGGCAAAGATTTTGAAAAAATCCGGCAAAGATTTTATCAGAATCTTGTTTACAGTTGTTAAACTTCAGTGTTTTGAGTGTCCTAAGGGTTTTTGATAGTGCTGAATCCATTTCCACTATAAAAAATGCAATTCCTGATTTTTTGAATTTTATTTTACGGGATTCCAGCAAAAAACTGCTGTCCAGGCTATTCTGTATGCTAAGTAGACAACTTCAATTTTATCATAATCTTCCCAAAATTTCTATTATTTTATAAACTAATTTGTAATTTTTTTAAACTGTATAAAAAGCTCATAGAAATAAAGTGCCCGTCACATTAACTCATCCCAGAGTCTCGTGAGTGACAGGGGTGAGGTGTACCCATTCTCATGATAAAAAAAAAAATATGTATCTACATGGTTGTTGATGTATTTATGCCAAACATTAAACCTAGGCTGTGCTGTGCTGTGCTGTGGGCAGGTTTAACTGTTCAGTAGCGTATTTCTGAGTGCTGGTTGATGTATTTATGCCAAATATGAACGTAGTCAGGTGCTCTGGGCGGTTTTAGCTGTGCTGTCCTCGTATTATATTTACTGTCTTGTTTATTTCAGTCATTCATTTATATTTGCACGCTAGGCTGGCGAGCGAATTCAATGTAAGGTGTTCAAAAGATTTGTTCAAGTTACAGACAGAACATAATAGCTATGGAGGTTAAGCAAACTGTATGCCAAGAAGACTCAGTCTTTGTCTCTGCAGCATGTATAGTTGTTCAAGATCAGAATGCTTCCACCGAAAATGGGGATGGAGAACATAAAGGCAACCTTCTCCATGGCCAAACTAAGGGTTTGTTCTCCTGCTCGGATGGAATAGTCCAGTTTTTCCAGCAAATATTCTCTTGTCAAGATGCAGATGGAGATGATGAAAATGATCCACTGTTGGGTAATTCAAGCTTACCCTTACTGTCAACTAGTTATATTACTAAACAAGTATCAATCTATATGTATATTGCTTGTTTTCTGCATCGTCCTTACTTTGCTATCTCCCTTTGTGCATGGTTTAGAAAATCCTAAGGTTCAGGTTGAGAGTGGATCCACAGATCTTGGAGGTCATCAGAATGGATCCACCGCTGAAAGTAGAGGAGTAAGTATTTGCAGCCATAAAAATTACTGCAGACTATTGTTATATTTCTCAGTGTCTTAGCTAGGGTCTTGACATTGGCTTTATTTCATATTTGTTTAAAATTACAATCCATTAGAGAGACAGGCAAGCAGTTGAGGTTTTAGGCAACACCAAAAAGTCACATGTTTTTAGTAAACTTCTAAACTTTTTATCATTACTCTAGTTTTATGTTTTCAGAATGATGGACCAATAAGGTGAGTGACAATTACTTCAACACCCCTCAAGTACAATTTTGGAAATCCAACTTGCTGTATACCATGTTAAGATTTTTGGTTATACTAAGTCTTAGCAAATTACCAAATTATTTAGTAAATTTCTAAGTCATTACCATTATTTTGAGTGAGTAGTTATTCTAATGTTCTCAAAATCCAATTTGAACTAAGGCTTTGATACCATGTTGAGATTTTTGTTACACCCAAACACTAAACTTTCAAACAAGTGAACCCTTAGTCTTATATTCTCAAGATGGCTGTTAATCCAAATAAATGATTTCTAACATGATTTCTAACATGAGTGTGACAATTATTCCAACACAAACAAGCTTTTGAATATGCAACACAAGACTAAGTTTTTAAGAAACAAACCCTTGAAAGAACAGGCTTCTTTGTCTTAATTTTGGGTATATACAGAGAGCAAAATTTGTCTGTGATATGTTTTGAGTATATACGGAAAACAAAATCTGTTTTTATATGTTCACTGTTTCAGGCTTGATTACCTACAAAATCACTCCTTTGATCTCTCATGATAGTGTTGTAGTAATAATTATTTTGTTTCTTTCTAAGTTGTTTCAGGAATTACTCAGGACGCGGAGGGGTCCTAAATCTCCTGTACTTAACCCAGGATCTGGTCCACAGCATAATTAATTCCTAAAATCTGATATGTGTATTTGTATATTCTATATACATGTCCTGTTTTCAAGTGCTCAGTCAGCAGGAACACAAGGCATAAATTGTACCCCTGAATATTTTTTTTTGTGATTAATGGTGTCCCCTGAAACTTGAGTTTGTAACTATACCATCATTGACAGGCAGCAGATACTATACAGTGTTATTTAGGCGATGCTTCCTTCGCTTGTATACTATATGTCTATGTCAATATTTAGTGTTCAACGTCTATATATGACAAAAGACTTACTTGAATCTCTTGAATCTATGATTGAATGTCAGGAGAATGAACAGAGACCACCGTTGAATCAGTTTTTTTTAAATTCATATTGATTTTGTTGGTTTGTGACCATTTTCAACAAATTGATGCTGGCAGTACACTTGTATTAAACTTTCTGTCTTGCATTTTAATTTTAAGCCAGGCTAACGCATAGTTATCTTCATTTAAGAGTTATTTTCTTAGGTACAACAATATTTATCAAAGAGTCAAAGCTCATCATATCACTAGTCAAGCTTTGAATGAATGTAGGTGAAGAGCATAATAATAATCATTACGCCCAAACACTGAAATAACTCCCATTGATTAGCCAAGAAGAACATCTACAGTACATACCCTGAACCTTGGACTTTAGTTTCAGTGGTTTTTTTTTACCTAAAAGAATCTACAACTGCAACGGAAACTTTGAGGTATCTTTAGCCACGCGAGGGAAATTCTTGTTATTTCCTGTGGGTTGGAGAAAAATCCCGTTGTCAAAAATTGTCAAAAAAAAATAATACCCATCAAATCTCTAGCTTAAATACCTAAAACTCAGCAATAATAACAGAATAAATGAGTATAACAGCAGATGATGGAATTTGGATAATAATGAGGAATACAGAATGGTCTGGATACATTACAATCGTCATAGTTTAAGTCAATACTAGAAAAGTGTTCGAAATTATTTGGATTGTCTGATCTATGTTAAATAGTATATCAGGCATTTATTTTATTAACATTATCCATAAGTAATATACACACAAATTTCTTCCACTTTATAAACTGTACATCATTTCTGGCCATGCTATACTTGGCCTCCGTGTATAAGTGTACTTGGTTCCTGTGGTGGAATGAAAAGCCCTCTGAAAAAGGTCACTAAGGATGGAAAGACGTTGGTGACTGAGGTAGAACATAGGCTGAGCTGCCACATGAATCACAACCATCCTCCATACATATGGAAATTGGGTGCCATTGATATAATCATACAAGTCTTAAGGTGATAGTGTCAAAAATGATATAGAAAGATATTTATAATAAATCATAGTAACATATTTACGTTGTCATTTTTTACAAGACAGACCAATTAATATATTTAAATCAGATTAAGTTCATCAAATGAGCCTTTATTGATTTTTCCATATTAGAATGGAGTATCTTCAAATTTTTAAAACCTATTAGAATGGAGTATCTTCAAATTTTTAAAGGTTTTAGCATATGTAGGGCTTAATAGGGAGGGTCACCAATACCATGTGTTTTTCACTTTAATCTAATATTTTTCTTTTTAATTTTAACTTGACATTTTTTATTGATGAGAAATATAGGGTTTCAATATTTAAGAGATTCTCTTTTTAAGATAATTGTTTGTGATAGTCTTTTCACTTTTTGATTATGATACCCTTTTTCTGAATTATTATTGTGTTATTTTCTTCAAGACAACTATCAAATCATGAACAATAAAGAGACACGAGACACACTATATAGGCTTGTCAGCCAGGGCCAAAACCTCTCACCTCTTTGAGAGGAAAACCCAAACAAAATTCTTCTTATAGAACCTTCAATTGATGAATACCAAAGCCATGACACAGACCCTTGACACTGAACTCCTTCCAAGACCAAGTCACTAGCCTCTTCTTCAACGATGCCCTATACTCCTTCTCGACTTCCTTCAGAATCTTGGCCTCCTTTGTAGGCCTGAAATCTTCTTGTTTCACAAAGGAAACCCTAGATTAGATTTGCTTCTAGAGTAGTCTCCTTGGAAGATACTCTCCTTTATTCCTCGCGGCTTCCTTGAACGAAGTTATTCCACCCAAACAAGGTCACCTTATGTTGTTGCAACTTCGATCCTTCTTTTGCTGCATCTGGTCCTGCAATCTTCGCACATGTGAGGGTAGACTAGTCCAAAACAACCCTTAGATATCCTCACTATGTTTTCTCCTCGCTTCACTATCTTTCACGGCTCCTTTATGTGATTTTTTCACTTCATATTGGAGACTTTCTTCATCGAGTTGTGTCCTTCCAAATGAGGCCAAGGAGGGATATATATAGTCTCCCGATTATGACAGTGGGGCTGACATGATCCCTTGAAGTAGGTCGACATAGTGCATTAATGTAGGCTGACTTGAGTGAGGGCTAGTGACAAGGTCTTGGAGGTTTACTTTCAAAGACAAATGTGACTCTTTTACAATGTGTAACATGTCTTTATTACATGACATTGACTCTTTTAGATTTTATGACTAGATGACAATATCTTAAGAACTCTCAATTGGACTCTTTGACCAAAATAAAATTTCTTGCTTATGAAAACCATGGTGCAAGCATTACAATAATAATTTTATTTTTCTTCTTTTCATCATTTACAAATATTACAATTACATGTCATTATGGAGACCGGACTTAGTTACACTTTTCAACACTCCCCCTTAACTAGGAAGGTATTCATAATGGTACTTGGCCATTCTCAATCTGAAGAATTTTTCATAAGAAGAATCAGATTGGTAATCCATTTGTATAGCATCATACCAACCAACATTATTACATTGCAACTCCTTGACTAACAATGCCATCTCTCCACAAGATTTGAGCTCAATGTGTGAGACCAATGATTCATAGACACCCTCATCATTGTCTCTTTCGGAACATACCCCACCCAGGTTCTCAGGGTGTGTTCCATAAGGAATATTCTTATCTTGGATTCCCAATCCTCAAAGAATATCAGTCCTCTACGGCTACTGTTGTCTTGCATGCCCTATTTCATCCTCAAATAGCATTGGATGCCAAATGATTACCCAATCCTCCATTCTGTCTTCCCAGGTGAAGACTAGAATGATGTGTCTATCTCTTCCTTTTAATTAGGGAGGAGATATGTACTCATTCCTATAGATGGAATGTACCTAAGCTCCCTCTTGGCTTAGGAATTTCCAAGTTTCTTCCAGGTAAGAAACTTGTTTCCATGCTCCCTTTTAATTAGGGACCTACATCAGCATCTTAGGTGGAGATAATGGGACTACCAACTACTTTGAAGAACTCCTTCCTATGATGTCATGAATTTCTTCTTCGTTATGGAGCCTTCATCTTTTGGGACTTCTTCATAAGGCACAGACCATCCATCACTTTCATCCATGAGTCAATCATGTCATCATTCCTTTTATGAGAAAGCGACCCATTAGTCTACGTCTGACTTTGCTTCATGTCATTTTTCCTTCTTCAAGTTGTTTTATTCGGGAGGATATTACACCCTTTCAGATGGTCTTTCATCATGACATCTTCTAGTCAGCGTCAACATCTCGCATTCATGTTGACACATCTCCCAAATATATCCATTGTCAAGGGTTTCCATCTTTTTTATATTTCCATCAGAGTCTTCATATCTTTCCAGGAGATTTCTCAGTCAAATATTCTTGGTCCTTTTGGATGTTGAGTTCCTTTACCATGGTTGCATATCTCACGATCTCTTCTTTTCTTTCTTCACACATTCATTCCTAGGAGCTTCTGATCATAGTTTTTTCAATTACTACCAATTGATCTCATATTCCATATGAGGACATATAATGTTGATTTCATCTTAGAATACATGCATTCTTGCATCTTATTGAGGAAGGACATCCTTTATTTTGATCTTTTTTTCAATTACTGTCAATTGATCTCATATTCCATATGAGGACATATAATGTTGATTTCATCCTAGAATACATGCATTCCTGCATCTTATTGAGGAAGGACATCCTTTATTTTGATCATGCTCTTAAGATAGAGTATGATATTTGCAACCATATGACTTTCATAATATCAAATGTAAGCATTTCTATCTTATCTTTCCTTTAAGGTTATCTAGATTTAATGTAGAGCTTTCTTTGAATGAATGAATTTCATTTTTCTTGATCTTCTTTTTAGTTATGTCATCATACCATGAGTTCCACATATTTGGAATCCTTGAGGAAACAATGGTGAATCAATGAAGATTTGTTCTTGCATATCTTTTCCAGCAACTATATGATGAGCCCTATTCTAGATGACTTTCCTTCTTTTTCCTTAAGTAATATTGGAGCTTTTAATGAGGTTTTTCCAGAGCTATATCCTACATAGTTGATTGTCACAGATCTTGTTCCAGATATTCTTCTAATGCTTCTACTATGATGCCATTTTTCCAATATGATGCATCCTACCTTGTTTTCAAAGCTTCCTATCTAGATAACTATAATTTACACAACTTTCATAGTACTTGAAGGAGATTATCTCAATCATAGTTGATCTGTATGAGATCTTATTGTAAATGTGCTTGAAGGTTTGTAAATTGCAAGTGTTAAAATTGAGTTTTTGAGAGCTTTTATGTTAATTTTTAAACACATAAAGCATGAAAATAAAATCTGAAATATACGTAAACAACATACAATTACACTATAAAAATAACCACAACACAACAAATGATGGAGTTCACTCCTCCTAGGCTACATCTCCTTGTTCCAGTTTCCAATGGCTTGGCCCTCTTTCATTATGCTCAAAATGGTGATTACATATTTTTACAATGCTCAAATGGCTTCAAAACCTATTCCATCAGCTTCAGAGGACTCAAAAATTCCTATCTAGCTTCTTTTTGCTTCGAAATTGGTCAAAAAATGAAGAAGTTATGAGCCTCCCTAGCTTTGCTACTAATCGCACCACAAATTCCCCAAAATCCAGACCGGTCCTACAAATTTGGCCCATAATCCGCTAACTGAGCAACATTTTGATAGAAATCCGAGCGAAATTGTTGGGCAGTTAATTTGCCCAATAATGCCTAAAATCTGCATTTTTAACCATAAAATTAGGGTTAATTAAGTTTTTTTAATTAAAAATTTGGGCAGTGGGGCGTCCGCCTCTGCCGCGCCCCCAGTATCGTTACAATGGTCATATTGTGAATTTTTTGGGGGGCCGGGGCTAAGCCCTAGCCCCTACCCCATAGTCCGCCACCATAAATGTTTTATAACATTTATTCACATGCTTTAAACAAGGTTTAACGTAGCCCATGTGGTTAGGGCTTGGCGCTGTTAGATATGTGGTCACAGTTTCAATTTTGGTGCAGTGCAGTTTGAAACTTAAACATAATCTTGGTGGCCCTCGTGCTGCCACGTGGCAACCTCTAGTTGGGCCACGTGGCAACGTGTGGTTGTCCACCAACCGACCAACCAAATTCAACCAAACCAGAACCAATCAAATTTGGACAAGTGGCGAGGCCAGATTGGCCTAAAAAAAATTAACTTTCGACCAACCAGAAGAGACTACGTGGCAACCTGCCATTGGCCCAAAATACACAGTGAGTTGTAATTTTTTTGAAAAATTTCTCTGTTTAGGAAAACGAACAAAACACGTTTTCGAGAGCATACGATATCGGTTTTCTGTGAAACAAGTTGCGCCAGATTTAGCATGACCCGATCTACACGGTTATTCAGGTTCCATACCATTTTGAAAACTTTCATTTTTTAGCATATTTTTTAGCACCTGATTAATAGTAGAGATCTCTCACTTCCTCCTCATCTTTTTTTGTATCAAGTTCTTCCACTTCTTCGATAATGTGATCTTATTCCTTATTTCTCTACTTCTTCGATAATGTGATATTATTCCTTATTTCTCATCTTATTGTCCTTTTTAAATTTAGGACAATCTCTTTTAAAGTGCCCATACTCTTGGCATTCATAGCAATGAATCTTACACATGTATCTTCTTTTCTTTTTAGGACCAAATTTACCAAACTTTCCTTTTCTTCTTGACATAGTAGCATATGCCTTATTTTTCTCATTTGATCATACATCAATTTTTTCTTTTAGTTTGGTTTTTTTAACCTTGCATAATGTTGTCAAGATAAGTCCCCTCTATGGACAAAGGCAATCTCGCTAGCCCTAGAGTGAGTCTAGCAACATGAGATAATTTCTAAAGCAAATCTCTCTTAACTAACATTTACAATGCGACAAGAAAAGAGACAGAAGTACCTTTTTCCCAACGCTACACTTGAATCCGTTGATGATAACCTTGATCCACGATCCTTTTAGGCTCGCTCCCTGCTACTGATGGTACGTGAATACCTACAGATGATCAAGAGGCAACAAAAAATGTAATACAATACATAATAATCATAAACATTAGCTATCTAGTAGATCAAGGAGTACTAGAATATTTGCATAAACAATTAGACAAATATAAAAAGCAAACATCAAATGTTTTTATTGATAAATATAGAATGAAGATCTTACAACCTAGGCCTTGATGTTGGAGGCCTCGTTTGGTGAAAATCTGAGTCCTTCACCAAAGCTCTAAAGCATTCCTTCTCTCAAACACTTAGGCGTTATCACAACGCTAGGATGCAAGGGAACGAGAGTTCAGACTAGCATGAAAATGACCAACCAAGCTCTAAAATTGTGGAAATGAGGGATATGAATTTATAAGAAGGGAGAAGAGGTCGAGAGCCCATGAAAGGACGAGGAAAGCCCACTTTCTAAGGGATGAAACCCCCATGGATGAGATCAAAGCTTTAAAATAAGAGAGCTCAACTCCATCACCACCGTTTAACAACCAACTCGCCGCGCTGGAACTTCTAGAGGTCGAAGCTTCTCCTCCATTTGAGAAATCACTGCCAGAAAGGGATCAATGCGGTTTTCCAAGAAATAAGGGTGCTGGTAGTGCTAAACCAGAACTGTGAATATGACATCAGTGCGAACCTGACATCAAGAAGAGCGCTGACCGAGGAAACTAGGAATTTGACCAAGTTTCTTTAGTAATCTCCCAAGGCAGTTTTCTTTGGATATTCAGGGGATGTCTTAACATATTTCTTCATGGCGGAAACATTGCACAGGATCTGTCATGGGGCATTTGAGGATCAGGGACGGGAAAATGAGCATGGTGAAAACTTACTGTGTAATAGATGCCCCTTAAAGTATAAAGGAAAAACAAGGAGTGATGGCTGAAATGCTTTGTGAACCAAGGTAAAGAGCTCAGACCACCTCTGGAAAACCTGCCAAACCAAACATGTTACAATATATGACATCTTTGGTATGAATATTCCTAATCACGTAACTTTTCACTAGGAATTAAAAAACATATGAACCCACTGCATGGTCGCAACAATTTGTCTAAAGAGGTCATAGAAATGGATCCATGGTATGGACGCAACCATCTATATAGATATGATCATGTATACAATCATGAATACTCAATAAATCACCGCGGTCTGGATAAAAAATCAGATGTGACGTAGGGTCTTCACCGCGATCTCAATCAACCCAATGTACGAATCTTACCATGCGAATGAATGTGTTGGTGTCGAACATGGTAGAAACCATCTGATTATCGGTCAATAATGAAAACCATTAACAGGCACGAGAGAGATCACCAATAATAACAATGGCCCTCAAGTTTCAAAAACACAATCTACAAGTGTGAATAAATATGTTGAAGTCGAACACTTGCAGAATCATTTGATCGAAGGCCAATGATGTGAACATGTCGTCGAACACGAAGAAATTTCCATTTAGGCATGCAATGATCAGGAGCTCAAATCTAAGCTTGGGAAAAAGGCTCGGAAATGAAAGTGCTCAAATTGACTTGGAACCTGAGTGACCGGATAGGCCTCGGCGATACGATCCCAATGCCGGGAACGGCACTGAAATCCGTTACCATATGCAAAAGTTATTGCATTTTGAAATCGCCCAATAACCTTCAATTTTGGAAGGAAATTTTTTAATATTATGTGTTGGGATAATTTTATTTTTTATTAAGGTTTAATAAATTAATTAAATTATATATTTTTTAATATTTTATATGATTTTTTATTAAATCATATATTATATTATTAATTATATGTTTTAATTAATTATTAAAAAACATTTAATTAAACCTTATTAAAATTTTAATATGAAACCACACATATGTTATTTAAACCCAAAAAAGAAAATCAAATGTGGCAACGTATGGTTGAAGGTTACGTATTAAGTTTAAAGTCATGTGGGGCAATGCTAATGTAACTGTTAAAACCCACCGTTCAAAGGTTTACGTGGCACAGTGTTGGCGGAGCGGAAGTTAAGGGCGTGGGGGGCCAGCCCCTCTACACATAACCGTGGCCCAGAACCACGGCTTTAATCCGGCGGTTACAACAACAGTTAATGCGGGATTTGCGGTCACATGTTCTATGAAATTTATTGCCAACAGAAAATGCTCCGCCAAGTTTAGCGCCATCCCTCCATTTTAGGCGGAATTCCACTTTTAGCTCCAGTTAACTAAACTTAACTTGAGTTTTTTAAGGGGGAGACTGACAGTTAGTAAATGTGCCATAACTTTGGCTAGGAAAGGCCTTTTGAAGTAATTTGTTTTTTGATTTTGGGTCTCTTCGACATTATGGACTGAATGGCGCAGGTTTTAGAGCCATTGGAGCTCAGTTTCAGCCTATTTAACTTCGAAGAAGTTTTTTGAGCCACTAGGGCCATTTTGGGTTTGGAGTTATTTTGAGTTGTGGTTATCAGTTTGAGGTGAACCAAAGCTCTATTTCAGATAATTTCGACCTTCTGAAGCCATTGGAAGAGGTTTTAGAGGCATTTGAGGACTTATACAACCCAAAAAGTTGCAGAGAAGTTCAAAGCACCAGTAGGACATTGATGAAGAGATCACTGTTTATGGTAATCTTTCACTGTTTAGTGAATTTGAAAAGGAATTCTTAGCTTTTTCCTGCCTTCTGAATCAGTTTATATATTCAGATTTTTCTATTGAGACACTTATAATCTTGTATTTCATTTGAGAGCTTTTAATACAAAAGGACAAGCCCATTTTGAGAGGCTTGATCCAGGAGATGTAGCCCAAGAGTTGGGGTGAACTCCTATATCATATTGCTGTTGTGTTTTGATATTATATTGTTGAATATTGTTGCTGATACCCATGTTAAGTTTCAACAAAAACAATTACACTTAAGATACATAACAGTGAAAAGACATACACCATTTGCAAGCTAAATTTCCGCATAACGTCAAGTTTAAAGCAAGATCATTTTAATCAAATCTGATTGTTTACTTCTATTATTTCTTTAGGCAGAGTCTGTAAGAGGGCCAAGTAGCCTCTGGATTCATCCTTTCTTTGAAAGGTGAAATATCCGGTAAATGCCCCTATAGTCAATCTCTGTATTAGAAATATGAAGTTCTCACATTTTCAGATTTAAACTTAAAGTATTTTTGCACTCATTTACATAAATGAAAATGGATACCTTGCACCCTTTTCAAGTACCTTCCATTTTCAGATCATGCAAGCTCCAAGGTACTTAAAGAAGTTTCTAAATCACCTTCTCGGATAATGAGTTGAAGTCGAGAGGAAGTGATTCATCGAAGGAGGGCCATGATGATTCCCACATCATCGACATGAGACAATAGATATCTTAAGATGATAAGAGTGATTCGAGATTGTAACAGAGGAGGCCCTATTGGTGACACAACTCCAGAGTTTGGAAGCATTTGACTCAAACAGGATCAAAGGTCATGTTGAAAAAATTGGTAATCAAATGAGAGGCAAACAGATTTCCCAAACCCATGGAGGCAAAGTGACGAATGTAGGATGTCCCCAACCCGACACGAACTGTAGATGAGTGTCATGTTCAAGAGTGACAAGCTACCAAAAATACGCATAAGATGTTCACTTTCAATTTTCCCACGTTATTGCTAACAAGTACCTCTTTATTTTTTATAACCAGCGTGAAGAGGATAACATAGGCTGAGCGTGTAAGTTCATTCTTCAAATGAATCCATCCTAGTAAGTTTAACGAGCCCTAGGAAGGATAAACTTGGTCTCGTCACGTTGACAAGTATTTCGTCATTTAATCTTTAACGAGTCCAACGAACTCAGTGACTTTTCATGTTTATGGAGTTTGAAAAGAAACAAAAAGGAAACTCCATCATGTCCCTTTTTGTAAATCGTCTCTCGAATCTGAAAAGGTAGAAAACAATATTCAAAATAACCTCTTGAACATGTTCGATCAAGGTATCCCTTTTTCGTAAATAGTAAATCTCATCCCTAAAAAGGGGTAAATGTATATTGAGATCACGTCAATTCATTCACTTTAACGAGTTCGAAATGACAAGTACTTGACAATATTTTCATTTTTTGAGAGTCAGAAAAGAGTTGAAAGTTGACTCCAGGTGGGTTCCTTTTTCGTAAATGTTTACTGAGCCCGAAAAAGAAATAAAATACAATTCGTTTACATCAGAAATAATGACCAACAATGTGAAATTCCTATTACTGCCCAAAAACAACAAACATCACTGATATCGAGGAAAAATAATAAAATATAGGTGAAATTTTTTCAAAAATCTATAAATAGACCAAAAAAAAATTTCATTTTCACCTTTCTATTTTGAGAAGAGCATTTTGCCCATTTTCTCTCCGAATTTCAAATCAGCGGTGCAGCCGATCTAGAACACCATTCATTGATCCGTCAACATCAGGTAAGAGCTCTAATCCTTCTCTTCATTTTAATTTCATTTATTTATCATTTAGTTTTAGAAATAGGGATATTGGGGGGAGGTTTTCAAGCCTAAAAATCACTCGCGACTAGCGCGATTTTGAGCTATCAGGGTTTCGTTGGTCATGTTTAGCCCGTTAGGGTAGCGCGCCACCGACACCGAATTAATTCAGATAGTCACGCTAGCTGCGAGAAGGATTTTGAAAAAATAAATCCACCCATCTCTATGGATAATTTCACACACTAATCCCACAAGTAACCTTGCTTCTAGTGTCTTTCCACTATCCATGCTTATCCTAGCATGTCGCAGATCACACTAATTTCACTTCGTTGATGCACCCATCAACATTACTTGCCATAACATAGAAATATACATAATATAATCACATAATATAAATTCATACCCACATGATACTAACCTCATATATATGTCAGGGTTACTCTTCCCACTTGATTCCTCATAATACCAAGAACCTCTTCATGCACTTCACCTACATAAGAAATCATTCCTCCACAAGAATGATACTTGAATACCCTATCAGACAGTGACATAGATACATATATATAATCATTAACATAGAACAATCATAATCATATCATACAATGACATACATTTATACATATAAACATTAGAATTAAACATTCATGATCCATGATGAACCTGTCAGACACGACATACATACATACATATATACATACATAAACATCAACATAAAGAAATCTGTATCCCGTTAGAAAATGACATACATACATGCATACATACATATATAGACATTATCATAATCATGATCACAACATAACTACCAGATATCACAAGGTATAGGTTAAGACAACTCCCTTTATTCGTGAATAGTATGCACAACATTGAGAACAACGGTTCTCAACATAGCCAAGGCATCTAAAACCTCAAATCCATTCACTTTACCTTTTGTGTTACCTTTCTTGTGACTGTTCTGCCACCATCCATTTACATCCATGGGCCCAACAAATCCAACCGACTTTTAGATTTTTACCTTTCATTGCCCTTATATGTGCACTAGGCTTCATCTGAGTCTTACATAACCTGTTGGGTACCACACATCTCTCTCTGAGCTCCATTAACTTTCCTACTTCTCAAACCAATTCCCAAGGCTCCAAAAACATAAAAGGCAAGAACAAGAAGCAACCAGAAGAAAACCATGGAAACCAAAAGAAATACGAAACCACAACAAAGTGGAATGATCATGCACTAGACGCAATCAAGACCACAAATCAAGCACAAACAAATCAAAATAATGAACATGCAAGAGAGGAAAAAAACACCATGACTCAAGGAAAACTCAACCTAATCCTTCTCCAAGATTTCATGGAAGTCTATTTTTCCATGCAATCCTTGCATCATACTACCATAACCACACACCTGTCAGCGCATAAATAAGTATAAAAATATACCAGTTATCTTACCTTGTTGTGCCAAGCACACTGACCTGTAACTGAACACGCATGTCATTCGTATGTACCAAAGATCAAGGCAACATATCTATCAATTTGAAATCAAATTTTAACAAGACTAACAATAATGTCACGATCCACAAGCAACTCACATTCATCTGTCAAAATATATAATGCTACAACTATCACCTATTTACACTCTAGTACATATCATCTATCCCAACACATATGTGTTAGTACAACCATCTTAAGAAAAACCATTTCTTCATACAATCTTACAAACACATACTCATATCATGCAACTAATCAACATTCAAACAAACTATAAACGTGCCATGTTAGATAAATAAACTAGACAACATAACAGACACCAAACACTCAACATGAGGTAGATGACATAATCAAATAGTCAAGCACCAATTATACGACATAAGAGAACCCATATCTTAATGTATCTCAGGGGAGGCTATCTTGTCTGCACCATCAATCTAGATTAGCACGATATGACTTCACAACACATCAAATCACAACTAAATAAGATCATGATATCCATAATAGTATCTGGCTAACATGTTCACATTGTAAACTCATAAACCATTTTTCATTCATGCATAAAATCACATATGAATAGTCAGTCTAGATTAGTATGCCATAATATCACAACATATTAACTCATACCTGAATGTCATAACCATAACCATCTGCATAGGCCCATCCAGGTTAGCACGATACATAAAACATCAATATATTAATGTTATAACCCTGATCATCAAGTTAAATAACATATAACAACAATAATTTAACATGCAACGTGCTCATCAACAACATATAACATAATCATCGAGTGAACTACAATTTAACATATAACATGCTCATCAATAACAAATAACCTAGTCATCAGGTTAATATTGTGATTGACTAATCAACGCATGTACATATAACTGCACTAATAAAATATCATCTATAATGTATGTATCCATAACATCAATAGAATGAAATGAATACTCATAACCATAATGCATATAAAAATCCTTAACCTACATACCTACATGCCCAACATCTAAACCTGTATGACGACATGCTCTTGCCTCGAGATCCAATGCTGCAACTTCACTTTGATGGTTTGCATCTCATGCTCTATCTTAGCCAACACATTAGCATCATAACATGCCAATATCATCATGATGACCTAATTGCATACAATGACCTTATGCACAACGACATGTTAATTTTTCATAAAGCAACATTGTTCTTTACTTTGATAGTTACATTTCTTCACCAACATGTTAAGTTCACCCAAAATAATTTTATCATTGTACATATCTATATTATTAAACATCAGAATATATAAATATGCAGAAATAACAACACCACCACCATCATCATCATCATATAAGCAACGGAAAATAAAATATCAAAGGAAGAGAAGTATGAACATATAGAGACATCGAGATTGGTTTGAGACTAGGGAAAACCCACTATGGGGAAAACCCTTGGAAATTCTTCTTCTTAGATCGTCATTGAATGATTCAGCAACAAGAGTACAATGATCCATGAGCACATATATTTTCAATGCAGAAAACAAATAGCATACAAGAAGTAAAACTATACCCATTATTCTGCATGAAGGAAATTGAATCTGAGAACTAAAATGCACCGACACTGGCGGTAGAAAACTAGTGAACACGACTGATACTGAATGAGGAATGAAGATACATTTATAGTGGAAACAAACATATCTAATGTACATATCTACATATCTATAGTACCAAAACACAGATCTAAAATATCAGCAAGTGATCTCAACTCTGAAGTCCTAGGTCTGAATCCAGGAGATTGTCAATGATGCTCTAACGCAACTGTGATTGAACGAATGATGTCTGGAAGTGTTGCGCAATAAACAAAAGGTGAACCAAATTAGATCTACCCAGTAACTCTCTAAGTTTCAACCTTAACCCACTCACCCTGTGGTTCTGGGCTTTAAGCTGCTACCACAACAGCCTGTGCCCACGACTTATCTTCAGAACAACCCGATATGACTTCACGACTTTAGCCGCGTGCTTAACATGTTGTGCCAATGACTTTGGCACCTTGGATGTGGGAAAAGTACATCCTTCTCATGGCTATGCTTCAACAGGGCCACTACTAGAGCCTTACCTTCCCACGGCTCTACTTCAATAGACCCAGGTCTGGAATGTGCACTAGACTCTAACCTCAAACCACTGCGTGCCACTGCGTTAGCTCCTTCCAACATATCTATGCGAGCCAAGAAATTGAAAATATGACAAAAAACAAAAATGGCATGGAGAAGATCTCATGAGCGAAATGTATGCAAATGAGCTTGAGGTCACCTCTATTTATAACTTTGTGAGTGACCGCTTGGGGCTTTGACTGGATCAACATGCGGCTAGGCCAACCCATAAAATATTAAATTATTTCATAACTTAAATTTTGCTTAAGAAATTAGGGCGATCTATAGGTCGATTTTGATCCTCTTGAAAAGAGGAATATAATTAAATTATTATCTTAATCATCTGAGCTATCCAATGTAGAATTTGACCTTATTTAAAAAAAAATTAAGACTCCCTCTAAACTGGGAAGAATTCCACTTTGCAATCTCTGCTTGTAGTTCTCTGCATCATGGAGTCATCACGTCTCAACACAATCTGTTGAAATCTGATCATAAATCATTATGCCAATATGATATTCAAGTATCATCATGTGTGGTCACTGAATATCTATGTCATGTAGTCGTCATGTTGTGAACCTTTCTCATTACAAATCATCAATGTACTCTTCATGCTTATTTATGTTTATCTCTTGATTGTTTCTACTTGTATGTTTAACATTCTTGGATCTAGAAGAGGAAGAGTTTGTTTCCAGAGGGGAGATTGGGCTACCTCCCTTCATTCATTAGGGTGTCATTCTGGAATATTTTCCATTAGGCTACTACCCAGAATATCATCATCGGAGAATATCAATAGGGAGCACATCTCATCCTGTAACCGCATCGGGAAGCACATCTTCTAGAATCTCATGGGGGAGCTATACCTCTACAACCCCATATCTAGTAAATAGGATACCGATCCACGCAGAGGATATCATCTCGACCTTAGTGTCACACTGGGGAGCTCACTCTCAACCCAGAATCGCATAGGTTTATTTCACATCGAGGAGATCACTCTCAAACTCGAATAATATAGGGTTATCCCAACCCATTCTATTTCCTATTGATCTTCCTATAGATGACCCTAAATAATAATGTAGTAGAACACCTACATCATAATACAACTTGGATGAGATACCCAACTTACTAAGAGGTAAGGATAACACACCTTCAAGCCTCCTCAACCCATTATTCGAATGGGGAGGGCCAATCCCAACGTGCTGATCTTGTGGGTATGATGCCAAATGGGGTATACTATGAAACGACCAAAGGTTGAGGAGATACTCCACTTGTAAAAATGGACAAGGATCACACACATCCCACGGGTGATAGATAGGGAATACGTCCTATTTTCTAGAGTTTCCTCAACCCCAAGATCCCTCTATCTCAATTCCTTGTTCTGGGACCTCAAACAAAGAGGAAGTGTTAGCTAAGTGTCCTCGATCAACACTACTCTCATCAACTATCTGTTGATTCCTGTACCTACAAGACATCAAATCAAGAGTTATGTTATAACATACATAATCATGTAAATCGTAGCAAGATACTGCTAACAACAAGATACAAAAATCATCCTCCCTCTCATGGAGGTGTGAAATGTGCATGGATACTATAATCATCCTCCTTTTCATAGAGGTGTCAATCAAAATCCTCAGCTTGTCTCGAACAGTTGTGCTATCTAAAACAAATGGAGAACACATAGTCCCAACTACACATATTTGGGGTTCTCTATCATCATCATGTATCCATGTTTTATCTAGATTATGCTCGATAATCTCTCTAAGGAGCTTCTACATCATTCCTCATCAATGCTTCAACCAACTAACATATGCCATATCATGTTCAATCAGCATTTGAACTTTAAATCAGAGTATCCAAAGATTTACATTACACAAACACATCTCAATAGCCTTTCAATATGGGATTTATTTCCCAAATTCCAGAGATCAATTTATCATTCCATGACAAATCATTACAATATTCAAAAGTGATCTCCCTCTTACTTAGATTTTTCAGAGGCTCGTCACTTATCAAGGATATGCCATCGATATGTATAATCAAAGCCATAATAAAAAAATCAAGGCCATACCTTGGAACTTAGTATCTTGACTTAAACAAATAACAAAATCTGAATCAAGGAGATTGCATCATGCAACACTCTTTATGTGCCTAAGGCCTCATGATGCCAACATATCCAACCTTACTCAAATCAATGTTGAGTTAACAAAATCATCTCATTAGAATTCAGTCACAACTATTATCAAAGGCATTGATTTCATAGTTATCAATTCTTTCAACCAGAGACATGTACCATATATATCAAGTCCCGACTTCATTTCATGTCAAGCTCTCAAGTCTATCATTTAACATGTCATCACAGTCCATTTCCGTCTTTATATGTAAGTGCATACACATCAATATTAAGTCATGCATGTTCATACTATGTCACAACAACCATTGTGCTAGGAACAAGGATGCCAATACAAAACCATACGTCTGTATACTTACATATGCCACTGAAGGTAAATATGTCTACATAACATAGTCATCTAGGATAATCAACCATCACTAGATCAAATCATGTCAAATCCAAATGTGCAACATGGTAAGATATATAAATATATACATGTCTCAATCATTAAGCATCATGTCAAAAGTACCACACATTTTATCAATATCAATCAACGAAAACATGATGCACAGTCCTTAAACACAATGACATATCCATTTGAATGTCTCGATGACCTGCACACACAAGTTCGTTTCAAACATAAGAACTTTCCCAGCTGACAGATCTTATTGGCATCTACAATACATATGTAGGAATGACATCTTCCAAGTGACCATATGATTTCATGCTCAATTCCAGTAGTATCAGAAATCAGTTCACAATGAAAAGACAAATCAAAGATCCATGGATTCAGAGTATAGACCGAATTCATTATATAGAAATTCAATTTGTGTCTCTCAGGCATAGTCACATCTATGATCCTTCCTTTGCATGAATGAGGCTCAGACCTCTGTTGTAGATCAACAATGCTAGATACTTAAATCATATTTCAATAGATCATAAACTGGAAACATAAAGAAAAAACATTTTAGGATAGAAATCCTCCCTCTGAATGAGAATCCACTTAATTCATGCCATCAATCTATATTTACACGGATCAAGCAATAATAGATATATCATAAACACATATCTATCATGATCATCAATATCATGTCATTCATATTTCATCAAGGGCTGGACTAGAAAGATTAGTGCGACAGGCTGATGTGACATCACAACCTTAAGATCCAATAACAATACATCAAGTTAAAGCATTTAATTTCACCACATGTTATAACCACATATAGTCATCAGTAACATTAATCTCATAAATATGCCTTTATAATTGCGGTTTCCAATACCATGCATGTCATAATCAATATGATCAAGTTAGGCAAATCGAGAAACCAACAAGGTGCAATTATTCTTCTCTATGAGCTTTCATCATGCTGATCACAAGTATTATCAATACCATATCAATGAGGTAAACTTCCATAAGAGATCCAACAGATATTATGTGTATCAAGAATCAAAAGTACCATCCACTAAAAATCAGAAATCAAGATCTAAAAGCAGTAGATGTTATCCACACATTAATTTATCCTACTATATCCATGATCGACAATCACATCAAGTACTCTCGCAGAATCAAGCAAATCATCATGATCAAACAATTCAATACCAGGTGTACCATTTCATCATATTAAACATATTCCCTTTCACTCTTATATGTTCATGCATGAGCCATCCGAGAATTATACATTCTTTACCTAGCCATCCAATTTTGTAGCTAAATCATAACATTAAAATAATATACCATGCATGAATTATGGTATTACCTGTGTACCTTCACATAGGCAACTTGTAGTGCGTAAGTGCCTCTTTACCTTTTCCAGATGTAACCATCTTTCCCTTTCTAGATCTAGCTGTAATTCCAGATCTAGCCAACTTTCCTACATTTCCAAAGATCCTCAAGAGGGATCCATCCATCACATCTCATCACAAAGGTTAGATATATCCAGATGCTCAAATATACATGCAAGAAGTAATGAATAGAAACAATAATCATAGAAATCAGATCCATAAGCATAAAAAAGAGTAAGGGTTATAAGTCAAGGAATACTTATCTTCAATGAGAGATGATCCTCTTCCTCTTGAACCAAACTTTAAGATTTAGCCACATATCATAAAGCAGTGTTTCCTTCAATCAACAACTTTATCAATACCCAGGTCAGCGGTCAAATCGATCCAAGTGCTTGAGCATCTTTATAAAGGCCATGCGATGGTTTCATAAACCAAATCTCAAGACTTTACCATAAACCAGGGTTTCTATCAAACCCTTATCCACTAACTTCCTAGGGTTTCATTCATACCCTAGAACTATTTTAGGTCTCTACCATCCTCTGCTTGCTTTCATAGAAGTGTCTCTTTAGGGTGATTTTCATGGATTTTCTTCAACCAACTCCAATACCATGTTAATTTTTCATAAAGCAGCATTGTTCTTTACTTTGATAGTTACATTTCTTCACCAACATGTTAAGTTCACCCCAAATAATTTTATCATTGTACAAATCTATATTATTAAACATCAAAATATATAATTATAAATAAATAAGAACACCATCATCATCATAATCAAAGTAGTGGAAACTAAAAGATCAAAGGAAGAGAAGCATGAACACATTGAGACACCAGGAATGGTCCGAGACTAGGGAAAAACCCATTATGGGGAATACCTTGGAAATTATTCTTCTTAGATCTTCATTGAATGATTCAGAAACAAGAGTGAAATTATCCATGAGTACATATCTTTACGATGCAGAAAAAAAATAGCATGCAAGCACTAAAACAACTTGTTAGGTCCCTGTAATTTGGCAGATTAGCAATGACCAAATAAACAAGGGTAACATCAAACCAAATTTGGAGTCTTAGGACCTAGCCTTCCTGGACTCAGAGAGGGCTCTCTCTATATTTGATAAAAGGTATGACTTGTATGTTTTTAGGATGTTGATTTTAGGCTAGTTAAAGTGATAGGGTTTGTTTGTTTTGTTTGGTTAGGTAGGTTGTCAAGAAGAACAGATAGAGTAAGAGAAATTCAAACCATTGGGCTATGGGGTCTGTGAAAGACTTAAAAAGGACAACAATGAATCAAGGGTGTTTCATAAGGCAAGTTAACAAATCCAAATGGATCTTAGTAGTTTATGTGGATGTGAAATGAACATTAAATTGTGAACATAGTAGGTGTAAAGGGAAATTAAGAATCCTTTAACATATACTATAACAAGAATGGCTTTCAAGATCACTATGCTTAAAAAATAACCAAAGGAAAGGGCACACCATAAAATTCTCTGGTCAAACTTCACCAAGTAAACTTAAAAAACAATAATCCAGCAAACCTTAGAGAGCAGGGAATTCCTAAATTCTCTAGTTATTCACCTTCAGAGAAAGAAAACATTTAAGATAACACATTAGTAATGATTAAAGAGCAGGGAACTCCTAAATTCCTTAATCAAATTATAAAAGACCTTCAAAGTGACTATTCAAGATGGACTAAGGACAGGGAAAATCATAAACTTCTTCAGCCAAACCCTAATTAGTGAACTTCAAAGAAAAGGCCTTAAAAAAAATGTTTTAAGCTACACCAAAGGACAGGGCATACCATAAAATTATTTGGCTTGGATCCATTTTATAATTTTCAAGACAAAAATCTAAGTGTAATTAAAGAGCAATTAAGAATTCTTCAATCAGACCTAGCAGAGGAAAACATTAGAGCAATAGAAGCAGACAGACTTAAGGTGCCTCTAACAACATATCTTAAGCTAAATTTTCTATTCTATTGCAAGAGAAAATATGAAACAACATGGAAAACATAAGGAAATAAATGCAATATAGGAACAACATCACCATGCAACAGAGTTCATGAATCCTATGAATGAGCTTACTCCATTGTCATCCAACTCAAAACAGTCACAAAGCTCCAAAACCAATTTCTTCACAACTCCAAGTCTATGTCTATTGAGTTCAACAATCAAATAATAACCAAATGAAGAAATACATGCAGTATTCCAAATGAGGAGGTGGAAACCCTATCTAGGGTTTTAGAAGTCATTGATTACATATTTAAGGCATTTTGACCTTTGAGAACATGCAAGGCCCAAGGCAAAATATCCAAGACTCATTTAAGAAAAAAATAAATTCTAACATAACTTCTCAGCTAATTTTGGAGATATTTGTCCTTAAAGGCTTCAAAATATCTTTTACAATAACTCCTAGTGTCTTTTGTTGACTTTCTGGCAAGGGCGCAGCGCCAAGACTAGGAAAATTTCCTGTTTTGCAGCTGAATTTTGGAGGCCTTCCCAATGTCCAAATGAGCTCCATGATAGCTCATTGGAAAGTCTGTCCTGTCTAGTTTCTAAATCTGCCTTTAGTTTCTAGAATGGATTCCAGTTTCCTATTCAAAATTCCATTCTACCAAGACTGTTAAGGGCGCAGCGCCAATGGTGAAAAGAGGGCAGAAAGGTGTTTTTTAGGTGGTTTTTGGCCCTTTTGAGGGACCAGTTTTGCTCCAAATGACCTGAATTTTTTGTGGATGATGTACTTGCCATGAGGATCATGAATATGTAAGCCATTTTTTGTTTTAGTGCCCCAAAAAAGAGCACAACGCCAATGGCACTGCATGTTTGGCCCTTTTTTCTACTAGCCAAATAGTCAAAATTTCAAAAGCTTGCACCAAGTGCCAAAATTTGGATTTTACCTTGTTGATCATGTTTGGGAGGCTTGGAGGGATACATTAGCGAGGATGTTAAGTTTCTCCTTCTTCTTTGCCTCATTTAGGGCTCGAATCTTTGAAAGGGATCTTTTGAGCTTGGCCCTTGCAATCCTGTTTCTTAAGGCATAACGCCTTGACATATTCTTCTGAAGGTCAATGTTTCTTTTGGCCTTCTCAAGCTGATATTATAGGTACACATTGGATATGTCTAGCCAAGATTCTCTGTCATAGTTGATTTCCATGGAAATCAGCTCACTTTGAGTGAGCTGCTTTGCCAATGCTATCTCTTGCTCTCTTTCCCGGGCTAAGGCCTTCTTCAAGCCAATTGTCCTTGGCCTCTTCCTAGGAAGTTGTTATTCCTCATCTTCATTGTCATCAAGAGTGCCTAAGGTCTCATCTAGCTTAGCCTTGGCCTTTCCAACCTCTTTTCGAGCTTTGATATATCTGACCTCACTGATGGTCTTCTTTGTCTCTAGCTGCTGCTTTTCTACCTCAAGGAAGTTGATCACATTCCTTACCCTGCCAAGATTGGCTTGTCGCTCCTTAATCTGGGCATCCTTGCTCTTGAGCAACATGTTTGTGGTCCTCTCCTCATACTCATTCTCACTGTCAAGGTGAATAAGTTGAAACTCTTGTTTAGTTTCATGCTTGTCTTCCTCCTCTTCCAGAATGACATTTTCCTTACCTTTGTCAAGTTTTTTTGTTGATGTAGAAGGCAGGGCTCCTTCCATAATCTATGGAGAAAACACCTGCCTATGACCTCTTTTATAGGTGAAAGGAAGTGGCTCAATATTACTCATATTAGTGGCACTTGTCTCAATGTTTTCATCACTGTTTTATGCTATGTCACCATGATACGAAGGTGAAGGAATGTGAGTGAGTGGAGATGTGTGAATAGTAGGAGGTGATGGAGGAATGGATGTCAGAGGATGGGATGATAAAGGGACATTTTTTTGATGATGGCCTTATGGAGCAGTAAAAACCTCATTGGTAATGAAGGTCTCCCATGGAATGCCTTTCTACTGTAGTTGGTGCATAACGACCATTTTGATAAGTGAGTGATGGAAAAGGCTTTGCATCTGCTAAGGGTAGACTCTCTTTTGCACTATGTAGGACATTTTATCAATGCTTCGGTAGAGATAGTATGATATATGCAACATCCTCACTCTAGTAAAATGCATAAGCAGCCTGATGTGGTATGAGTAAAGACGGGAGGACCTTCCCTCACATGTGAAATACTTCATGATAATCTTCATCATAGGTGCATATCTATCAAGCAGGTGAGAGAAAGGAAAGATGAATTTGTTGTGGTCTTTATACCTGGGCCTAAGGTATGGCTCAAATTAACTCATGTCAAGGTTAGCTTGCTTGAACCATTTCTCCCCTATGCTAGGTATGCCTGTGGCATTGGAAATGGCATCGGTAGATAATTAAAAGGTTACCCCTACAATATTAAATTGTTTGTAATGCAAGTTAATGATAAAGAGTCTAGTTAGATCAGGGTGGTTTTGCACCTGCTGCACCTTTTCACAAAATTCATAGAAACCTACATGTTTGAAACAAGAAATAGTAAGGGGAGATGCCATGAGCTATCTTGTACTGACAGGTTCAAATCTATTGATATTTCCTCCTTTGTGATCATGCCTCCTTGGCATTTGGGCCTCCACATCACTGCCACTGTCCTCTGACATTGTAAACTCTGCCTTTATAAAACCCTAGAGTGTAAATGGAAAGGAGATGACGGGATGGTAAGAAATGGTAGTTTTGGCAATTGAATGGGATGAGTGACTGAGGGTCTATGTGTATGAGAATGAGTGAGAGGCTAAACAACTCAATGGAAACCCTCCAGCTGTGTAATTACCCTATCTATGATTAACACTCTATTTAGGAAGATGAAATGAGGTTTAAAAAGTGATTTCAAGCTTGACATTTAGGGTTTCTCTTAGGGTTTGATTTCATTCATTAAGAAAACACCAAAATTTCTTGAAGATAGGTTGATGACATGTACTTACCTCTTCCCAGTGCTTTAGAAGACTTTGGAGGAAACTTGAAAGGGTTTTAAAGTGGTTTGAGTGGTTTTAGGGCTTAGAAACTCGTCCTGTCCAAGGGCGCAGCGCCTGTTCTAAGCGCACAACGCCAAAATAAATTTGCAGTGGGTCTGTCGGGCAAGAGCGCAACGCCTCCCCCTGCACTCAGCACCACCTTCCAGGTGCACAACACCTTCAAAAATTTCACGGGAGAAAAGTGCCAAGGGCGCATTGCCTTCTTCCAGGTGCGCAATGCGATCTGAGCGCGCAAGGCCAAAAGACTTTGCCAAAATTTGCTTGAAAACTCGAAATTTCTTCTCTCTTGAGTGCTCTTGGTCTTTTGAAAGGTGATAATTAATCTCTTGAAGTGTTAGATGGGCTTTATAGGCAAATGGAAATTTGATTTATCTTTATCAACCCACTTTCTAATGTTTTAAAGTCATTTTGCCTTTCTCTCTGATATTCTTTACACTTTTGCTTGCAGGTTTGCTTAAGTCATAAAGTTGACTTTTCTTATGCTCCTTGAGGCTTGACATGCTCATTTGACACTTTGGGATTCAAACATATAGTAGCATATTCAAAATCCTCATTTTCTTCCACCATGGGGTTCAAATCATGCTTTTTACCTTCTCTGACCTCTTTCTTCAAAACCCTAGGTGTCTGGAGTGCTTTACAACAATCATCAATGTTGTCTTCTAAGTTCTCTATAGCCCTTTCAAGTTCATTCATTTCTATCCAGTTTACCTCACCTTTTTCCATATTCCATCAATATTTTTGACAGACTTTCTTCATGTTTGGCTTTGTGTGTCTCCTTTAGGTCATTTCTGCAAGTGGCCACTCTTTTAGCACTCAACTGGACCATCAAGTGTATAAACCCTAATTATTCATAGAACCAAGTTGTTTCCCCTTCCCTTGCTGTAAGTTGTCTTCATTTAGGAGTAGATAGCCTACCTCATCAACACATTCTACTGACAAATCCTTCAACACTCCTGCAGAAGTGCTAAACTCTTTGCATTTACCTTACTTGTAGACTTTGAACTGATGGGGTAATCATCTTTGGAAATATTTTAGGTCCTTCTTGAATAACCATTTCTTGGAATTCTATTACATCTGATCCAGATTCTAGAAAAGGAAAAGCAGTGCTTGAAACATCCAATGATGACCTCAAACATGTGAAACCCTAATGACCTAGTGGGAGGGTCCTTTGACCTGATTGCTGACTGAAATTTGACTTGGAGGCTTCTCAAGTGAAAAACAGAGGATTGTCAAAAGTGTTGTATTGAAGATCCAAAATCTAATGTACTTGATTTATCTAAAGAGCCTACAGAGATAGTTTTGAGACCATCAATGCTTGAGGAACCTTGGGAACATGGGAGATGAGTTAGCTATAGGAAAACCCTAGAGGGAAGGTGGAGTTTAGTGTCAAGGGGAAAATAGGGAAATGAGGTTATAAGCATGAAAGGAGTATGAAAATGAAAGGTATAAGCCTATAAGGACTTTTGTAGGAGCAACAGGGTGACCATGAAATGGTAAACTGAGGAATAGTGAAAAAAAAATTATAAGGATAATGAAGGCAGTGAGATTTATGAAACTCACAATATTCAAGGAATGTTGTATTTAGAAATATAGAACCAATCTATAGTCATCTAAAGATAGTGAAAAATACTGATGACAAACAGTGGCTCCACTTGGGGAGGGCGTCTCCTTTCAGGAAGTGTCAAGAACCTCAGGTCCTAGATCTCTGGTTTTGCAGAAAAGAAGCCTTACATGCTTGCTGATTTACTCTTGTTCTTACATTTTTCAAGGCTGATCTTTGCTGTTGTTCTTGGAAGCCATGATCTTACAATCTAAAAAAACATGATTTCTTCAATATCAACCCTACCTACCTGTCATACTTTCCTAACATTTTCTCTTCATTTGGGTGCATTTGGATTGGAAAACCCTTGACATCATTTTTTATTTTCAAAGCATAAAAACTATCTAATGTCTACCCTTATCACTTCCAAGAGCTCAGATTAGACTGATGAACCCTTTTATTCTCTACCTAATCTACTTATTTGTCAAGGTTAAGCAGTTTGACAGATTTTCATTCTCTAACCTATCAACACAAAATTTAAAGCATGATCAAATCAAGGTTAAGCTGTTTGATTTGTCATGAGTTGTGGCATCTTGGACAAGTGGCACACAGATTTTATTTTTGTACAAGTAAAACTAGAAACTTGAGGGCTCATAATTTGGATTTTGTTACCTATCGCTCTCATTTCTCTTTGGTTCAGATTTGAGCTTTGGGAATCAGCATCTTTTTCTAACCTAGTCTACTTGATAAGCCAAGTTTAGATGGTTTGGAAAATCTTGCTTCTCTAACTTATCAGAAAAAATTTAAAACATGTTCAATCATGGTTAGGCTATATGACTGAACAAGACTTTTCTTTCTCAAAGTAGTGGCATTTAGACTTGCACACTTTCAAACATATTCTTTTTTTGGTATGGGGCTTTACCTCTTCTTTTAATTTTCCCTCTTTTTCTCATTTTCTTTGTTTTTTGTGTTTTCATTTTTCTGATCTTTTACTCAAGAAATGTTATGTACAATGAACAAAGATTTAAACTAATAATTTCAAAAAAAATAGTGCCTGAGCATCCTTCCATTGACAGGACCTCCAAATAATTCTGTCCCATCCATTTCTTGTAGGAAGAATGCATTGTTACCTCTTGCTGAATGGATGATGTATGTACATTTCCATATATTTTCAAAATTTCCATGCTTGCATTTGTCCTCTCTTCTTGAATCCCACTTCAACACTTTGTCTCCAATCTGGAAATCATTTGCCTTGGTCCTCTTATCAAAATTTTTTTTTATACTCTCTTGCACTGCTTGTGTTTTGTTGTATACTTCTTCCCTTGATCGCTGCAAATGAATGGTTTGGTTCAACCTTCTTTGTATATCATTTTCCTCTGATTGTACCTCCTGAAGGAGCTTCATCACTGGGACTCACAAGGATGTTGGAAAAACTACATTCATGCCATACACTAGCTGATAGGGAGACATGTTAATTGATTTCTTGCTTGTTAATCTATCTGCCCATAGTGCATGCACTAGTTTGCTATGCCATGACTTTTTGTTTTCTTCCAACAATTTATTGATGATGTTTACTAGAATTTTGTTAAAGGACACATCCAACCCATTACCTTGAGGGTAATAAGCTGTAGAATTTCCTAATGTGATGTGATACTTGTGGCAAAAATCTGCCATTCTCTTGGACTTGAATGCAGCAACATTATCAATGATGATCTTTCTCGAACAACCAAATCTGGATAAAATATCAGTTTCAAGGAATTTTATTATTACCAAGTCAGTGGCATTCCTTGAAGGGATGGATTCTATCCATTTGGTGAAATATTCAGTTGCAGTGAGGATCCATTTGTGTTGGGTAGAAGAGGCAGGGTGGATTTCTCCAATGAAATCTAAACCCCATTGTTGAAAAGGAGCTTCAACATTGATAGGATACAAAGGTAAAGGCAGTATTTTTCTCTTTCCCTCAAATATTTGGCACTTATGGCAAGTCACTACTAGCCTATGGATATCAAGGAAAAGAGTGGGCCAATATAAACAAACTCTAAGGATTTGTTGGCAGTGGTTTTCCAATAGATGTGACCTCCACACTCTCCTTCATGAAACTCATGCATGATCCTGTCTACATCATCTTTAAGTAAACATCTAAGCAAGATACCAACATAATTTTTCCAATATAAAGCTTTGTCTAGAATGCAAAAATTTACAGCTTTTAGTTTCAAGAATCTGGCCTTTGTTTTGGACAAACTAGGAGGAGAATTTAGATTAAAAATCACATATAATATGTCAGCATACCAGAGTGAATTCATAAATTCTTCTTCAATAGGTGGAGTCACCAGCTCCTCTTGTTCATCTAAGGAATGTATCATGTTTATGTCCAATGCTTGAAAGTTTTCTTCAACCATCATTTTGTCCAGTCCTTGCCCTTTGATTAGCTTGGTGGGCTTGATTTCCAAATCATACTCTATAATGACAGCAATCCACTTACCTCTTTTACCATCTGGATCCTGAGTTAGTATGTCCTTAACCACTGCATGAGGAACAAAAGCAATGACATGTGAATGCAAGATGTTATGAACTCTGAAATCTTTTAAGGCTTTGATTAAGGCAAAAGCTTGTTTTTCCATGATGTTATATTTCAGAGGTGCATATCTTAGTGCTTTACTGAAGAAAGCTATGGGTTTTTATTTTCTCATTATGTTCTTTTGTAGCAATACTGAAGCAATGGTGTGTTCTGATGAAAATGAGAAGATGAAGAAGTCTTTGGTAAAGTCAGGGCTGATAAGAACTGGTGTTTGGGTAAGTGCTTGTTTTACCAATTCAAAGGATTGCTTTGCTTCTATGGTCCATTTGACTCCTATTTCTTTTTTCAACATGTTTGTAATGTTTCTTAGGAGTTCAGCAAGGTTTGCTATGAACCTTCTTAGGAAATTGATCTTTCCAATGAAAGATTGCAGCTCTTTGAGGTTTCTAGGGTGGCTTATTTGAAATATCCCCTCAATATTTTTTGGATCTATTTTGATTCCTTATTCAGATATGATGTGGCCTAGAAGATTTCCTTCTTGAAGACCAAGCCGAGTTTTCTTAGGATTCAAATATAAACCATACTTTCTACATTTTTCAAAGACTTTTCTTAAGTGCTAGGTGTTCTTCATCGGTGTTAGCCCCTTCTAAATTTCTTGACAAGCAAGCAAGAGACTAATTTGTTTCATAAGCCTGCAAGGAATGCATTTCCTTTGTAAACACATCATCCTTGCAGCCTTTTCAAGTTCCCTGCCTTGTGACTACTTCCTTCTGCTGTTCTGAATCAATATGCCTTGCTGACCAAAGATCAGGCTCCTAAAGGCTTCAGTCTGCCTTTTATTCCCTTGCAAATTTCTTAATTCTCATCCCTTTTCTCCTTTCTTCAAAGTCCCCTTTCTTCCCCTAATTCCCTTTTTCCATCCCAGAAATCCCCTCTAAAAAATTCCTATTCCCTTTGATTATACCTAAATCCCCCTCTTTCCCCTATCGTTACCCTCCTTAGGCCTTGAAATGCTTTAAAATGGGGTAAAAAATCCACTTTCCGACCATATAATAGGCCTCAACCCCTTCTCCGCTAGCCCCCACACCTTTTCCTCCCACAGAACCCAGTGCTGTGACCGAGCGCTAGCCCCGAAGGTGTTTGTCCCTTATGTTTATCGGGCGCCTTCTCAACCGTTGATCCATATAGATCGAACGACGATCGTTTAAACCCGCAGCGCTCGTGATTCACTTGGTCAATCCACCGATCACGCCATCATCGTCCATTCACCGCCAAATAAATGGTTCGGAGTGTGTCCACCATTGTGGTCCCTGCCGCGCTCCATGCCAGAAAACATCCCGGTTTTCATCGCATCGCTAATGGAGGTCGGGTGGTATTTTCCCATTGCCCAGTGATTCCATACAGCGCTCGACACCTGTCTTCTGTATGGAGGCAAAACAACCCTCCCATCGCGCGTTATCTTCCTGTCCAGGATGCGCAGCGATATTCATATAAGCTGTAAGATCTGCCTTTGCCCATCCAACGGTTATTGCTCGATGGAGTTGCGCGGGTTTTAATCCACGATCACCGTACCCCTGGCCCACCGTTCATTGCCCTCCGTCGTGTTTCCCACCGTCGATCTCCTCTCAGATCCGACGGTCCAGAATCGTCTCCCCGTTGTTGACTTTTTTGTCGCCACCCGGTCCCGCCACGTCACCTCCACATGTCTCACCGTATATTCGCCCTCCTGGTTCATATATATTGTTCATGGGTCGGTTTTATTAAGGTTTTCATTCAAATCTCCTCTGCATTCCGCCGCTAAGGTTCCCTCCATCATTCCTCTCCATTTTTTCGCCATTTCATCAGTCGCACGACCATTTTCGTCACCCGCACATCATTCGACCCCCCCCCCCCCCGCCATTGTTTTCTTAACAGTGTTGTGTTTTTGCAGGGTTTCAGAAGGCATAAAACGCCATGATTCGATATGTACTACTTCAATGGCATGTTGCGCAGACATAATTAAATCTGGAAGCTGGTACTACATTATAAATTCCCGGAAATGGTTGCGACGTCATGTTTAATCTTCGCAAGAAATCTATCAGGCGCCATTAAAGCCCAGATTTTGCAGATCAAGACATTTATGAAGCCGTTGAGAAATACCAGCTTATGACCAAGGATTTCAGCATTCAAAATTGAAGGTTTGGAGCTTTAATACAACAGTTTAGAGGCAAAGCACCGTATCAATGATCCCATAGATCATGCCAAAGGTACAACACGCAGAAATCAATGCATATCAGGGGTTCATATAGCAGCAAAATGTTTTCCCTCCATGAAGGACAAAGCGCCCATGCAGTGTTCAATACATGCCATGTTCTAGGGAGATTTTCTACCCTAAAACAGCCCTAGTACTATCAGAGCATTTATTTCATCAGTATGGTAGATTTCTTTATCATGTCTTTATCCTTTGTTTATTCACCAATAGCACCACACAGTACTACAGACAGAGTACTTCAGAATCATATTAGAGTTATCTGTAGTCTGAAGAATATCATTCGTTCACCCAAGGAACACCAGAGATTAATGCACAGGATTTATACAGAATGGGCCTCGGCCCCCTTTCTTTTCAGGAGTTTAATACTGCATTAAGTTCTTCACCTACCTCCTTTGCTCCTCCGGAGCTATAAATTCAGAAAGAAACTCATGGTAAAGGTTGTTGATCAGTTATCAGATAACTGCAAGTAGTTTCTTTTGAGACACAGTCTCTGTGTAAAGATTGTTAGATAGGTTGAAGGAAATGTTTTCAGACTGAGTATTCAACTATTGGCAATGTTGTACTTGATTGGTATTATTATTTAATATGACGAGCACCTTTCTTTAGATCCTGATCTGAAGCAGCGGTGATGTTCTCCTATCTCTGTGTTTACTTTCATTTCATTTCGTTTCTACTGGCTTGCATCAGAATATTGGCATATGATTTACCCTTGTTAGGTACCCTATGTTTCTGCTCTCCTTACTGTTGTACAATATTTACCCCTGCCTGTGAATTTTGGGTCTGCTGCCTCATTCGAATCCATTTTAAATTTCCGCCGTGGCCTAAAACCTCATGCTCCAGTTTGATATTACTATCTCCGCCCGAAAATCTGCTTTATAATGGTTAAAAACCCAAATTTAAATGTATCGGGCCGAGCCCCTAATAGTTTGACTCCCTCCCGCTTTGGCTTCCATATCACCCGAATCTGAAAACCGTAAGCCAAAACGAAAGGGGGCCTATTGTTTTAAATGATCGGGTGCAATGGTGGCCGTCCGATCGAAGTTAAAATCAACGGAGCGGTGATAATTTCGTATGGAGGGTCCCGCGCGTAGGAAACCGGCAGTAAACCCCCGCACCGCTTACCCCAGGCTGGCGGTATTATCCATCGGGCCAACGATTCCACTAGACAGGCGTCGCGTGTCCTTGGTACGGGCCCTAAAACCACTTTCCCCGCGCGTTAAAGCCAGTACAATCACCGGGCAGCGGAATTTTTTTGAACCGTTAGATCTGGCAATGTCAATCCGACGGTGGAGATTCTCCAGAGTTGCCTGCCCATTATTTCGCACCCGTTACGTCCTACGACCCACCATCGTGTCACTCCCGTCCGTTTCTAGCCGTTGATCTGAGTTTGTAATCCGATGGTCCAGAGTTCAGTTCCCCCCACCTGTTGACTCCGCCACATCACCCATCCACCTGTCTCCTGTATGTCCACGTGCTTTGGTTTCGTACATCCGTAAGATTCCCTCACGCCATATATATATGTGTGTGTGTGTGTGTGTGTGTGTGTGTTTATATGTTTTTATTCGTATTTGTTGGGATTCTTTCCTCACGTCCAGACTGTATTATGTAAAAAGTCCACATTTAGTCTATTTGTCAAAACCTCCACTGTTTCTTTTCCACCACCCTATGTATTTCTCCTGGTCGATCATGTATCCATCATCCCCACCTCCACCTGTGTCATTTTTCTCTAATATCTTGTGGGTTTCGCAGGTTTCAAAGCAAATTATAGAAAGGGCGTTTTAATTCATGGTTTCCGCAGCAGAAGTTAAGAGCATTTCAAAGGATGATATATTGCTGGCAAAATTTAAAGAGGAAGCCGAGGGTAGGTGTGAGAAACGATCGCCATTAAAGAAGATAAATATATGGACCTACAGAACCCTCCAGAGAAATTCGCCCCATATTAAAGATCCAGGATTCGAATCCAAAATCAAGGGCCGAGAGTACAGTACAGAATTGCAGACCATCTCAAGGCTCTTACGACAACAGATTTTTCCTCAGCAAAGGGCAGAGCATCGCATATATTTTATTATTTGTGTCTTGTATAAAAGGAGATTTTCATCTCCCAGCATTTATTTCTATAGACAGATTGTAAAGTACATTTATTTATAGTTAGTCATTCATAGCGTGGGCGCGAATTCTTTCCGCCATTTGATTCAAAATAAGTCATTAATTGTGCTTCATCTACCTCCTCCTCTAGAATTCTCCATCTCATCTATAAAGGCCCAAAAAGAAGACATTGTAAGGGTTCCAGATTTCTGTCAGCAAACTGTGCAGCGAAAAGGCTTTTGTATACATCTTGTTAAATTCCTGTATGAAGGTTCAGAGCCCGTAGGGTCTCAGTGAGGAGGGGTTATAACTGTAATGAGGATTCTGGTCTCTGGTATCTCACAATATGTAATTTCTCTTATGTGTTAATACAATATCTCTTTTCATGCTACTTATCTTCTTGTATCATGTTCTAGAATGCGAGTGGCTCACTAGTTTGCAGTAAGGATTCATCCTTGTTGATGCCCTTTCTGGAATTAGTCAAGCGGTTTAAATAGGCCTAGTCATGGTATACTGTTTCATGTTCACTTCATCCATATTTTCTGCTATATTAGTTGCTTGAGGGGGGTGCTTTTAAAACGCCATTGTCATATAAGGATTCATAAATTGGTATGCCCTTATATGGTTCTGTTGTGTATCTGGGTATCAGTCTCATGTTAACTAATATCTTCTCTATATTCCCTCACTGCACTCACTCCTGATATTTGATTTCTGTGATATATTATCTGAACTGGCCCTCTTTACAGTAAGCGGTCTCTTAACTGTCTGATGCCTTTGTATCGGAGTTTTACATGATGTCCCTACACTGTTCTTATCTTTGTATCAGCTTCTGAGAGAGATTGGTCCCATTCAAAACTAATTTCCTTGTTCAAACAAGAGATAGTAAGTGAGTTCTTGGACTGACAACCCACACTATAAAGGGCTCCTTGCTATATTGAGATGTCCTAGGCACTGGTCTATGGCAACTCTAGACTGTCTCTAGGGGGGTGACAAAATCATCCACAACATCTTTCTGGCGCTGTTGCCGGGGAACGAATTCAAAGAATATCAGTTTCCCTGGGTTTCGACAAATTGTTTTCACTCTCTAATCAGGTGAGCACAGAGAGTTGAAGAGTTGCACATCTCTCACCTTGGCGACTCCACCGGTCTTTATTTGATAAATTTTATTGGTAGTCCTGGCTTCTCGAAAGCCACATTTGAGGTCAGATACATCTCAGTCGAAAACACCTTACGTTTCTGACCCAGAGAAGATCATTCATAAAAGAGTTTGGAAGGAGAGGAAGTCAGTTCGTGCTGAAAGCCCTGAATATTCCGTTGAAGATTATCCGCCCTTTTCTTCTCAAAGAAATCTCAATAGAAAATCCCATCTCCACTGGTGGAAGACTCTAAGCAGTTTGCAAAAATGCATCCGAGTTTTATAGCAGAGTGCAGAGATGAAATGTCACGTGGCTTGGAAAAAATGGAAGTGGAGGACCTTCCACGGATCACTCTTCTCATCCCAAGTTGCACGCCCGTGCTTAAGAAAATCCTTCTAAGAGTGATGATTGAAAGATATGAGGCCGAGATCAAACTCTTGCAATCACAAGAAGAAACCCAAGACGTAGACAATGAGCAAGACATGTATGATGCTTTAAAACCTATGGAAGATGAGGAAGAAAGTAATCAGAAACCGCCTGATTGCTTACCTACATCTTGTATTATGCTGATCAGAGAGTATCAAGATCTAATAGCAATGGAAAATAGGGAGCGCTGCCTCGAGGAAATGAGAGACCACATAGAAGAGGCAAAATCTGATGTGGAAGAGGAGGTTCAAGAAGACATACTGCCTCCAAATCAGCTAGTACAAGAAACTGAGAGCTGCTGCTCTTCTACACAAAGAAATACAAAACAATCATCTCCTTGGACAGAAGAAGGGGTCGACCGAATATCAAACCAGCAGCCTGCCTCAGAAATTTTCTATGGAACACCTACTCTTGCCCATTCGTCACTTGAGTTTGATAATTTGGATCCAGGAAACTCCTCTGAGGATCAAGATGAAGAAGGACCTGCTGAGAATCCAACAGGTTTGATGGGTGACATTGCTTATGACTGTGACTTTCCTAGTTATAATTTATTTGATGATGATTGTCTCCAGAGAAGCAGTGAACCCAGCCAGCCTATCTATGACACTGATGGGGAAAGTTATGAAAGCATTAGTGATGAGTGTCATGAGAGCGGAGATCAGCAGTCTTTCCTTTCAGAAGAGGAGGAGAGCAAAGAAGAAGCTCTTGAGCAAGATAAAAATAACAAGCCTTCTCTTGAAAAAGAGGAAGCAAAGGTACAAGCCCCTGCTCAAGAATACATAGATCTTTTCATGGAGCTCAGCACAGCAGAGAAGAATATACCAGAGTTCCAAAAGGAATCAGCTCCAATATATGATGAGTCCCCCAGTTCAGAAAAGAAAGAAAATCAAGAAGCCACCATTTCTCAAGAGAATTTCCTTCTCCATCCAGTGGAAAAAGAAGAAATCCTAGTTAATTCCTCCCTGTCGGATATTCTTAATCAGCTATCATCTCATGGTCCTTATGTGCATTTCTTGCAAATATTTGAAGAAGGATCAAGGGTCTTTTCGAGAAGTATGTTGCCAGCAGAAGGAAGATTTTTTGAAGCTGCTATTGTGGAACAAAAAAAAGAGATCCCACTGCCTTTCGAAATACAAGAAGAAGGTGATCAGGCTTTCAAGAGCCATATTGAAGATGCAGTGGAAAGTGCAAAAATCAAAGCTGCCCAGGATGAAGACGGGAGTGAGCAAAGTCAGTTCCAGATAAAAGAAAGGTTGGGCATAGGAATTGACAGCATTAGAAGACTGATGGTGAAGGTGCCTCAGAAACAGCAGACAGCACCAAGAAAGCAAAGAAAGTTTGGCAATGGAAAAAAAAAAACAAAATGTAAAAGCATAGCTGGAGGAAAATTGCAGAATAAAATAGGGAAACATGGAGGAGTGCAATTGAAGAATAATGCAACTAATGGACACCAGCAAAGCAGAGTATGGGACCCGGGAGGCCAAGACAGCCTGGTGTATTATATTGTACATTAGTTTTCTTTTTGTTTCATCATTCTTTGAATAATGTAAATAAGTCGACGAGTCTTGAAGAAAATGCAAAGGGATTGTAGGATAAAATTCATACACAAGGGTTTGAGGTCTACATGTTCTCGACATATCCGAGGATGACCATGCCGTCCCCAGATGGAGTCGATGTTGTACAATATTTACCCCTGCCTGTGAATTTTGGGCCTGCTGCCTCATTCGAATCCATTTTAAATTTCCGCCGTGGCCTAAAACCTCATGCTCCAGTTTGATATTACTATCTCCGCCCGAAAATCTGCTTTATAATGGTTAAAAACCCAAATTTAAATGTATCGGGCCGAGCCCCTAATAGTTTGACTCCCTCCCGCTTTGGCTTCCATATCACCCGAATCTGAAAACCATAAGCCAAAAGGAAAAGGGGCCTATTGTTTTAAATGATCGAGCGCAATGGTGGCCGTCCGATCGAAGTTCAAATCAATGGAGCGGTGATCATTTCGTATGGAGGGCCCCGCGCGTAGGAAACCGGCGGTAAACCCCCGCACCGCTTACCCCAGGATGGCGGTATTATCCATCGGGCCAGCGATTCCACTAGACAGGCGCCGCATGTCCTTGGTACGGGCCCTAAAACCACTTTCCCCGTGCGTTAAAGCCAGTACAATCGCCGGGCAGCGAAATTTGTTTCAACCGTCAGATCTGGCAATGTCAATCTGACAGTGGAGATTCTCCAGAGTTGCCCGCCCGTTATTTCGCACCCGTTACGTCCTACGGCCCACCATCGTGTCGCTCCCGTCCGTTTCTAGCTGTTGATCTGCTTTTGTAATCCGATGGTCCAGAGTTCAGTTCCCCCCACCTGTTGACTCCGCCACATCACCCATCCACCTGTCTCCCGTACGTCCACGTGCTTTGGTTTCGTACATCCGTAAGATTCCCTCACGCCATATATATATGTGTGTGTGTGTTTATATGTTTTTATTCGTATTTGTTGGGATTTTTTCCTCACGTCCAGACTATGTTATGTAAAAAGTCCGCATTTAGTCTATTTGTCAAAACCTCCACTATTTCTTTTCCACCACCCTGTGTATTTCTCCCGGTCGATCATGTATCCATCATCCCCGCCTCCACCTGTGTCAGTTTTCTCTAATATCTTGTGGGTTTCGCAGGTTTCAAAGCAATAGAAAGGGCGTTTTAATTCATGGTTTCCGCAGCAGAAGTTAAGAGCATTTCAAAGGATGATATATTGCTGGAAAAATTTAAAGAGGAAGCCGAGGGTAGGTGTGAGAAACGACCGCCATTAAAGAAGATAAGGATATGGACCTACAGAACCCTCCAGAGAAATTCACCCCATATTAAAGATCCAGGATTCGAATCCAAAATCAAGGGCTGAGAGTACAGTACAGAATTGAAGACCATCTCAAGGCTCTTATGGCAGCAGATTTTTCCTCAGCAAAGGGCAGAGCATCGCATATATTTTATTATTTGTGTCTTGTATAAAAGGAGATTTTCATCTCCCAGCATTTATTTCTATAGACAGATTGTAAAGTACATTTATTTATAGTTAGTCATTCATAGCGTGGGCGCGAATTCTTTCTGCCATCTGATTCAAAATAAGTCATTAATTGTGCTTCATCTACCTCCTCCTCTAGAATTCTCCATCTCATCTATAAAGGCCCAAAAAGAAGACATTGTAAGGGTTCCAGATTTCTGTCAGCAAACTGTGCAGCGAAAAGGCTTTTGTATACATCTTGTTAAATTCCTGTATGAAGGTTCAGAGCCCGTAGGGTCTCAGTGAGGAGGGGTTATAACTGTAATGAGGATTCTGGTCTCTGTTATCTCACAGTATGTAATTTCTCTTATGTGTCAATATCTATTTTCATGCTACTTATCTTCTTGTATCATGTTCTAGAATGCGAGTGGCTCACTAGTTTGCAGTAATGATTCATCCTTGTTGATGACCTTTCTGGAATTAGTCAAGCACTTTAAATAGGCCTATTCATGGTATACTGTTTCATGTTCACTTCATCCATATTTTCTGCTATATTAGTTGCTTGAGGGGGGTGCTTTTAAAACGCCATTGTCATATAAGGATTCATAAATTGGTATGCCCTTATATGGTTCTATTGTGTATCTGGGTATCAGTCTCATGTTAACTAATATCTTCTCTATATTCCCTCATTGCACTCACTCCTGATATTTGATTTCTGTGATATATTATCTGAACTGGCCCTCTTTACAGTAAGCGGTCTCTTAACTGTCTGATGCCTTTGTGTTGGGATTTTACATGATGTCCCTACATTGTTCTGATCTCTGTACCAGCTTCTGAGAGAGATTGGTCCCATTCAAAACTAATTTCCTTGTTCAAACAAGAGATAGTAAGTGAGTTCTTGGACTGACAACCCAAACTATAAAGGGCTCCTTGCTATATTAAGATGTCCTAGGCACTCGTCTATGGCAACTCTAGGGGGGTGACAAAATCATCCACAACAAGAACCAACACTTCGGCTTTTGATCCCAAGAGTCCAGAGCTTTAGATGCAAATTATTCCATGAATATGTTAGCACCGACGAGAGACAGAGATGAACCCATTGTCGTACCTTTGGTTTTCTTATAAATGGCGCCTTTGAAAGAAAAGAAAGTGGGTGATAGATGTAGTTTAACAAGGTTGAGAGTTTCATAATTGACAAGTTTAGAGATTAGATCAATGAAGAATCATGATTTTAGTGAATAGAGACGCAACATCAAAGCTAATAAAATATAGTGAGCATCAACAATGATATCTTTGGTTTTAAGAATAAAATCAACAAAATCTTTAATTTAAGAGAGAATCCCACAAATTGTCGAAGCTTAGAGGCTAGATACCAGCCAATATCATGAGTCGAAACCCCAATATACACAATTCCATCTAGAAATCTTCTATGAATATGAACAACTATGAAAATTTAACTTTAACTTTTTTATAAACCTTTTTTTTTAATTTTATTTATTAATTAAAATACTAAAAAATATAAAATACAATTTGATATTCAAATTACAACCATTAAAATTAAAACAAATACAAATATTATAATTCATATTTTCCAAAATATTATTAATATTATAATTTATATTTTCCAAAATATTATTAATTTAATGATAAAGATTAACCAATCAAATTATAATAATTAAAATTAAAATAAATAAATAAACATCCTACTTATACTTTTTGCAATTTTATCAATTTAATGATCAACAAAATTTAATAACAAAAGTAATAAAAAAATTAGTAAATTAATAATAATGGAGAATGGAATACAGATATTATAATTTGTATTATGAGATTTTATTAATTTTGGAGTTCAATGGATAAAGAATACTATTTGGAAAAAAATTACAAATAATATAAAGTTTTGTTAAATTGATAATTTTTCTTACAAATGATATAATGATATAAAAGTTATATGGAATGATTTTTTAAGTTAGGGCGAGTGTAGGTTAAGATTCACACAAATTTTGGATGGGAAAATGATATGATCTATTCATCTATAATTGTGTGAGGTTTTTTAAATGTCTTTGACATCACCCATAAATGACTCTTACTCTCAACTCCTTTTCATAAGTTTGAAACAACTCGTTTTTTATAAAATTCAAACTAATAATCTCATAAGAAGTAGATCCCACACAAATCGAGTGACTTACTCATAATTAATATAAAATCAAGTGACTTACTCCTTATAATTACTATAAAATAAAAGATTACAAATAATATAATACTTGTTTTTAAGTTTTTTATATGTAGAATTTCACTGTTTTATAGGTTCTTAAGGGTGTCGAATCCATTTATGTATTAAAAAATAAATTCTAAACAACAACAAATCACATTCTTGCTTGAAATTATATCATCGGATTTTAGCAAGAAAAGGTATTTCGTCTATAAGTTAGACTACGTCTTTTTTTAATGGTGGAAATGGATTCAACACCCTCAAGAACCCCTTTAAGCACCTAAAATTATGAAACTTGATAATTGTAACTTGGATTTCCAAACATTTCTATCGGATTTCGCAAAATCACGAAACAACAAAATCACATTCTTGCTTGAAATTATATCATCGAATTTTAGCAAGAAAAGGTATTTTGTCTATAAGTTAGACTACGCCTTTTTTTAATGGTGGAAATGGATTCAACGCCCTCAAGAACCCCTTTGAGCACCTAAAATTATGAAACTTGATAGTTGTAACTTGGATTTCCAAACATTTCCATCGGATTTCGCAAAATCACGACAAAAAAACCAGTCTTTTTAGGACAAATCATCGTTTGTTCAAACTAGACTAATAATATAAAAATCACACTCAATGAAAATAGAAAAATTTAATGCACATTGATATAACAAGTTCTTAAACCAAGAATACTTTTAGAGGGGTAATTTTTCTAATTTGATTGTACAATTATTAATATACATTTTATTTATGGGAAGTAATGTTTTTATATGGAGTTAAAATAATATTTTTTAAATATTAATATTTTGTTTTTAGATTGGAAATTTTTTTATTTATTGAATAAGTGTATCTATTTTAGAATATGGTTTTTAGAATTTTGATTTAATTGTCAATAATTAATAAATGGATAGTGGAGATTTAATTTCTAGGGAATATCCATAATTAGGATAGAGAATTGAAATTTATCCAAAAAAAATAGTTATGTTATTTTCAATTTAATTAAAAAATGATTAGATATCATTTTTGGGGGATTCAATTGTGTTAATGATATCTAATATAATGCACTACGAAAATCCCTCGATACTTAAAAAAATATTATTAATTAAACTAAAATAAAATCTATATAAAATATTTTGGCTATGAAATAGGATTTCTTGGGCGTTTAATATTAACAAGCCATGGTATGAGCCAATACCATGACTTACTAATACCACATGCCAAAAAAACCATAACTATTGTTTATATGACATTTTTTTTAACTTAATCAATTTAATTAAAATGATAAAAAAATGCATAAAGATAAATCCCAACCTTTAACTCATGTTCATGTGACTTTTTTTTAATTAATCAATTTAATTAAAATGACAAAATGTTTATCCCTAGATAATCTTACATTGTCAAGATTTAAAAAATCATAAAACTTAACTAAATTATAATTTTATTTTAAATTATTATTATTAACATATAAATTGGTGTAGATCCATCTTAACTCGAGATCTACCAAGTCGAGAGGAAGCAATTCTCTTTTCTCTCATAAAAAGGTTTGCGCCTTAAGACACTTGAACCCTCTAGGTGCCTGATAATCAGATCTTGGCATCGGATTAAGAGTAAGGTAAAGACTCTTAATATTTTTAACAGTTGTAATAAACCAATATTTTAATATATTACATCAATTATTTAAATCAAATTATATTAAAACTAAATAAAATACTAAACTATATTTAGTTATTTAGTAAAATATTTAGATTAAAATAAGAATAAAATTAAAAATTCAAAGTTAAACTTAAAACAAGGATTTAATACCCTTTAAAAAAAAAATTATATATATATTTGTGAAAGTCAAATTTAAAACATGGAGTGGAGACCCTAATAATAAAATTTCTTGAATAATCAAAGAAATAATTAAAATTAATCAAAATAATCAAAGAAATAATTAAAATTAATCAAAATAATAAAAATTAATTGAATAATAAAAAAAACAATACAATTAAAACAAATTAAAAATAATCAAAATTAATAAAAACCCTTGAATAATCAATAAAAACAAAAAAAATAAAGTAGTTAAAAATAAATAAATAAATAAAATATTGATATTAAACAAATAAAATGAGATATAATGTAACATACATGTAAAAATTCGCAATAAAAATATAAAATTAAAATAAAATGAGAAATAAATTTAATTAAGTTAAAATTATTAAATTAAATCAAATTAAATTATGAAATCAGGGAAGTGACCCAACATTTTTTAATTTTCCAACCATATTCTTTATTAAGATTACTAGGCCTTCTTTCGATTTCTAAGATTTCCCTGAATTTTCGATGATAGAAATTATTAATTCTAGCAATGATCTGGGCTCACATCAATGTGAGCTTAGGTCATTGCTAGAATTAGTCATTTTGATCATCGAAAATTCAAGGAAACCTTAGAAATTGAAAGAAGACCTAATAATCTTAATAGAGATGATGGTTGGAAAATTAGTAAATGTTGGGTCCCTGCCCTTCCTAATTTAATTTGATTTCATTTGATTTCATTTAATACATACATTATGGCTGCATTGCATGCAATGGTGGTTACTCTTGTTGTTGGAGGTCTGTTAGGGGAAGACCATCGCGAGTCGCGACCATGGCCTCTTCATCCAAGGGCAAGAGCAACAGAGCTGCAAGGAGGCATGATAATGGGGGGATTGGGGAACAAAGGGTTGGGGGCAAGATGTGCAGGAGTTGGGTTGAATGGGTATGGAGGGAAGATTGTCGCCAGGCTGAGAAGTAGGGCCGAACCTTGGAGAGCAGTGGGAGGGAAGGCACTTGGGAGAAATCTCACAGGAGAATGCGACAGAGAGTCCGGAGGTCAGGTATACATAGGCCGCGGGCAAGGTAGGATGATTGGAAAATTGGGGGAGGGGAATGATGAGAAGACACACACAAATCAGTGGGTAATTAAGGTGACAGGGCTGCATGCAGATGGATAGGCCCCAAGGGTGGCGGACAACAAAGTACGTGGAGGCCAAGGTACCTCCTCTGATGCGGAGGAGGTTGGTGGATGATGAGATCATGATACATTTGAGGGAGGATCCGCCGCCATTCGATCCGAGTTGTACCTGTCCGTCCTCTCTTTCCTCATAATGATGGCACACTCATCTTTAACTGTGGATTGCCTAAATTCATCCCACTCTTGGGAAACTTAACTCCTCGTTTTAAGTTTGACTTTGAATTTTTAATTTTATTCTTATTTTAATCTAAATATCTAACCATAGCTTAATATTTGATTTAATTTTAATATAAATTTATCTAAGTAATTGATGTTATATATTAAAATATTATTTTTTCAAAAACTAATTGTTTATTATAATCGTTAAAAATAGTAAGGGTCTCTACATTTCTCTCTCTATTTAATCTGGTGCCAAAGATCTAATTCTCCATCTTGTCCTCACGATGAACCACACTGGATGGTTCATCTAATTCTCCATCTTGTATTGACGATGAACCACACTCGATGGTTAATATGATTCTCCAGCTTGTCCTCACGATGAACCACACTGAATGGTTCAAAACATGTCGACAAAACTTCTCTTATGTTATTATTGCTGAAAGTTTTTCCTTAAATAATTCAAAATGTTTACATAGCATCACACAATGTAACATAATGTCACAACATCTCTTCCATACAATAAGCTTTGTTACAATACCATGGTTTACTAATGCCACATATCAAAAAATAGCATAACTCGTGTTCACATGACACATATTCATATCACATTTTTTTTTAATTAATCAATTTAATTAAAAGGAAAAAAATAACATAACAACTATGAAGATAAATCTTAACATTTAATTTGTGAATACTACTAAGAATATTCTAGGACATTCCATGGAGGTGAAATCCCTACCATCTACCTAATGAATATTGATAATTAAATTAAAATTATGGAAGTCGTATTCCAAAATAGACGCCCCTATCCACATAAATATTTTAGAATATTCCATGGAAATTAAATCCCTGCCATCAACCTAATAATTATTGATAACTAGTGCAACCATATAAATTAAATGGTTGGTGTCCATGGGGTCTTCGATAGACAGTGATTGGGTGCTCTCTTAAGACACTCCTTGATGGGAAGTCATCGGTTCAATTCCCCACCCTGATCCGGGTGATATATTGGACATGATGAAGATGTTGTCCCACCAAACTTACGAAAAATAAATAAAAATGAAATAGTTGGTAAATGAAGATTGACATCCATCTATAATAAACATCAAATTCAAGATATATAACTTTATTTTAAAATATTATTATTAATTAAAAATAATAATATATAAGTTAAACATATATATATATATATATATATATATATATATATATATATATATATATATATATATATATATATATATATATATATTAAAAAAAAAACATTAAACAACATTCCCTCCACTTAAGCCCCAAGGGTTAGCTCAATTGGTTGAGTCCTCGCTTGGAAATACTCCCAGATTGAGAGGTCACAGGATCAAATCTCCTAGACGCCCGTGGGGTTAGGCCTCAGTGTTAGGCCGACAGTAGATCCCTTCGGGAGGATTTACTGCGATTCATTAAGACCGTGGATGTAGCTAGTACATGTGTGCGGGCACATAGGAACGTGAACCACTATGAAAAAAAAAACATTCCCTCCACTTTACCATGGATATTCTTAATCTGCAAATAGACTTGGTTACAATATGGCCTAATACCATGGCTTATCAATATTACATTTCTAAAAAATCATAACTCACTTTATATGACATTTATTTATACGATTTTTTTAATTAATCAAAAAAAAATTGTAAGCTTGGCAAGACTATATCTTCGTCATGTCCAATGTATCACCCGATCAGGGCGAGGAATTGAACCTGTGACTTCACATCAAGAAGTGCCTTAACAGAGCACCCGATCACCATCTATCCAAGACCACGTAGTAATTAATCAATTTAATTAAAAGAAAAATAAGAGTATAACTACTTTGAAGTTAAATCTCAATCTTTGATTTGTTTATACTCCTAAGAATTTTCTAAAATATTTCATTGAGTTTTGTTTGTTTGTTTTTTTTCACTGAAAAAGTTGCATATTTTCTATTTCATTGAAATCAAAGTATAGAAACTATTGTTCAAGTACAACCTCTCGAACTACCATCCACATAATAATTTTTTATAATTAAATTAAAATAGTTTAACATATTTAAATTAAAATTTGAGAAGCCGAGAAAGGGCATAACTACTTTTTAGATAATCTTAATCTTTGATTTGTGAATATTAAGAATATTCTAGCATATTCCAATGAGGTGAAATATCTAAAATCCACTTCATGATTATTATGCATGCCCCAACATGTATTACACAGAAGATATTGAGTTGACTATATATTAGTTTAGTCAAACATGTAAAATATTTTACAATTTTACAAAGTATAACTTTAAAATAAAAAAAAAATTAAGTTTTACAAATTATATTATCATTTATGTTTAATGTTATTGGCTGAAAATTTGAAAATGTTATTGGAAAATGCACTATAAATTGTGCAATATGACATGCAATATAATTCTTTGTACCTATGCTCCTTGTAGTCCTATCGTAATCCGAGAATATGTCCTCTTTAGCTGAAATTTTTGAAATCCGTTAAAGTTGCATCAAGTTTTAATGTTTTTGTTAATAAGAGAGGTAATGTCTCCGCCGGCCAATTATACTCTTGACAAGCTTGTCACATGGTGGGTCGACAACATTGACAAGGAGGCGACAATGGTGGGAATTACGAAGGGTAAACCATTATCTTTCCAATATACTGCCAGATCGTAGGATCATATCAATGACCGAAATTCATGGACGTCATATCGCTGAGAGTAGTTTAAGTTGGCACGAGACCTAACTCTATCTCTCATTAAATTTATGATCTGAAATCTTAAACATTGTGGCTTATATTTCTCGAGGCGATCTATACTGAGATTTGGATGTTGTACTGAACCATAAAGTATTTAATATACAACATCGGATGTTTAAGACCAAAATTGTTTTCTTTTCTTCTTTTTCCCTTCCTGTTGAAGGTGTTAAATTTTTTTATAACTATGTTGTTGTTTCCAAATAAGTAGGGTTACGGCTAATCCTTACCTGTCATTTAATAATGGTTTTTTCTAGTTCAATCAATTTAGTTGTGAATGGAAAATATTTTTTATTATTACAAATGAGTATGGATAAGATGTTTTCTAAATTAATAAATCTAAGTTTATGAAGGTAATATTTCTACCATAAATTATATATATATATATATATAATTTGTATCGTTATTATGAAAATAAACAATAATTCATATATGTGTATATAAAATATGTTCTTATTATTATTATGAAAATAAATAATAAGGTCGATAGACCTTTTCTTATGAATCAATGTACTTTTGGTTTTCGTCGACAATTCCTGTATCCATTTGACATGTGTACATAGATTTTTACGTGGCCTTGCTATCTAATTACATCTTTGTGTACCATTTTTACGCCGAAGTTCCAGGATTCCGTTTGAATTCTTTTACGCCAAAGTTCCAGGATTTCCTTTCAATTCTTCATAGCGCACCATTTTTATGCCTAAGATCTAGGGGATTTTGTTTGAATTTTTCATAGAGTTTATGGAAGTGACTCTGAATTTTATGGTGACTGCACGACTAAGACTTTATTTATGGCAACGAACAACACAGGGAAATCTGGAAATTATTTTTTGAATGCGGTAAGGCCTAGGATCCTGGGAAGCATGAGGTTGTGGGAAGTATGAGGTTGTCAGAAGCCGAAGCATGAGGTTGTGGGAAGCATGAGGTTTTCAGAAGATTGGATAAAGTTGGATGATTCT